>OX375884.1:34799516-34979650 GCA_947359465.1 Metellina segmentata
ACAGTGTGTTCCAAAGTTCAATAGACATTAACGCAGGTGACACAATATGAACGCTTGACAGTGACATCAACATATATTTATCACAGATAGGTTTCTGGCGTCCCTCACAACTGGCAGAAGTCTTATTCTGTCCCTTGTAAAGTTCAGAGGCACATTTCTTTCGTTTCGGGTCTGTACTTGAACAATTGAGGGCATCTATTGAGCAAAGTACCAATCGTAGTTCTTCCACGAGCGCAAGAATAAATTATTGATGTAAAATTTTGGAGCCCAGGGATTTTTTCCTTGACAATTAGCCATTGAGTGCAACAATGTCAAGGACGTTATAGAAAACACGAAGAGGCCACCTACGAGTTCCATATCTCGTATATATTTTCTTAGCAACTTATTTACTACATCTACGCCACATTTAGTATGATTGTAGTAAGTGACAGTGTACGATTTATTTGCGGTGTTGGCAATCACATTCGTGTGCATGGTGTTAAGAATCGTGACATTCTTTTGAAACACACAGATCTATATATATATATAAATATATATATATATATATATATATATATATATATATATATATATATATATATATATATATATATATATATATATATATATATATATATATATATATATATATATATATATATATATATATATAGATAGATAGATAGATAGATAGATAGATAGATAGATAGATAGACATGTGTGAATCGCTGATATCTGAATCTAACGGATTTGAGAGGGAAAGGGCCTCCTGTCTACTTAATCCTCTAGACATTGCTTGTACGGAAAAATATTTACACATTGGTCGAAATCAAAAACGTCTTGAACACAACTGTGGAAAGTGGAGTCGAGTTTCGTTCTCGATAGTAGTGGCAGGACTAGTTTCTCTCCAAAAGTTCTGTAGCACACCGGAGATGCTAGGATGCAAGCGCATTTCAGAGAACAATCAGAGTGCTCAGAGTGAACCGGCTTAGTATCGCGATCGTCACCGCAGAGAAACCAAATTTTGCAGGTGCGACTTTCCCCGAATTTTTGGGGCGATGTATTATCTACATCGATGTTTTAATTTTGAACATCGATGTTTTGCTGTCGATGTCGCATCCCTAGTTACTAGATGGTGAGGAAAATAGTAGTAGCATTTACCATATGCCATAGTATATGGTATATCCAACTACTATTTATAGATATACTATAGACATATACCATAGTAGCAAAATAAGTGACTACTATGGTATATGTCTGAAGCTCTAAATGATGTATTTATGTGCTTTAATAGCGTTGTCTTGTCCACCAGCATGAACTCTTGTTAATTACGATTTAAAAGTTGATTTCAGTTTCGAAATTGTCTAACGTCTGTCACTGCTGGTATATGGCCCTAAAGTATGTAATCTTTTCAAAATGCATGACCATATAAAACCCGGGACACTGTTCAAATATAAAAAGTTAAAAAAAAATTAGGTACGTTACGAAGTCTATAAATATTTATCTCAAAAATACTAATATAATAACAGCGACTAATGTAAGTATAAGTCTATCGCACACTGAATGATGTATTTATGTGCTTAAATCGTGTTCGGATATCCCGACAGCTAATATGTGGTGAATTGCTTTTTAAATATGATTTCGGAATCGAAATTTTGTTCATGTCTGTCATCCTCTATTGGTATATGACGTAAAAGTATGCTGTCTATCCAAAATGCACAGTATTTAACTAGGAATACTGTAAAAGAGTTAAAAGTAAGAAAATGGGAGGAACGTCAAGGCGGGTATAAATATTTTCTTCAAAACTACTAATATACAAACGAATCTGAAAAGTTAGTTTGGGATAGTCGATGGTTTCTGACTGAAAAATTTATATTTTCCCCGATAGTATTATTTTTACTATTATTTTACCTGAAGTAACGGTTGTGAAAACACACTCCAGAAACTTTTCTATCCTCTAAGCGAATGTATTCTGGAGAAGCAAAGTTATTTCTTCGGTTTTGATTCTTTTTCAAAGTCAATGTTATTTTTGTTCGAACGATAGTGTGTCTGCTGAATATATCACACACATGCAGCCCGAACTCTCGATATAAAGTCAACTCCCCTGAGTCTTAGGAAGTAGAGTAGAGCTTTATACTGTATCAATATCTCATCAGTTTAAGTGAAAAAATGCTCTATTCACATTTTAGGACTATCTTGAGAACAATGCTATATATCAAAATAAAATGCCACCTGATCACCAAAAGTAATAAAGTTTTTTATCACAGCTAAAATTCGCTGACCAATAGATGGTAGTAAAGATAGCAAACTTTTTTTCGGATTTGCTGTGGAATTGTTTATAAGGGTTTTTTGTGGTACAAATGGAGCGGATTTCTAAATCGTCGTTTTATTATCGAAACTTTAAAATATTCCAATCAAATTTCGTTAGAAAAGATTAAATGCTAGAATCCAAATTCAAGAGAATTATGAGATACGAGGCTTGTGCCGTCAGATTTTTTAATTGATATTGAATAATGTCTTTTAAAACCAGTTCAGTAAGTATTTTTGTGGCTAAATGATATTAAAACCACATAAACCTAAATACTTGTATAGAGGTTTTCTTTTTAAAACGACATCTGTCAAAAGCTCATACTATCTTATAAAATGGCATAGTCAAAAGTTAGATAGAAATATGATTTTTAATTTAATATTTTATATTTTATTACTGATACAGCTCTAAAGTTGTGTTAAGTCAATATTTGTATGCTTTATTGGAATTCCCCAGCAATATGAATACCGACTAAACGTACCCCAAAATATAACGAGTAGTTACTACAAAAACGTTATTTTGAAACTTCATTTGTCACTTTCAATAATTCGACATATGAGTATACACTATATGAACAAAAGTATTTGGACACTGCAGAAAGTCGGAAGAGGACCCATCTTAGGGATTTTTCTCCTGGTTAGGACGACCCGGCCCATTGATTTACACGTATGTACCTAGTACCATGAACACTGACGGATAATTCGGCCTTGCCTACACTATGGCGATACTACGGCGATGAAGGTTGTTTCTTCTAACAGGATCGAGCTTAAAGTCCTACAGCAAAACGTATACTGGACTGGTTTCCTGAAAAGGGGAAATTGCTTGACTGACCTGCTCAGAGCCCCAAACTCAATTCAATCGAGCATATGTGGAACGTTCTGGAGCGACGAGTACGACACCACCACGCATGCGCATCTTCACAACAATCTCTACTCACAGCCTTGCAAGAGCCGGGCTATTCCTGCCCAGTCTTACATAGATATTGAGGAAAGTATGCCTCGACGTATTGCAGCTGTAATACAAGCAAAAGAACCTACCCGTTACTGAATAGAATAATAAAACACTTTTTCTGAAAAACATGCTGTGTCCAAATACTTGTGTCCATATAATGTTTTAAAAATACAAGTGAATTTTGAAGAAAAATAATGTTCAATTATGACTTTCAATGTTATAATAATCAAATATGCTATATTAACCTGAAAATTTAGTTGAACCTTAGAAGTTTAGTTTTGTTTATTGTGTATCAGCTCCAAACTACCCAAAATTGAGGTATCGAAATTTCGATCGAGGTATCGTAATTACACACAGTATAGTCCTAATCCACAACTATGATCCAAATACAATACCTATATTTAAAATACGATCGACATCTTCGGAACCGTTTCGCTACTAAATGATATAGCATAGATGAAATAATATTGTTATGGTATTAGAACTCACTTTGTGTGCGCATTATTTCTTCATTTGCCAACTATCATTACGAGTACCCCCACATATAAGCTACATATGTAACAAAAGTGTTTAGTTTCAACTCCTGATCTTTCTACAGGTAATATCAGCAAAATAAATAATTTTAAAGCTATAAAAAATTTAAACAATAGGGTGCTTTTGAACCTTAGATGAGTTAAATTTTGGCACAAAAACTAAAGAAAAAATACAAATTATATTTATGCTATAATTTGGGTCAGTCAGGAAACAAAATTAAATGTAGACCTAATTTAGTGAAAACAACATCTACAAAATATCAAATTACGAATCAGAAAACACTGACATTAAAAACATTTCATTGCGTAATTAATGATATAAACATTAATAAAACTAATAAAATTAATTAAAATACAGTTTCGGTACCTCCTCAATGAATCCTTCACATCCTTAAATGATCTAGGAGCTATCAACCAAATCCAACCTAATATGAAGGCGGTAAAACCTCAAAAGTAATTTAGAGCTATACCTACCCGATGATACAAGTGTTAATGGTTATTTTCGTCTTAAATAAGGATATGAATTTTAAATTATTTTCTAATAATTTTTCAATATAACTTCTGTACCTCCTCAATCCATCCTTTACAGACAAAAATGACCTTGGAGCGACCAACCAAATCCAGCCTTGTACGAAGGATTCAAAACTTCAAAGGTAAGTTTAGAGCTATACCAATCCATTGAGGCAAATTCGTATGCTTATTTTATTGTAATGATCTTAAATATTTATATGAATTTTGAATTTGTTTTCGGATACAGCTTCTGTACCTCCTCAGTGCATCCTTTACATGCAAAATGACAGAAGAGTGATCAATCACAGTACACATCTAGATCTTTCCAACACGAAGGTCTAAGTCCGTTATATAGTTTAAAGTTATGTCAAGAAGGCGAGATATGTTTTAATGCTTATTTCCCTATCATCCCCTGCAATAAGGGGATTTAAATTTTGTTTTCACCAAAACATCAAACCCTAAAATAAATCATTTTTCAACCTTCAAATTAGTCTTTTAGGAAAAGATCCTATTACTCTTCAAAACACTGGGTTGTAATTACTCGCGAACACAAAATACCTATTTTTGTCATTTCTAACCTATTATAGTCAGTAATATAAAACAGCCACCCCATTTTACCAGATAAATATCTCTTTCACACGAATTTAAAAAGTACGTTGAAACAAACGGCAACAATAACATCGCTTGTACTCATTTGTGCTTTAATATTGTCCTCGACTTTTAATTAAAATGAATTTCCATTACGCTAAAAGTACTTAAAACAAGAAACTGAAATTAAAATGTTTTTCTTTACACCCTCAATATGCTTTCCTTATCGATGCTATTCCATCGCACAATAAAGTATCTCCTATGTCCCCAACATTGAATCTCTGAAACCCCACAATAGCCATTTAAAAGTTTTATTCATTCAATTAGGATTAATTTATGGATAATTCACCCGATATTATACACGGTTAAAAATAGCTCCTATCCCTCCATCACTATATCTTCTGTTTACGGACTTGCATCTACAGAGAGAAAATTCTTATTCATTCTTTTCCTCCATAAAACTTGAATGGCACCAAGTAACATTATAAATGATCTGAATACCTGAACAAAGCCATATATATAACAAAAGGGTTCCAAGCGCAATAAAAAACGCTTCCCGAAAAGAATGGAAGTTGCCATAAAACTTAAGTTAAAAAATTGCCTTCTTTAGTTATAAGAGGGCAATGATGCCGTTATCAGACTAACGCATTCGCCTATTATGCCGGCACTGGTTCGCTTTTTATTATTCCAATTTTTTATTTGCGGCGTTGTGAAAATCTAATTTCAAGTCTTGGGTCCTCTCGGCCGAAGGTTCTGGATCCATCTCTGATCAATTCACAGAGCCGAGGCAAGAAATATCTTTATATCGATTCGGAATCCCTTGATTCCGATGATTCTTTCAAAGTGAAAACAGACGACGAAAAAAAAAGGGGGTGTAGATAAGGTTCTCCGGGATTTTTATTTTCGGGAAGGTTTTTCTTTCGCTGAAGTCTTACTTCTCGCGCGAATTAAAGCGAATTAAGGGTGTTTGTCGATTATCGAGCTATTAACATTGCCGAATGAATTTGAGTGCAAATCGAGTTACAATGCCCAGGAGAATAGAAGAAATGAATTGATTAGGCTCTACTATCGTGTTGATGTATGCGGATCTAGATCTCTTTGTCTGCTTCTTTGCCCACCTACTGTTCCAGAGGTTTGAGAAAATGGTGACAAATGTTGGAGGGACCGAATATTTTCGAATAGCCGCGAACTAATCGATTGCTATATTGGTATTAAATTAATACTTACATAACTTTTTCTAATGTTGTTAGCAAAATTATTATTAATTGCAAAATTATGATGAATTCAGTATTAATAGCGGTCTTTATGTAGCTACTAAAAGGATAATTTATTAAATCGAGTTACAATGCCCGGGAGAGAGAGATTAGAGGAAATGGAATAATTAGGATATTTACTATCGTGTTGATGTATGCGGATCTAGATCTCTTTGTCTGCTTCTTTGCCCAGCTACTGTTCCAGAGGTTTGAGAAAATGGTGACAAATGTTTGAAGGACCGAATGTTTTCGAATAGTCTTGAATTAATCCATAATTACATTATATGAATAGTTTTAAACTTACTCAGAACTTTTTTCAATGTAATTAATAAAATTATTATCAACTGAAGAAATGGATTGATTAGGCTCTTTTCTATCTTGTTGATGTATGCGTGTTCAGATTTATGTATCTCCTTCACCTGCCCCTTGTTCCAGAGATTTGAGAAAATGGTGGCAAACGTTGGATGGACCAAACATATCCGAAGAGTCGTGAACGAATCCCTGAGTGTCATATGATACCTGTAAATATTCTTACGAATACTTCTACGTAACTTTTTCTAATCTTGCTAATAAACTCATTGTTATTTGCAAAATTTGCAAAAAATAAAAAATTATAATAAAAAAATTATAAAATTATAATTAAAAAAAAATTATAATAATAAAAAATTATAATAATTATAATATAAAATTATAATAATCGAGAAAAGTGTTCCCTATTTCTGATAATAAAGGGATCAAGTTACAATGCCCATGAGAAGATAATACTGTTAGTTAAATTTAAGTCTCACTGGAACGACACAACCATGCAGTGAAAATACTACCCTTTTTATCAAAACTATTAGTAAAGTGATCGTTAGGCTACTTTCGACTGCCTGGTGGAAACGAACACTCATCACCTGATTGGCACCGCAACAAATAAGTAGACTTGCGATTTCGCTATTTTCGTAGCCACAGTATAGAAATGATCTTTCACGCACAAATCCTGTCATAAGATGTTATATTGTCGAACAACGAGGTGATAAGATACCAAATTGGCCGACCATAGCAATTTTCCAAAGAATAGTCACGTGATTACTTTTTGAAACTCCTCTCAATAGCAATGCTAAGTCTACTTACATTTCACAGATACCTTGTCGTCAAGATATTACCTATTGTTTTATGATAAAATCTGGCCAATTCTTCTTCAAAAGACGAGATATCTCGTCCATCAAAATCTGGCCAATTCTTCTTCAAAAGAAGAGATATCTCGTCCATCAAAATCTGGCCAATTCTTCTTCAAAAGACGTGATATCTCGTCCATCAAAATCTGGCCAGTTCTTCTTCAAAAGAAAAGATATCTCGTCCATCAAAATCTGAACAATTCTTCTTCAAAACACGAGACATCTCGTCCATCAAAATCTGTCCAGTTCTTCTTCAAAAGACGAGATATCTCGTCCATCAAAATCTGGTCAGTTCTTCAAAAGACGAGATATCTCGTCCATCAAAATCTGACCAGTTCTTTTTCAAAAGACGAGATATCTCGTCCATCAAAATCTGGCCAGTTCTTCTTCAAAAGAAGAGATATCTCGTCCTTCAAAATCTGGCCAATTCTTCTTCAAAAGACGAGATATCTCGTCCATCAAAATCTGGTCAGTTCTTCAAAAGACGAGATATCTCGTCCATCAAAATCTGACCAGTTTTTCTTCAAAAGACGAGATATCTGGTCCATCAAAATCTGGTCAGTTCTTCAAAGGACGAGATATCTCGTCCATCAAAATATGACCAGTTCTTTTCCAAAAGACGAGATATCTCGTCCATCAAAATCTGGCCAGTTCTTCTTCAAAATACGAGACATCTCGTCCATCAAAATCTGGCCAATTTTGTCAAAGACGAGATACTTTGTCATCAAGATATTACCGATTGTTTTCTGATGACAAGATCAAGATCTGGTCAATTTCTTTATGAAATGACGAGGTATCTCGGCTATCAAGCTCTGGTAAGTTTTGCTAATGACGATATATTGATGGACGAGACAATCACCAGGAAGGTTAAGATTACATTAGGATTTTCAACTCCGCTCAAGGAAAAGGTGAATATATATTACGAATGAATATCTGTGTTTGTATTTCCCGGAGCAAACCGAATCTAGAGAAGGCACACATTGGAAAATTGAAGCTAACCTGACAAAGACCTTGGTTGATATCTGCAGTGGAGTCTCGAAACCCGAGTTGACATTCCTGTCATAATGTTTGACTTATGTCCAACGTGTCATATTTGTATGCTTATAAGGTAGTTTAAAATTCAGTAGAGTGATTTTAGCGTTATCTTGGGTTGTTAATGCAGTATATTCAGATACAATGTCTTGGACTGTGTCTGATTTCGTGCTTTGCTTTAGGTAGTATATTGGATGCTACAAAACGAAAGGCATACATTTAAACACGCAATGTACTTAGGATAATATATAAAGATAGAAGGACCTCAATTATCTTAGATAAGACTAACTATAGGATCAACAGAAACTCGGATAATACAGACGTAGTGACACAAAACAGGGCCTTTTTGAAGTACAAAACTAAACACCAAAATCTAAACGCATGGAAAAACAGGAATTAAATAGAAATACCAATAGTTTTTAAGTAGCGGATTCGGAATTCCAAACACGATCCAACCAAATACAGTCGAGTACACGTTGGATGGTGCATATTAAATCTGTCATGGTTTCATATGTGTTAGATAAATATTAAAATAGTTAACTGTTTTAATTTAAAACGAATTTAATTTTGACATTAATTAATTAAATTTTAAAACTAATTCATTTAAGGTCAAAACTTAATAATTGCAATTAAATATTCAAATAGTTAACTTCAGATAAGTATTTGTGTGTGTGTGAATATTAAACTACAGTTATTAAGAGCAACTTACCATTTAACTCGAATGTTAGCTATTTTTTTAAATCTTTTTCATACGAGAAATACTTTAAAATAAATTTCCGCGTTAAATTTAATATCGACCTTACATATCCTTGTTTCTATCAAAATATCCTTGGAAATCCAGCAGTTTATCCTTTCTAGATAATGCTTCAGTTACTAATTAATAGTTAACTGAGTTTAGCTATTTTTATTGATACTATTAAATCATAGGTTTAAATAGTTAACCATATTGTGCAACGTTTTCATACAATAAACACTTTAAAAGAAATTTCTGGATTAAATTTAAACACCAACCAACACATATCTTTGTTCCCATCGAAATATTCGCAATTTCAACGTAATCCCTACAGCCGATAATGCTTTAATAATGCGATTTCTTCCTAATTTAAAATTCTGTTTGGAAACAACTACATTACATTTACCAATTCCCTCGAATTCTATGATCCAAGAGCCTATCCCATTAAAGTGTACCAGGAAATGAATTTCACGTGTGGACTGCTTAAACAAAACTAATTCGCAAGTGTGTCCTAGAATGTATGGAACTTAAAACAAATGTTTCCTAATTATCGAAGATGGCCTCACAGTTGTTCACCAAGGAATTGACAATTGTTTTTATTTTGGGACTGCTTCCTCGCAAATTTAAAGCACAACAGTACCGAAGTATAAGTCCCAAATTAGAACTATAGCTACCAAGATCGTTTTCGAAAATCAATTACCTATTGAAGATCTATACAATGCTTGGAGGCGACAGTGAAAGTTTCGATCGAAGCTTTTCAAGTTTCTTTTTTTGCTTTTGTCTTTTTCTTGAGAGCGTTCCCGTGTACCGTTGTTTTCGAGAAAACAATTAGCGCTTACACATTTTATAGAACACAGAAACTTAATTTTGATACTAAAAGCAGACTCTTAAGTTCTTCCAATTTAGCTTTAGTTAAAATATTCATTGTTTCCTGTTCGTTGTTTTTTCTCGAAAAGCGGGAATGGAGTCAGTGCATTTCGTCGTCCATTAGTGCTTCATAAGATTTCAAGTGTCTCACAGGATTTTAGAATACAGTTTTACAATTGTTTACCTGCTTCGATTTTATAAAAAAGACGGTTTTACACGACAAGTTTAGTTTTAAATATATTGGATTTAGGAAGGTAACCCCGCATTGTAAGGACTAATAGTTTAATTTTGTTAGTCCAACATGACACGTTTTGTTGAGTTACTTTCTATTCGGCAACGGGTATAAAATCAGTGCATTTTGTTGTCCATTAGTGCTTCATAAGACTTCAAGTGTCTCACAGGATTTAAAAATACGGTTTAGTAATTGTTTACCTGTTTAGATTTCATCCGGAAGAGAGCTTTAAGACAAGTTCAGTTTTAAATATTCTGGATTTCGAAGAGTAATCTAACATTGCAAAGACTAATACTTTAATCTGATAGGTCCAACATGACACGTTTGGGTGTGTTTCTTTGGCAACGGGTATAAAGTCAGTGCATTTCGTTGTTTGTGTTTTATAAGTTTTCAAGTGGTCTCGCAGGATTTAAGAAAACGGTTTTAATAATTTTTACCTGTTTAGATTTCATCCTAAAAAACAGCTTTAAGAGAAGTTCAGTTTTAAATATTTTGGATTTAGAAAAGTAATACAACATTGTACGGACTAATAGTTTAATGTGGTTAGTTTAACAATAGCCTTATTTTGTTGTGTTACTTTCTGTTCTGTAAAATGGTTATATCAGACCTTAAAATACACGGGTGCACAGGTGCACTGTGCACATGAAAATAAAATTGTGCGCCTAATTTTTTCCCGCTAGGTGCATGCTGTGCACCTTATGTTAAAAAAGTGGAGGGAACCTTTTATGTTGTTTTGATGCTGAACAAACTATTAGTATCGACCTCTATCGCTCTAAATGAACTTAGTTACAATTCCAAAATACACACTATGCGAAAACTAAATCGATGGGCCGTAACGAATTTATACAGGAGGAAGGTTTACTTGTGCCACTGCCCATAGAACTTTCCGAAGATCGAAACATTTTCCAGATGGCACTGTTGAAGCGACTGTCGCGATATCCGTGCGTCGGAGAAGAGAGAATTTAGATGTATAAATATTTTTATTTACTATCTACTACTAACCTATCTAAACATAACCAACTAATATAGTAGTTTACATTATATTAATGCTTTTACATTACGTTTTTTTTAATGTGAACCTAAAATATAACATGTGTACCTAATTTAAAACCTTAGGCACACCTTGTGCACCTGTATTAAAAAATCTATTTCGATTCATGGGTTATATAGTTAGGGAATTTCGTTGTCCATTTGTGTTTCTTAAGATTATACTCTCAGGCTTTAAACTCTTTAACTATTAAATGATGATATGAAGCTAATTTTTTATTTAAATGAAGCATCACCAACCTCATCACATTTATGAATTCTTTATTTGTATTTCATTCAAATAGTTCCATCAAGAAGCTTCAATAAACTTCATTTAAACAGGTTTCGTTTCATTATCCTTGTAGTTGTAGTTGGTGAGGTGTGGAATTTTGAGATAGGTGTCAGCTCAGGTGTTTTTTTGGTCATATGACCGTTGTTCAAACTTACAAGTTGTTGTCCTCAGATATTTTACTTCGCGATTTAACCCGTATAAATGGACCTATGTGTTGCTCCAGTAAGACTTGATTTACCTACATACGAAGTGTAGGTGTTGATGAAAATTGCACCTTTTCATTGATTAAACAAAAGATTAAATCGCGTTGCTCTAGTGCGATGTTAATGTAAATACCTAAATACATTCCCAAAGGATTAAGGCCTGCGGGCTGTAGGGGTGACAGATTTGTCTCCTGTAACTACCCTGTATGTCACACTACCCCAATGTGAAGACTTATGAGACAACGATAGATTTCATGTGTACCAGTGCCTCAAGTACATGACGGTATTTGATTAAATCTAGTTCCATACCTCCTGTTGCTAATCCACGATTCTACCAACTGGGCTACCGCGACTCACTAAAACGTAAGACTAAATGCTAAATTTGGGGGTTGAATTCCCTGGACATCATACTTTTATAGCTGATTAAAACAATACATTAGAGTTATCTATTAAATGTTATGGTGCCAGTTCTTTATTTAAACATAAATAGCTCAACCTCTCTATATGAATTCCTCATTTTTGTTTCATTAAAATAGTTTCAGAACGAAGCTTGTAGAATCGGTATTTGAATTGCACTACTTTCTTTGTATCTCCCCCTTCCAAAAAATGTACTCTCTTAGCTTTTCCGAAAAGTTTGAACTAAATTTAATGTCTATTGTTAGAGTGATGTATTCAAATCTTTCAGCTATTAATAAAGTTATATGAAACACTTCTTTATGTTATTTTAACTATTAATAAATTGTATATTGGCCTTTTTTATTTAAATATAAGCATATCGACATGTCGAGATGCTTATGTGTACCTATCTAAACCCTTTATCTCTATCTAAAATCTTCTTTATCTATCTGAACCATCTTATCTATCTAAAATTTTCTCTATCCATTTAAATCCTTTTATGTATCTAAAATTACCTATATCTATCTAAAACCTTATCTGTCTATTTAAAATCGTCTCTGTCTATCTAAAATCTTATCAGTCTATTTAAAAACCCTTCTATCTATCTAAAATATTCTCTATCTTCTAAAACCTCCTCTCTTTATCTAAACTTTTCTATATATCTAAAATCGTCTCCGTCTATCTAATCGTTCATTTATATTCCATTCAAATTGTTTCAAAGAAAGATTCGAGAAGCATCATTTAAAATGTGCTACATTCTTTATCCTTTCAAATGGCCACTATATTTAATTTAAACATAAACACTTCCCAAGACCCCTCTATTTATCTAAACCATTCATTTGTGTTCCATTAAAATTGTTTCAGAGAAAACTTCAAGAAGCATCTTTTGAATTGTACTACATTCTTTATCCTTTCAGATGCAGTTGTTGAATACTGTAACTCTGTTCCCTACTCCCAAAAAGACTAAATAATAAAATTTAAACTCTGATGTTTAGTAATATATTCCAAGTACTCTTATAACTAATAACACTATACGTTGCCACTTCTTAATTTAAATATAAACATCCCGACACCCCTCTATTTATACAAATCCTTCATTTGTGTTCCATTAAAATTGCTTCAGAGGAAACTTCGAAAAGAATCATTTGAACTTTGCTGCATTCTTTATCCTCCAAATGGGGGGGGGGTAGTTGTTAATGAGTACTGCAACTCTGCTTTCCCCAAAAGACTAAACATCACATTTTACACTCAACTGTTAAGTAATATATTCCAAGAATGTTTATTACTGATAACACTATACTTCGCACTTCTTAATTTAAATACAAACACACCAACCTCTTTATCTTTCCATTTGCGTTTTCCTCAAATAGTTCGGAGAAAAAGCTTGAAGAAGCATCAGTTGAATTGTGTTACTTTCTTTAACCCTCCAAATGCAGTTGCTGATGAAAATTGCGCCTTTTCTTTACTTTCCCCAAAAGACTGAACATTAAATTCGGGGGCATAAAGAGGCATCCAAGAATAAATTATTGGTTCACGCTTTTTTATTGCACCCTAGTTGATATAATTCTTAAGTGGGAAGGGGTAAAGGGGAGCCCAATTACTCTTCACCAGTGACAATAATCTAATTTCCATTTGTCACAGATGATTAGATTAAAGCAGCTTTTACTCCATCATTGTGTCCAAATAATCGTTGAAATAATTTTTACAGCGTTGCCCATAATTATTACTCGGGTTACGTAATGGAGGATGTCTGTGTGAGGAGGGAGAAGTTTGTATTTATTGTATTCGCAGGGTTGTAAAGTAATTATGGTGGCCACTTTTTCTTCGCTAACTGCTGAAAAAAATCGCCTTTCACACTTCTTTAAGAAGAGTAAGACGCCTTGGGATCCACAGAGAGAAGAGCATAATGAAGCGATACTGAAACCCAGATTGAAAATTATTATGCTTTGTTTTGAAGCCTTCGAAAGAATTATTTTATTTAACGCTTTGGTTTATTGGAAAACCGCTTGAGTGCATGTAATAAATATTTTTACTTCCATACTCAATGATGTTTAAGTGGTAATAGATTAACACTCCAAGTGGAGACGAGATATCAACGAGATATCTCGTCCATCAAGATCTGACTGCTTATGACGGGATATCTCGTCATCAAGTGATCGCCTATTATTTTTATGATGATGAGGTAGATAGTAGGTATGCGACATCGACAGCAAAACATCGATGTTCAAAATTAAAACATCGATGTTGATAATACATCGCCCCAAAAACATCGATGTTTTGAAACATCGATGTTTTTAAAATTCAATGAATTTAAACTTTTTCCCCCATTTCTTAAAACTGGTTTAGCAACTAGTGATGCTACATCGACAGCAAAACATCGATGTTCAAAATTAAAACATCGATGTTGATAATATATCGCCCCAAAACCGTCGAGGTTTTTAAAATTCAGTGTATTTAAACTTTTTTCCCCATTTCTTAAAACTGGTTTAGCAACTAGTGAAGCGACATCGGCTCCAATACATCGATAAAAAGATCAATGTTTTGGAAACATCGACATCGATGTCGCATCCCTACTTTTCAGACCCTTCACCCTTGGCTACATTGGTCTAAAACTATGTTCAATTTGCTGATTATGAAAATTATGCTATTAGGTTATTTTTTACAACGTGAAAACGTGAAACGACAACGTGAAAACATCGACAAGTATAAACATCGATGTTACAAAAACATCGATGTTAAATACAACGATGTTCTTTTAAAAACATCGATGTTTTGAAAACATCGACATCGATGTCGCATTCCTAGTAGATAGATATTTAATTAACGCCTTATTGGAGAAGTGCAACGGTCTTTTAGTGACGGTCCGAGATCGAACCCGAAGATCAAGATCCTATGAAAACACAACGTAAGTTTGAACCATGGTTAGATGACGAGGTCACATCTGAGATCCCAATTTTCACATTTCCAAAACGCAAGCGTCCTTTGTACACGACGGTCTTTGGTATGATTCGAACTCACAACCCTCCTGTTTTTATGACGACAGATGGACGCGGTCAGTTTTCTTTTAATGACAAGATATCCGGCCAATCAGTAACTGGTCAGTTTTACCGATGACCGGATATCACGTCAAGACAACCACCAGGATGGTTAAAACTGACTTCACTCCGTTCATTGTGCAAATAATCGTAGAAATATTTATACAGCATTCACCCCAAAATTACTTTTTAGGTTACTTAATGGGGAATAGTCTTTGTTGGCGATGTATGGAAGTTTGAAGAAACTATTGAAATAATTATTTTAACTAACACTGATTTATTTAAAAACTTCATAAGCTCATGCAAAAGAGAGAGATCTGTTTTGTTCTAGTCCGAATCGCATGGCCATATATCGCTCTTGTGCTACAGAAACCCACAAATCTAACCATTACACTCAATCATGTTTGTGCGGGATTGGATAATTCCTCATGGTGGTAATCTAGTCGCGATATATCGTCAATATAAAAAACTGACAGGTCTTGATCTCGTCATTATCAAAAAAATTGATATAAATATATGACGAAGTTTCTCATTGGAACCACTTGCAGGATTATATAAGGCAGCCTTTGCTCCCTCATTATGTCCAAATGATCGCTGAAATAATTTTTACAGCATTACCTGCAGTTATTACTTGGAATAATGAGTGCATAAAGTCTTTGTGATAGGAAAATTTGTATTTACTGATATACTGACCCTGATGTGGACAGCCTGTGGTTCAAAAACCTGTATAAAAAATGTCAGCTGTTCTGATCAAGATACAATTTGTATTTCCCACTTAGATCGTCATTGCTGTTAGAGTAAAAAGGGAATTTTGTCTCCAAGAGGTCCTTAGCAATATTGCCCACATCGTGGGCGAGATATCGAGTCAAACATTTCGGAGGTTTAATGCTTTCTTAAGAGTAATCAACGCCTTAAGAAAGACCGCGATAGCTAGATTGGAAGATTATCGTATTTGCAACAGGAGGGTTGCAAGTTCAAATCCAACCAAAGACCACCGAGTACACGGTGGACTCGTGCACGTACAACTTGTCGTGGCATCAGATGTCCTCACTTTCGCGTGGTATGGATGTTTGGAGAGTGAGGTGCCAGGAAAAGTGTGACCTCGTCATCTGACCATGGTTCAAAATTACGTCGTCCACGGATATGTCCCCTTTCTAGTTTGGTCCTAGATTATAACCAGGAGCCAGTTGTGTTGTTCCAATGTGACGTTAATAAAAACCTGCCAATATTTTAGGAAAGTAAAAATAAACTTTAACCCAGGTTGAAAATCTTCCTACTTTTTTGGAGCCTTTGAAAGAAGTGTATTAGCTAACACTTAGATTCACGAAAGAGATGCATCAGCGCTTATAAAACAAAGATTCGCTTAATTTTATTTTTAACCTCCTGGACTCTAATGAAGTAACTTTTTTAAAATAGTAAATTCTATTTTATTTTGGTAATTTCTTTTAAATAACTATTATTACACGAATAAAACTTCAATGGGTGCTAAACTGTCTGGAGTCCCATATCCTTGTAACGGTTAGGCTTATGTATATAAATATTCTAGATACATTAAAGCTGTTAAGAAAACTAAATATTATTGGCATGGTATTCTGATGTATAGAGTGCTTTATAAGTGCAATAATGTATAAGAGTTCCCACACACAGATCAGTTTTTATAAAAACTAATTTTTTGTTTAGTGAAAAAATATTTTCTCCTTATTCTGTTTAGTAGTAGCAACAACCTGAAACCCACGTCATCTATTTCTATAATCCATGAATAATTTCCGTGTCATAAGTTTATTTTTGACTGTATAGAAAATACATAATATATGAAACAAGACATATCATGCTTTTGTATGCTTCATATGCTCAAAAAACAATAAATTACATGGCTATTACTTGCTTTCAACTCTATCTTACAAACACGAAACTTTCATAGTTCTCATAAACTGTAAAAAATCAATTTCAACTTTTTATTTCTGCTTAATTTACATTTAAAAACCCAGATGAGTGTTTTAGTGTAAAAGGTATTTAAAATATTTTGATAGTTCCTATCGATGAAAACCTATAATCAAGTATTTACAGTGTATTTTATTTTTCATTTTCAGATGATATTAGGTTATTACTTGCTATTATATTTTTATGTTCGTACAACTTATCGAATTAAAGGCTTCATTATTTCAGTGCAAACGTAAATAAACTACCAAAGAAGAAAAACTTTTTCCGGTTACGAATTAATTTCATTTATCACCGCTATGGCGATCTTTGGCGTTGACTTTTAATAAAAGTGACATGCCGAAATTGCATTTGAGTTACCATTACGAGTTACATCACAATTTACGAAAACAATAGCGCCCTCGAAACTTAACTGTACAGAAACATTTTCTCATACGGAAACCTCTTGTATCCATTTCAGGTATACTTACCTCAAATATTTTTCCTGTTTTAAACCAAAATATATCCTATTAGGTTAGAGTTACATTTCAACGTACGAAATTGAAATGTTACATATAATATCACCGGGATGATTCCTTTCAGGATTGATTCCGGGTTTTTCAATAGCAAATTGTGTCAAATATAATAGTTTTAGATATCAAGTTACTAAATTGATTGTGTAAAATCTCAACAAAAAAATCCCACTTCTGATTGCGCTGTCAGTTTGGTTCCGAGAGCAATCACTTGCAGAGATAAGATAGTTGGAAAGTGCTAGTCGAGTATTGTTTCAAATCGTGGTTGAAGCTGACAGTTCAAGCGATACGTTTTCATCTATTTGAATAGATCCCGTCAAGAGCTTTAAAACGTTCTGTCGTTTTATATGCAATATTATCCAGGAAAACTGAGGTATTGTCAGAAGTGTCCATCGGTACACAAGAAAGCGCGTTTTTAAATGTTCAGTTCCACTTACTACAAAAGGTTCTTTGAATATATTTCAATGGATCTCGCCAAGAACTTTGAAGCGTTAGCAAAAACAGTCCTGTTGCGCCCACAATTGCCCAGATAGTCAAACGCTGAGTTAATACAATTGTTGTTAGCCAATTACACAAACAATTATGTTAGGCAATTACACACACAATTATGTTAGGCAATTACACACACAACTGCTGTTATGCAATTACACACACAATTGCTGTTAGGCAATTACACACACAATTGCTGTTAGGCAATTACACACACAATTGCTGTTAGGCAATTACACACACAATTGCTGTTATATAATTACACACACCATTGCTGTTAGGCAATTACACACACAATTGATGTTAGGAAATGCTCTTTGTATATTTCAATAGATCTCGTCGAGCTTTGAAAAGATAACAATCACATTCATGTTGCGTCCACAATTGCCCAGATAGCCAAACGCTGAGCTAACACAATTGCTGTTAGCCAATTACACACACAATTCTGTTAGGCAATTACACACAGTTCTGTTAGGCAATTACACACACAATTGCTGTTAGGCAATTACACACACAACTGATGTTATGCAATTACACACACAATTGCTGTTAGGCAATTACACACAGTTGCTGTTAGATAATTACACACACCATTGCTTTTAGGCAATTACAAACACAATAGCTGTTAATAAATGCTCTTTGTATATTTCAATAGATCTCGTCGAGCTTTGAAAAGATAACAAGCACAGTGATGTTGCGTCCACAATTGCCGAGACAGTCAAACACTGCAGACACCGAGAAGTATAGCATCATTTCTCTCTCAACCGTTAAAAGAGGTAAAGGGGAGAGTTTCGCGTGCACAATGTATTCTGCAGTGTATGAGTTGAACTCCGTGCTGTTTACAAATGTGCTTACACAATTACTGTTAGTCACGTATTTTTAACCCTCCGTCATTAGCAAAACTGATCAGATCTTGTTGAACGAGATACATCCTTATTGGGAAAAAAACTGAGTAGAACTTGATCATTCGTCAGCTAAACATCGGCAATATATTGATGACGAGATATCTCATCATTATACAAAATTGATCAGATCGGGATGGAAGATATATTGGAGGGTTATTAACTTTCATTTGGACTGAAGTTTGTCACAGGTGGTCGGCAATAATTCCCCTCATACTATCCACGGATTTAGACGTATATAGACCACACGAAAGAGAGAGAGAGAGAGGTCACTTTTATTTACCCCAAGTTTACAATAAACTTTATTACGTGCTTAATATTACTTAACAAGACTTACCCATAACCTACAGTCTTCAGAAATGCTTTTCTTAAGGCTGCAGAGTGATGGTGGTGGGGGGCGAGTAATGAAGTCATCAATATGGCAGCCGCACCAACGTGTGACACTTTACTCAAGCAAACATAGCTCCTCAACGAAGCGTCGTAGAGCATTGTTCTTATTTTTTAATTGTTTGCAATGAAATAACTATTGCTTTATGGGATACCAATATGTTTCGCAAGTGTAATAGTTTTCCTGATATTTAGCCTGTGAAACACGCATTTTACAATTTTTGTTTCATATTGAATGTTTACAACTCAACAACTCTTAAACTGTTGACAAAATAAAAAAAAAGCAACATTTAAAATGTTTGCTAAGATTGTGGGGATTTGAAAAATGCCATAAACATGGGATATGGATGCATAACGAGATAGTAAATGGACGTTATTGTCTTACTCTTAAAGCCAAGTACTGCTCGATCAGCCGGTGATCTAGAGTTACCACAGATCTGTCTATGATGAAGTATAATCACAAAGACTATATAAGAAACAAATAAAATAACAAATTTTTTATGTATATTTCGTTCATTGTCTTTGTGTATACACAGTAGTGCCTTTAGACCTAAAATATAAATATGTTTTTCTAATTACTCCAACGTACTATTTATCTGTTAATTAACTAAGTTTGAAACTAATTCTAAATCTGAAACGAATCTGAAATAAGTTAAAATTAGCACTTGCGTTCTTGTTTACGTAGTTTTTTGTCTACTCTCCCTAGTAGTCATCATCGGAGTCTGTGTCACTACCACTGCTTTGTAAAGCAGCTTGACCTTCACTTGCAAAAGTATCGCAGGCTGAATAATATCAGGTGACGTATGCCCTTCATACCACCTAACTTGGTATTTCCCATTTTTAAATTAAATCCTTGACAGGTTGGGTCAATGTTTTCCAGAGATTTCCACGTTTTCACATTCATGATACACCATTGCTCCGCTTGACCTTTTGTTCCAAAGCAGCTTTTGACGGAGGAAGAAGAGTAGGAACAATAGGCATAAGTTTTGACAGTGGTTTACGTGTTAGCAGAGGAGACTATTTCGTTTTTGAAATACTGCGTCTCACTTATGATACTGAGAAGTACGTAGGATGGCCATACATACCACACACAAATGTCTCTACACCAATCAGCAATAATGAATCGACCAAAAGACGTATTCTCCTAAGCTAGCCATAGTTTTTTATGAGCCATGCTTTTTTGTGAGAACGTAAAATGGTTTGATTTTACCTTGTCTGGAAAAAGCAGCAGTGTAAAATCTAAACTAAGTCAAGGCGTGAAATCCTAGCAGGCCGTCAGCTGTTTCACTTCCTATTTCTTTTGCTATGTTTGAGACGTTAATGTGTTTTCTAGAGTTGTTTGAAGATACGCCACATTCAAGCCATAAATGCGCGTTCTTTAAATTCTTTTGGTGACAGACCATTAACACTAAAATATTTTAATCGTTTGCTAAAATATCTCAATCGCACCAAAATATATTTTTTTCTATTCATCATTTCAAGCCGTGTGTGTAGTATAGCAAATTATCCTCGTATCTGCTTCGTTGTGTTAGCAGGCAAGTTCTTTCCCCTCATTTACGCCCATGTTGGCGCCTATACATGAGTACTTGTAACAGGTCTGTTCTATAGCATTACTTAAATAACGTTTTATTGCCTAGCAAGTGGCAATATTTGGAAGATCTCTATTTTTGCATAAAAACTTTGTTAATAGGTCTTGAACGACTCACTCGTAGATCCACTGAAGACTTTTTTGGAGTTTTTGTTCAGGTCCAAAAACTTTATTTCACTTACTAATGTTGTAGCATTACGAACGTCCTATTCCGTATCCTTGATAATTGGAGTAACATAGACATCAAACACTAAGTAAATTTCTCTAGCTTTTCCTTTACAGATTAATCCCAGAATGTTGTTGGCAAGAGCTCCATATTTATCCGGGATTAGAATTGTTTCCAGGAAGAACATGGTATCAGAGACTATTGTGTCTAAAGTTGCTGGAGCGATCAGATACGATATCGTCTTTTTGAAGCTCCTCTAAACTATGCATCAGCTTTATTTTGCATATTTTATTCAGGGAGTCATCCATTTGTCCAAGAGCTAGAGGAGCTGGGGTAACAGGATGGACCAAAACATCCATCATGTCACACTCCTCTTCAGAGGCAATATTGAGAAGTCTTGCAAAAAGATCAAGGGTGTATTTTACAACATGGAGTTTTTTATATATGATCCTTGAATAGTTTTAGAAACACACACTAAAGGTGCAGTCCATAAACATTTTTCTTGGTATTAGTTCAACATCCCTGGGATCACTGACATACAACGTCTTGAAATTTTCAAAGGCATCGGCCTTTGAAGTAATCACTTAGGATATCTTTACTTACTTTATCATTCACAACATGTCCATTTGATATATTCCTAAAATGAGTTTGTCTGTCCATTTCTTCAAAATGATCTGAAAAGCTCTTGAGTGAAGATATTACACCCTCAACATCTTTGTTGTCTTTTTCGATCCGACTCTCTTGAAGATCCTGTTTAGAGTCTTGTTTCCTGGATACACCACTGCCTTCCAAGAAACTTATTCCTATTTGCTCCTCAATAATCTAGTTTTCATCCACATAGCCCTAGCTTAATTAAAGTTGGCAAACGCTGTAATACTAGTAAGTCTTGATGCTGTGTTAGCGTTCATTGTTTGTTCAAGAGCCATGTCAACAGGAACTTGAGGAAAATGTGTGTTTCAGAGCGTTTTATAGACAGATCACCTTGAGAAAGGGCCTGTTTTGTACTAGGGTACACTGAGTCAATATATAGGAAGTTCAGATGGTAAACAGTCATTCAGCGAGCATAGGTCTTCTGCAAGCAAAATATATTGGAGTCATTTTTTGTATAGCATCGAATATGAGTAACATCTTTGCACCTGTGTGGTAGTAAATTCTCGCTGCCTTTAACACAGTAGAAATCTTAGGTAAAAGAAATATCTTATTTCTTCCATTTGATATTGAAATAATTAAGATCATCCGGTATTGCACCCACTAATCACTGCTCGGAGGGATGGGCTTGAGGGACATTTCCTCTTTAAAATGTTCTTTCGCTATTCAAGCAGTTTTCTAGATAGCATGTGATTTTCCCTATCGTTAATACTTACTACATTAATATTAACTTACTAATAAGATTTAGTTTCAGTTTTTATTAATTATACGATAATTATTACGCAAGAGGAACTATAAAAACATGTTCTAGGTCCAAAGGCAACTGTGAAGACATGTACAATACAATGGACGAAATATACATACAAATTTATTATTTAGTCTTTGTTTGTCATTACAACTCAAGATCAGACTAATTCAAGTCACAGATCAGTGTTAACTCAAGATTCCAGCCTCAGAGGGCTGGTCAAGCAATCCCTGGCTTCAAGAGTAAGACAGTAACCGCCATTCACTATCTCGTAATGCATCCATAGCCATGTTTATGGCATTTTTCAAATCTCTACAATCTTAGCAAACATTTTGAATGTTGCCTATTTTTTTTTATTTTCTTAACGGTTTGAGAGTTGTTGGGTTTTAAATATTCAATAAGAAACAAAAAAATTGTAAAATGTACGTTTCAGGCTAAATATTAGGAAAACTATTACACTTGCGAAATACATTGGCATTACATGAAACAATGGTTATTTCATTTCGAGCAATTAAAAAAATGCTTTTCGACGCTTCATTGAAGCGCAAGGTTCGTTTAAGTAAATTGTCACACTTTGGCGCGGAAGCCATATTGATGACGTCATTACTCGGACCCCCACCCCTCGCCAAACTTAATAGGACCTTTTTGAAGACTGTGCGTTATGGGTATTCTTAAGCACAGACCCAAGTTTATGCTAAACTCGGGTAAATAAATTATTTTTTATCTCTTTGTCTGGTAATGTTACGTTTAAAAATGTCTAACATCAAAGGGAATTTTACAGTTCAATACTATTTCTCTAGTAGGAGTGATTAAATTGTAATGCAACATGAAGCCTCGTTCAACAGTGGTGTAAGGTAAAACATAATTATTGGTACCTGTAGTACACTACCCTACAATAATGGACCGGACGCCAGCGGATTTGCATAAAATCCGACTACTTGTTTGGGGTATTTTACGTGGTATGGCCTTGGACCTTTGCATGTTGTTCCTGGTCAATTGAACGCCGACGCCTACCTGAACATTTTGGACAATCAGGTTCTTCCTACGCTCTGGCAATTTTATGGAATGGACGAATGTTACTCCAGGACGACAACGCTCCATGTCATCTTGCAGTCTCTGTGAAGCATGTTATCAAAATGTGGATGTAAAACGTCCTTCCTGGCCTGCTCAGAGTCTCGACCTAAACCCCATAGAACATTTGTGGGACGAGTTAGAACGACGCTTACGGACCAGGGAACCACGTCCTAAATCTATAGATGAGTTGGCGACAGTCTTGCAGCAGGAATGAACACAAATACCCATAGTTGTGTATCAAAATCTAGTTGGAAGTATGCCCAAAAGAGTTGCTAGTGTAATTGCAGCACGTGAGGGATCATCCCACTGTTAAAGCATGTGTTATTTTCCTTATACCATCACATCTTGTTGTCCGGTCCACTATTGTAGAGTATTGTATGTACAACACATTAGTGCACTTCTGTTAACCAAATAGATATTACTAGTAAAGAAAACTTGAAACTCAAATAAAACTTAACTACAATCTTCTCAAGGAATAACTGAAAATAATTATAAATCTGTCTTTAACTTAATTTCTGTCTAATTTCATTTGAATTATTAAATTATTTGAACACATAGACTTTTTCATTAAAAAAAAACATTGTATTTTAATGCTTTGACATTATATCTCTAATAATCACAAAGGACATTTTAGTACGGACATGAAAAATCTGAAATAAATTTATTTTTAAGCTATAATGCGGTTGGGCTTTTAGAAAAATATGTTAGAGGCTTAAAAATGAGACTTAACCATTTATTTATATTTTAATTTTTCAGAGTACATGTGTATAATTTCTAAACCTCTTTTCTTACTCGTATAAGTTAAAATATCACTGATAACCATTAGGGTAAATTCAATCTTCGTGTATTGATTTCAAATATAATTCAATTCACTAGTTAAATTTCAATATTATCATTTGTCTGCAATAATAGTTTTTTATATATTTTGATTCCATAAGATTTTTTATTCTGAGGGTAAGATACATTATATTTCTACTAGAAAAATTTAAAACTCTTAACTCAATTGTAAAGGTCATACGTTACCGTATTAGAAAAACTGTGTGAGTGGATTCATTCTTCATGTATTGATTTCAATTCAGCTCAGTTGAATTCTTAAGTTAAATGGGAATATTATTCAGTTTTTGCCTTGGAATTTCAAACAATTGTTTCTTCTAACCAAAAGAATGTTTCTTAAATGTATAAATTGTGTAAATATTTCATCTTTTCAAAGTAAGCGAAAAGGTACATTTATACAAATATTTTTCAGACAGAACAAAATTTAGAGATAGATTTTCATAATTTACAAAACTGAAATCTTCTAAATGAATACTTACATTTTCATCCAAATGTACTAAAAACGCAGACGGGTAAAATCATCAAGAAACTAGGAAAGTAGCTTTCAAGCTGCCTCTAACGCATTTCACCTCATAATTATACTAATTAATTGTATCTGAAACTCTGGAAAACTAGTAGAATCCTGCAACGATAAATTCAAAGCGAGCTAGTATATTTTCAAACAAATGAACCGCATTTATTACAGTAATCTAATTGCTTACCTCATAAAACATGGTAGAATCCTTATCCTTGACATTTGCTTCTTTCAGACCTGCTAACTCTTTCTAACTAGAGCTATCTAATTAAATAAGAAAATTATTATGTGCTATTGTTGGTTTATTTCTCAACAAATACGAACCATTCTTTAGGTCTTCGTTTTGAAATTTTCAAAACGAGGCATGCATTTTATAGTTAAATCTGTTACTTATATTACATATGTATTTTTTACTTTAAAATAAATTTTATTAGATTATTGTAAACCAATTTTGCGAATTTATAAGTATCTTGGAGAGTATCGTGCATTTGTCACTGGTTTTTGACAGTTTTTATTACGCTGAATTATTTTGTCTGATATAGTTAAATTATGCATTTCAAGCGAAATATAATGGGTGACACAATCGAACGCACAGTTATCTCATCGCTTTATCCCTTGTCGTAAAAATCAATCCAAAAACGTATCCGTTCTTCGATTCAACATAGTATTCCGAAGCAAATGTGCAATCTGCAATTGGTTCGTGGTCTGGTCATTGTCCAAATTTACGTGGTGTTGCCCTCTTAACTTTCCCTTCGGTGGTTGGTCCCGGTCAGCCTTCAATGGCCCATTGTGTTGCTCCAGTGTGAAATTAATACCTACCTACAGTTGGTAGTTTAACTTTTATCGTGGTTTTCTCGTTGAGTTATTTCGTCATCAGTAAAACTGATGAGATCTTGATGAACAAGCTTTACTTGTCATTCGTAAAACTTAGCAGATCTTGATGAACGGGGTATCTTGCCATTAGTAAAACTGATCAGATCTTGATGAACCAGGTATCTCGTCATTAGTAAAATACCATATCTTGATGAACGTGGTATCTGTTATTGATAAAACTGACCATATCTTGGTGAACGCGGTATTTCGTCAATGGTAAAACAGAACAGATCTTGATGAACGAGGTATCTTGCCATTAGTAAAACTGATCAGATCTTGATAAACCAGGTATCTCGTCATTAGTAAAATACCATATCTTGATGAACGTGGTATCTCGTTATTGATAAAACTGACCATATCTTGGTGAACGCGGTATTTCGTCAATGGTAAAACAGAACAGATCTTGATGAACGAGGTATTTCGTGACTGATCAGATCTTGATGGAAAAGGTATTTCGCGACTAGAAAACTGAACATATCTTGACGAAAGAGGTATCTCGTCATTATTAAACGTGATTAGATCGTAATGAACGAGGTATTTCGTCATTATTAAAACTGATCATATCGCACCCCGACAAGAAAGTGACACAGCTCAAAATTGCAGAATTTGAGAAACATCAACTTTTGGATACTATAAAACTTATATTGAAATAGTAGTATAAGCTTCTCTCTTAAATTTTAGGTAAGTATTTATGGTGGTAGCTTATATTACATACTATAGAATAGTTATGTAACACACTGCGGGACCTCATACATATTTTTCAACGACATAACATCAAATTTTTTATTTTTTGACTTGAGTCACTTTTCTTGCCGGGTTGTGATAAATTGACCAGATTGAAAGTTGTAAAAGTGAATTTCTTAACCCCTAGTGGTTGACTCGACTAGGTATTTTGTCATTAGCCAAGCTTACCAGGTCTTGAGTTAAGAGATATCTCGTCATCAAGATATCGCATAAAGTTAACTTGAAAACATCAAAATGTGCCCTAACTGAGCAAAAAATCTGGGAAAAAGCCATTTTGTCTAAATAATTGTGTACAATGAAGGTAATTTTTAAACCAAAAGTAAAATTTTATAAGTAAATACACTTGCATTCACTCAAACAATGTTGGTGTTGCTATAAAGATTTAAAATCACTAAAATGTTATCCCCTTTACGGATATATGCTTTAAAACTTAGTACTGTACTGCTTTCAATTTTCCCCTTTGAACATTTTTTCTAAATGGCGTTTTCAGTACAATGTTTTGATGCTCCATTGTTTTATTATTAGAGGATAATGATCTCGAGACCTTCGATGAATAATCACAAAGTTACTAACTACTAAACCTTTCCTCATAAAAAACGAAAGAACATGTTTAAGAAAGATAATTTACGATGAATTACATACATTTTATTGTTTAAAGAACAAAAAAAAAATTTGTTCCAACCATATAAGTCCAATTTATCTGCGAGTTGAAGATATATCGACCAAAAATGCATACTCTGGAGGTTTTGTGGAACATCTTTGATCCTAATTTTTATTCTTTACTCATATTCTCAGGGGAAAGTAGAGGATTAACTATTTTATGTTGTTAGCTTATTTGCAAATAATTCTTGTAAGGTATAAACATCTTTATTGACTAATCAATATTAATGAATAATGATAGAGAATAATCTAAATTACAGTTTTATGTTGAAATAAATATTTATCGTTGAAATTGCGAAATAATATTACGCTATTGTTTACGTTTCCTGTTTGTTTCTTGTACCCAATTGGAAGAGTACCTGAGAAGCAACAGGGGGGTTGGTACTTCAAAACTCCATTCAACAAAATACCATCGTAAACATGAGGGCTGGTGCTAGTTAAATCTGTCGTGGCCTCGAATGTCCTCACGTTCTCGTAGAGTGGAAGTTTGGAGAATGGGTTGCCAGCTCATACGTGATCTCATCATAAGACAGTTACAGAGTGTCGTCGTTGGATTGTTTCCTTCGGCATTGTTCCTGGATCGTCACCATTAGCCCGTTTTGTTGGTCCAGTGTGACGCTAATTCAACTACCTACCTACCTATATGTTTCGCTTTTTACCCAAATATCTGATCAGGTGTTGAAATGTGATGTCTATGTATGAGAAGAATATATTTAATGCGTTTATTTTCGGTGATGTGTTTAGGAAATGTGGAAAAATTCCAGCGTAGCGTTGGAGAAAGCCCATAAGTCCAGTATCCTCTAAAAATTTTAAATTCGGTTACTGTAAAAATAGAAATTGATAAAACACTGAACAAGACGATGAATTTTTTAACCCTCGTAATAGTTGTATCGACGTTATGTCTCGTCATTAGAATAATTTATAAAATCATGAGGAACGATATAACTCGTCAACAGAAGAAAACTGACGTGAACTTGACCTCATCGTCACAAAATAGACAGTATCTCGATGACAAGAAACCTCATCATTTGCAAACTTGGCCAGATCTTGACAGACGAGTTATCTCGTCGAAACCACTCGAAGGGTTAACAAAAATCTGAGTGAAACCACTGTTTCTAGTTTAACCCTTTTAGGGGTTGTTCAGAAGAGGTGTTTCGTCACCAGCAAAAGTGACCAAATCTTTATGGAGTAAATATCTTGTCAGTAAATGACCAGATCTTGACCTCGTCACTATCTAAAAATCAGCAATACATATCTTGATGACGAGATACATTGTCATTAGCTAAATTGATCATATCTTAATGGAAGATATCTCCTCGTTAGCAAAATTGTTCTGATCTTGATGGACGAGATAGTTCATTGAAGCCATTTCGAGAGTTAACTTAGAGCGAAAGTATACTGTACACTGATGGCCATTCAAAAGGCAACACCAAGAAGGACAAGATGTGTCAAAACCAAATTTATTAGATAGATAACACACAGTTCAAAGGTGAAATGATTGAAAATACAGCTTCATGCTAGGTGATGAAGACAATGAAATCAGTATTGAGTATCGCAGCCACGGCTGGCAGTATCCGCTGCTACACGCCTCGGCATTGTATGAAAGAGGCTTTGGATGTGTTGTTGGGGTATGACAGCCCATTCTGCTTTCACACGTTGCCAAAATTGATCTGCTGTAGCTGCGGGTGGTGTATGCTGGGTCAGTCGTTCTCCAATCATAGACCAGACGTGTTTGATAGGCAATAGATCGGGAGAACAGGCAGGCCAACGCAGCAATGCAATCTGGTGAGCGAAGAAGTCTTGAGCATTGAGTGCCACGTGTGGTCACTAACTAACTAACTAACACCAACATACACTTCCGTGCCTAGTGTCGTGAGACACTGTACCAGTTTAAATAAGTGTGGTTGGATGAGTAGAGCATGCCACCAAGGTGACATGTCTACCCAGAATGTTAGAGCACATTACATTACATTTATACATCCTTACATCTATACAGTATATACATTAAATCATTATACTAGGTTACATTATAAATATATATATACATCATGCTAGGTGAGAAAAAAGTTCGTTTTTCTTAGTCTCTTAGGATAATCAAGTCCTGATGATTTTCAATGAATCTCACCATGTTAATAATTTTAACCCTCGAGCCCTTGTTACATGCAATGTTCCTGAGCCATGCAATTTTAAGGTGGTCGGCAGGGGTTCTCATATGCCATGAGGCTGTAAGGGGGCAAACTGTGATGTAATGTAGAGGTGTGCCAATTTCACCACAGGAGCAGTTTTCGGACTTTATTTTCTTAAACCTCGTTAGGTAGGATGGGAATGGGCCTGCAGATAAGGGAGAACAACAGGCTCCAAAACCTTTGAGATATAGCGCTGGCTGGTCAGTGTACCTGCAATGCGTACTAGGGGGATGCGGGAGTGGTATTAAATATCACCCCAAACCATAATACAGGGAGCAGGACCAGTATGGTTACAAGGCAACAGTTGGCAACCTCCCTCCACGCTGTCTCAAGACCCTAATCCTACCGTCGTGGTGTTGCAGACAGAAGCGTGATGGGTCTGTAAAGACAATGTCGTGCCATTCGGTTGTCCATGTCTACCGTTAATCTCACCATTGCAGACACAAACGCCTGTGATTTTGAGACAAAGGTAATCGCCGCAATGGTCGCCTTGCGGACATTCCACTGTGCTGCAAGCGACATCTAATGGTACGGGAAAACCGATTGTTGTGCAACAGACCATATTTGTTGTGATATGGTTCCTGATAAGGCAGAGGATCCATCACTGCAATGCGCACAGTATGCCTTTCATCACGTGTAGTGGTGCGACGAGGCAGGTGCAATCGTTCTTAGTCGGTCTGTCATTCCCTCCTGCATCCATCAATTACAGAATCGCATCACTGTTGCTTGGTTATCTCCGACACGATCAACCATTTCTCAGAAGGATTATCCGCAATCTTATAGACAACAATTCTTATCATCGGTCGAACTCAGAAAAGTGCTCGAATGAAGCTCGCATTCCTCTACTAGGAATTCTGAGGCTACTCAGGCAAAACAACTGCACGAAAGAACAATTCCAGAAATTCAAAACGGCATTCTGTTCTCCCTTTATATAGCACTTGTAGGTGGCACTACAGGCGCCCATGATGTGCGTCTGCGCTGAAATGCTAATGATTTGCATATCCTATCGCGATATACGCTTGGTGCAATTTTTCCGCGTTTTGTATGGTTACTTCATGGTGTTGCATTTTGAGTAGCCAGCAGTGTGCCAGCAGAATTCCAGTTGAGTAGCCAGATGAATTCCCCATCTATTAGAGAAAATGTGTGAAGGGATATATTTCATACATGGAACCACAATAAACACTAAGCAAGGACAGGGTGTTTCAGTAAGGACTCTAACTTTGAAATGACATAACTATGAAACCATGATAGATAGAAATTTGAAACAAATGGTACAATTTATGGGCAGAGCTGGAATTTGAAATTGACCGGTTTAATAACTAGTTATAATTTTAGCTAATAGATGGCGCAACAATCTTTGTGAGCATGAGATACAGCTGAAGAGTAGTTATTTTCAAACATCTCTGTTCATCTAGCAAAAAGTGTCAGGAAGTTTAGTAGTAACGCGTGGAAAGAGGAAATTCGAGGCACGTGTTTTCAAAGTAACAACGAGGATTCACCAGACACTTCTTGGTTTATACAAGATGGTGCTCTACCATAACGTACTTCTGCTGAGTTCACCTTGCGTTATTCATATTTCAGTGACGGTCATTGCTCTAAATTATTCCAAAGAGATAGATTGGTCTTCATACTCCCAGGATCTCTATCAATGCAACCTCTTTGGGTCTATTTGAAGAACATCGTTTTCAGTAAGAATCATCAAACGCTAGAACTGCCTGAACAGTTCATTTGTGAGGCATGTATGTCCATTTTAGTGCACAGATTGCAGCAGGGGGTTTCAAGCTTCTCCTTTCGCTTGTTGTTGAAGGTGGCTATTTCGAATAATTGTAATGTGATTTGACGCCTGTTCACGAATGGCAATTAACAAAATAATCAAAATTGCAGTGCCATCTATTATCCAAAGTTGTAACGAATTTCGTAAAACGGTCTGTTTCAAATTCAAGGCCTGCTCAAACACTTGTTCTTACAAATCACTGTTTCGTAGTTATTTCATTTCAAAGTTAGGAAGTCCTTTCTGAAACACCCTGTAAGACCACGAGAGCTCACAAGTGTTAAGTAACATGGAACCAATAAATAGGTTTTTAAGAAATTTAAACAAACGAACACTATCTTAAACCGGTGAGATCCCATGAATATTTCCAGAGAAAAGAGTGTGAATCGCGACCTTTTTTTAGACATAAAATCACTCCAAACGCTATGCAAGTAAGACCACAAGAACATACAAGTGTACAATAACATGGAACCAATAAACACTTTTAACAAATATAAACAAACAAACCACTGGCTTAAGCGGGTATGGTTCCATGAATATTTCCAGAGAAATGAGAGTGACTCGACCTTTTTCAGACATGAAACCACTCCAAAGACCACAAGAGCATACAAGTGTATAATAAGAAGGAACCAATAAACACTTTAAAAACATCTAAACTAACGAACCACTGACTTAAACGGATGAGACTTCAATAATAATTCTAGATATAATAGGGTGGTCCTTAGAAAATAGGCCTTTTCAGAGATGGAATCACAATAAACTATGTAAGTAAGCCTACAAGAGCATACAATAACATAGAACCAATAAACACTTTTAAGACATTTAAACAAACGAACCACTGACTTAAACGGGTAAGGTTCCAAGAATAACTCCAGAGGAAAGAGTGCGAATTGACTTTTTTCAGACATAGAAGCTCAATAAATGCTTCTCCGCCTAAGGGAACTGACGAAAATCTAAGTCGCTCCAGGTTTTACGAGTTAATAAAACTTGCCCGCTTTGGTTGGTCATAAAATATTTTAGAATATAGCAAGGATCATCATTCTTCAATCAACAAATTCCAGGCTTGTCTTTCAGGAGTTCGGAAAGCGGCGCTTTTGGAAGCGATAGGGGTTACTATATTTTATCGATGGCTTTTCGTTTCACCCGAAATTTTGTTTCTAACTCTAAGCCCACTATATTTTTCTCTGAAATTTATACTTACAACCATAAAGTAAATTCAACTTCAAAATCATGGGAAAGACCGTAGTCATCGTACCTAAGTCAAAAAGTCTTAAATGCTCTAGTAGATTGGAAAGTTTAAGTATCACCTTTTCTAGATTCTGCGATTTACAAGTTGTATTGCTTTTTGTCCTTGTTGTAGTGCTTTGTTTCCACAACACACTCTTAATTACTAAATAACCACATATATTGGGTGAAACAGTCCATGAATTCTTTCAACCATTAGATAGATTATATGCATATTTTCCTTAATATAGAATCCTTTAGTACTATTTTGTTTTTCGTTTCTTTAGAGTATAATTCCTTGGAAAGACTTTATATCTCCTTTACGTAGAATATATTATTTTGTAATTAATCTACCACATCTATTGGGTGAAACAATCCATGTATTCTTTCGTCCTTTAGACATATATTCTATTGGTATTTTTTTAGAATAGAATCATTTAGTAAGATTATGTTTGTCGTTTATTTAGAAAAAAAAAATATAATTCTTTGGAAAATTCTATAAAACCATTCCTTAGAATAGATTCTTTTGGAATTATTCTACTGCTTCTTTGGAAATATAAGATGTCCCGATGAATGAACCACCAAAACGGTTTGGAAAATCACACCAAAGTAAACAGTTTTTAATCGCAGAAATTATAGACATAAAGATTATTCGACTTTAAAAGTGCCTGAAAAACTTTAGTTCAAGTAATTATTAAGTTAATCTGCCCAAAGGGTTAACGGTCTAAAAGATTATCAAAATAACTGGCGAGACGAAATAATATCTTGCGAATAGTGAGTTACTCATTGTGCGATTTAATAAGTGGTATATAAAGCTTTTATTAGAGTATGTACTAATTTTTTACTCTTTTTTCACTAGATGTTATCTAAATTATCTTGCCTAAGTATCTCTTTCTTTTAATATTGCAAAGGATTTTTTAAGTATTTTATTAGAAATGGTGCCTATAGTGCTACTCTTTATACACATCGTAAACCACAAATAATTAATTTAAATACGAATTTCACCGTTTTAAAAATAACATCTCTCACGAAAACCAAGAGTATATTAAATTTTAGTACTGACTGTATATATTTTTGTAATACCTTTCCTATCTACAACTAGAAAGAAACAAAAAAGTTTTAACGAAATAATTTTCGTAAATATGAAGACAAAAATGTAATTCCTTAAAATACAAAAAAAATTCCTGAATTCCTCTGTCTCAAACTCGATTATGGCCTAAAATACATATTTTGATTAAATTTTCTCTTTTCTTTACGAAAAACAAGAAGATTACAGACTATAAAACTTAATCTTTTGAAGCATAAAGTATTGCTTTTAATTTACATCTTCAGATGAAACAAATAATTATGATACATATATTATGGGGTTTCTCGAAAACTTCATTTCAATCGTGTTCAAATCTATATTTCCTGCATTATTTTTATTATTTTCCTGAATTTTAGGAGATTTTTTTTTTTTTTTTTTTGGGGGGGGGGGATTTCGTAAAGATTTTTCTTCGATTATGCTGAGTATGTTCGACGCTTATTCGAACATTTGTGTACAAATAATAAGTTTAATATAGTTGTTATTCTTCGTTTTGTTTTTAGGATACAAACAAGCCAATTAGATGAAAAAATAAACTCTTGATCAGTTTGCTTTGTAGTTCAGTCACTTTCACTACGAATTAGCGACATAAAAATAACTTATTTATCATTTAGTATGTCATGGATTGGTATATTATAATTGGTAATGTGGTGAGATCTTTTGGATTATTGGAGATTGATTGTGATCTGACGAGAGGGTTTATATAGTATACTTAGCCATAACTCAGTACGTTCCTCAAATGTTATTTCAGCCTGTCGTTTGTATTAAAAAGTATCGACAAATATCATCAAAATGGTATTATAAATCAAATTATTTCAAAACTGGATGTATTTCTATCACTGGTATTTTATATTTACGTTAAAATCCTCTCACATAAAAAATCAAAAGGGTTTTCTTATATATGCAAGGCAGTTTCTGTAAGACTAAATGTAGATGGCGTTATTGTTTTGTGGTAGAAAATGCTTCCTTTACATATTCCGTATTGGAAAACCAGAAGAAAATTCCTCCTATCACGTTGATTTGTTCACATTGAGAATTCATCTTAAAAGTTTACTTATGTCTTTTTGATTGTGCATTTTCAGTTCTTTATTAACCCTCCAAGTGGTTTCGACGAGATATCTCGTCCATCAAGATCTGAACGATTCCGAACAAGATCTGAACGAGATACCTCATCTTCAAGATGTTCTCGCTTCTTGTTGACAACAAGATCTAGTCAGTTTTTCTAATCACGAGATATCTTGTTCAGCATATTTGGTCAGTTTTGTTATTAATGACATATCTCTTAAGGACAACCAACAAGAGGGTTTATATTCATGAAATTTGAAATGGTGGAATTCGAGTTTTTTAAATCATGCAAGAATGCAGTTGGTAGTGTTTTGGATTATTGGAGATTGATTGTGATCTGACTAGAGGGTTTATATAGTATACTTAGCCAAAACTCAGTACGTTCCTCAAAAGCAAATTTTCGACAGCTTTCGTAAATTAAATTTGTGTAACTGGCTGGTTTCTTAATGAAGTTAACTTGTGTGCAAATATTAAAACTATATAATAAATAAACTTATAATTTTAATTAGCACTTTTTCTTAAATTCCTAAGCATCATAAGAATCATAAGAAACTGCAAAAGATACTTAACTTAAAATGGCATTTAACATTTTTTTAAATAATCTTGGAAAGCAGTTAGGTCTTTTTATAATAAATTTAATTTCGAAAAAGTCAAAAAGTATTTAGCATCATTTTGAAGTATCTGGAAAAATTAGTTAAAACTTTTCTTAATACAGTCTGATATTACGCAACTATTCCAAATGCAAATACATTTCCGCATATTATGGGAAATACATAGTTTAATATGAAAAATAATTTATCCTCTTATTGTTTGACAACGAGATAATTTTTTTAGTACTACTTGTGAAATTTAGTTAAGTAATACATATATATTCCTCTGTAACCTCACTTTAACATGATGTGGAAGTTTGGAGACTATTTACGAGTACAAATGAAGTTTTTGTACTAGTAATCAAGTAATTTTCAAGGGAAAAAATCTCGTGCGCTGTTCAATACGGTTACATATGAGAAAAAAAATGCTCTATAATCTTGAAATTAACTGTATAAACTACGGTTCAACCAAGTTGACGCTAAGTAATAGAATATACAAGGAATAACAGAAACGAAAACTAATAGTTATAATTCAACACAAAGGTTTAAGTCTCTAACACGCATTTCAATTCCAATTCCAACTATCAGATTTGTATTAGATTACGTATTTAAGCGAAACCACATACGAGACTATTATTGAGGTAATTCGTGGGACCGCGGTAGCCCTGTCGGAAGAATAACGTATTAGCAACCAGAGAGGGCGAGTTCGAATCCTGTCAAAGACCTTCGTGTATAAAGGCTGGAGCACGCTAAATCCGTCGTAACATCAGATATAATATCCTCCCGTTAGTGGTGTGTATAAGTTTGGAGAGTAGAGCTCCTGCTTAGGTTTTAACCTCCTTATCTGACCGAGGTTTAAAGTAACGAGGCGTGGTCGAACACGTCGGGATTGGTCGTAATCTGAATAAACTGAAGCTTTCTGTCCAGAAATCCTTGAAGGTAAGATTTATAACAGAGAAAAAAAATGTTACTTTTAAAGTTTATATTCCGAAAATCGAAATGCGTTTTCATACAGTTAATACTGCAAAAAGTCAGAAAAGGAATTCTTTAAAACTTCCCCCAATTTTTCAACTAAGAATAAAAAACGTGTCTCTTTTTCTAAATTCTACATCCAATTGCTTAGACAAAACTGAATAGAATGCGCCTTTCTATTTTTATAAACCAGATCTTATATCACTAGATGACTATCCGGTGGGACTTCTGAACAGTTCATAAAACTAGTCTCAGATAAACCTTCATACATGACAGATGTAAGGAACTTCATAAAACAGAAACAATATTAACTTGCCTGAATAATATAAAATTTTCTGGTAAGAAATCCTTGAAGGCTAAAGATATTTCTAAATTTGAGGGGAAAAGTTACTTCTGAAATTTGTTTTATATGCTTGGAAGCCAGTTTCAGACTGTAAGATTGTTGCGCAACCGGAAAAGGAATTCCTAGACACTTCCGTACTTTTAAAATTCGATCACGTGATTTTGATACTGAAAAAAGATTGATTCTGATACTGAAAAAAGTCACAAAATAATTCTTTAATATTTCCTCAATTCTTCAACTATGATTAATATATGTTTAATTTATTTTTAATTCTGCATCCAACTACATATACAAAGAAGAATAAAATGCGCCTTCCCATATTTATAAACCAGCTGTTATGTTACTAGATGAATCTCCAGGGCACTACTGGAAAGTTCGTAAAACGAGTCTAAGATATACGTTCATATACATGTCAGAAGTTAGAAGAAAATAAAAAAAACAATATTAACATGTCAGAATAATATAAAAAAAACGGCCAGAAATCCTTGAGGGCCTAAAGATATTTTCTAAAACTGGGAGAAAAAGTTACTTCTGAAATTTATGTTTTAGGTCCTTGGAAACCAGTTTTCATTCAGTATGACTGTTGCACTACCGGGAAAAAGAATTATGTGACATTTCCATGTTTTTCAAATTCAGCCACTTGATTTTGATACTGAAAGAAGTCACAAAAAGAATTATTTAATACTTTCCCATATTTTCAACTAAGATTAAAATGCACGTATCTTTGTTTTTAAGTTCTACAAACCATTGATTAGACAAAACATAACAAAATGCGCCTTCCCATTTTTATGAACCAGATCTTATGTCACTAGATGAATCTCCAGGGCCCTACTGGACAGTTGGTAAAAACCAGTCTCAGATATACACTACCATACAATAATTGACCGGACGCCAGAGGATTTGAATGAAATCCGACTTCTTGTTTCGGGGTGTTTTTCGTAGTATGGCCTGGGACCTTTGGCTGTTGTTCCTGGCCAGTTGAATGCCGACGCCTACATGAACATTTTGGACAGTCAGGTTCTTCCTACACTCTTGCCTTATTATGGAATGGACGAATATTACTTCCAGGACGACACCGTTCAATGCCATGTTGCAGCCTCTGTCAAACAATGGTATCAATATATGGAAGTAAAACGTCTTCCTTGGCCTGCTCAGTGTCCCGACCTATACCCCATACAACATTTGTGGCACGAGTTAGAGTGACGCTTACGGACCAGAGAACCACGTTCGAAATATACAGCTGAGCTGGCGACATTTTTACAGTATTAATATACACAAATACCCATAGCTGTGTATCAAAACCTTGTTGAAAGTATGCCCAGAAGGTTTGCTAGTGTAATTGCAGCACGTGGGGGAACATCCCCCTATTAAAGCATGTAGTCTTTCCTGATACCATCACATCTTGCTGTCCTGTCCATTATTATAGGGTAGTATGCATTCATACATGTCAAAAGTAAGAAACTTTAGAAAATAGAGAATAATATTAACGTGTCTGAGTAATATCAAATTTTCTGGACAGAAATCCTTGATGGCTTAAGATGTTTTTGTAACTGAGGGCAAAAGTTACTTCTAAAGTTTATGTTCTATGTACTTGGAAACCAGTTTCTATACATTGAGACTGTTACACAACCGGAGAAGGAATTCTGTGACACTTTCATACTTTTAAAATTTAACCACGTGATTCTTATTCTGAGGAAATTGAAACTCCCAAATGCAAACAGATTTCGTAAACTTTATGTGAAGCTTCATTTCGGGAAGCGTGAAATTATACTGTATTTAGAACCCTGCAACTATCCCCATGCAATGTTAAGTTACGAGTTTCCTGTCAGAGCTCTTGTGGGTGGTAATCGGTAACAGTTTAACTTGAGCAATAAAATACCGCCTTTACGCACAAGATTCTGTTTAAGCTTAGAATTCACCATGGGACGGACAGTTGTAAATTCTACACATCCTTATCTATAGGCAGATTTACTTCCTGACTTAAATACCCAAAACTCAGAGTCCTAGCTAGTTTGACCGAAGTGACTTGGACCACTTGTATAATTTCAGTAACTAACTTTTATACGATAAATTCAATCTGAGTAAATAATTTGTTAATGAATTTAATTTACACTAACTTTTATACGTTACGTTCTATCCGAGTGAATAAATATACCAGTTAATGAATTAATAAATGAGAGCGTTACTTATTATATTCTAGCACAATACAGTAGAATTCGATACTGAGGGTTTTGAAGCTTTAAATAAAGCTTCGAGCGTGAGAATGAACGCTTTGTCGTTGGCTTGTCTGATCCAAAGATAGATAAGTTGTGCCAAATACAAAATTTAACAATAAAATTAGATTTACAAGCATCAGATTAACAATCCGACCAACGTTAATAACATGATAAAACATTTAAGAAGAAACACGAAAACAAAATAAACTATTCAAAAGTATTATAAAGTAAACATTAAAATCATCTACATCAAAATGTAGTTTGAAACGCCTTGATGCGAAAGATTAAATGATTCAATTTGTGTGTGTGGTAGTGCTGCTACACAGATCATTAAGGACTCTTTCAAGACCATTTAAAAGGTATCCAATTGTTTATTATAGATTTATTACAAAATTGTCGCAACAAATACTGTAACACAAATCCTAGTGTATATTATTCTAAATAAATCATTGCTCTTTTTGAATCTTTCAGTAGCAGTGGTAACTTGTAGTTCAGAAATTTTTTGAGTTACTACATCCGTATTATCCAAGCTTCTGGTTATCCGAGGAGGCCTCAATCCATGTTACCTTGGATAATCAAGGATATACTGTACTTGCAAAATTTATAAATTACAGTTTATCAAGACGAAGAAAGAAGTTCTTCAATTCTACTAGTAGCACCATAAATGTCTTAAGTTCCTGTTTTTATAAAGATAAAGCACCTCGGGGCACATCTTATTAAGGAGTGTACGGGCTTCACGAACTAAAGTTACCCTAGTGATTCTTTTCTTATCAATTGTATTGCCTCAGGTAAATAAGGGGGTCACGAATACAGAATGACAAAGCGATATATCTCTACTTTTCCCTATATCCTTCCTTTTCGCAATTATTTGACAATTTTTGTGTTTGACGCAGCTTGGTTAAGTATGGTCCTTGCACCACAGAACCCCAAAACCAACATCATGAAGATGACGGATTTTAGATATTTCCGTCGACTTGGATATTGTGTATGGCATGGACACTATGTTTTCTGATCAAATTTGTACAACTAATTCATAATATCCATGTTATGTTTCCTAGTTGGCTTTGGTCAGTTACCTCAGATAGTAAAGATTCTATTGTACTTAAAAATTTTATAATTTGTAGTGCATCTTCCAAGAAGTAAGAGGTACTTTAATTATATTGATATGCGTATAATTAATGTTCTATGTATTTGTTTTCATGGAGACGGTTAAATCCTTTAAATTATTGTTGCAAAGCTGCGCCAAACACAAGACAATGCCCAGTAATGGCCATACGAAAGTTTAACTGACGCAAAAGTGGAATGCATCCATGGAGGATTGTATATGATGCGGACACTAAATTTTGCGATTCAGAGTTTGTGTTACTACACCCACATTATCCGAGTTTCTGGTTATCCTAGCTGAGGGTTTCTGGTTATCCTAGCTGATGGTTTCTGGTTATCCTAGCTGATGGTTTCTGGTTATCCTAGCTGATGGTTTCTGGTTATCCTAGCTGATGATTTCTGGTTATCCTAACTGATGGTTTCTGATTATCCTAGCTGATGGTTTCTGGTTATGCTAGTTGATGGTTTCTGGTTATGCTAGCTGATGGTTTCTAGTTATCCTAGCTGATGGTTTCTGGTTATCCTAACTGATGGTTTCTGGTTATCCTAGCTGAGGGTTTCTGGTTATCCTAGCTGATAGTTTCTGGTTATCCTAGCTGATGGTTTCTGGTTATCATAGCTGATGGTTTCTGGTTATCATAGCTGATGGTTTCGGTTTACGTTGCTTCAGATAATCAAGATTCTTGTTCTTGGAAAATTAATAACATGCACTGTCCCCCAAAGAAGTGCTTCAATTCGATGGATACACGTACAGTAAATGTATTATTCATTTGTTTTCATGAAAAGGATAGAAAAACGTGTTTCAATTCCATTGGTATAAGCACAATAAATGTCTCACGTATCTGTTTTCATAAAGTTAGAAATCATGTCAAATATTATTTAACGTATAAGGCCTTGCGTACAACTTGAAACTAAACTTTACGATTCAGTTTTCGAAGAACACTGACAGGTTTTTGTTGTGGAATTTTTCAGCTGTCATTAATATCACATCTCTGCAAGAGGAAACTTTTGGATAGTTTCCAGCGAATTAAATGTGTCAGACCTTTAAACATCAGTTATTTGAAGTGATGAATAGTGAAAGAAGTATTTTAATATGAAACGTTGAATACTGGAATCAACATCCTCATATCACCACTGAGTACTGATAACGGAAAATGTAATCCCTTGTCATTGAATATTTTAATGTCACTATTTTGGTGGAAATTCTTTAATTTATATTTTTATCGCTTAAACATACGTCACGTAATGATGAAGCTACAATTATTCACTTGCAGCTTTTTATTTTGTAGGATGTGAATTGCAGTTTGTTTGAGGAATTAGTTTTGACTACTAAGTGAAAGAAAACAAATTCATTTTGTGTAAACGTAGATTGGTTGTGAAGTGTTTCAAGACTATAAATTTGCCTTTTTATTAACGATTCACTTTATTTTACTTATCAGTATACTGTTACATTGAAACAAAAGCAAAAAAAAATACATTTTTGATGATTTACCGGTCTACTATAGGTATAGCAAAATTTAACTTACAACCGTATTTTCGACGATTACTGCAATACCTTATGTGTGCAGGGTGTTTCAAACTTCAAGGGGTATGAAAAGGAATATATCACATTTGCATACAATAGGAGGGTCACGGAAGCCCTGTTGGAGGTAGGTGTTTAATTAACGTCGCACTGAAGCAACACAATGGGCTATTGGTGACAGTCCGGAATCAATCCGTAAAGCTTCGGTTTCATAAGAAAGCGTAGCCGTGATCTAGCGGCTGTGGGTGACGTAACTAAAACGTTGTTTATACTAATAGATGGTGTTGGTTTTCTAGAGAGCGTTGTTTGTGAGCGTAACGAAAATTATTGGAGCCGCCATTTCCATGACTGTCGACATAGCGGTCTCAAACAGTTGGGGAACGTTTTTTTTTTATTTCTAGTAGCAAGATTTCTGTGGCAAGATTTCATTTCCTGCGCCAAACGATTCGAGCGAAGAGGACCAAAACAAACAAACATTTTTGACTGCCATTGATTAGTTCGTTTTTGTAAAATCGGGATCGTTAAACACAGAATAAAAATTTCAGCGGATTTGAAATATGCGAAAAATTTGACACCAGATACCTCAAATGTGATTTTCTTTAAATAAATAATTAATTATTTAATAAATAATTAAATAATCAAATGGTAAATAATTGAATTGTAAAACTGTTTTTGGTATCGATCTGGAGTAGAATTTTACGCTGATTTGAAATATGTTGAAATTTTCACTCTATCTCCAACGATTGCGAAGTTATAAACTTAGAACTAGAGAATAAAAAACCTCTTGGTTTTGTTTCTCGAATAAAATAAACCACGACAGCCGTCTGTGTTGCCCATTCAACGTATTTTGTCCGTCTAAGTTGACACCTCTGGACTCTTGTTTAGACGGTCGTCTAGTTATGCCCACGGCATCATGAAGTATGACGGCTGTTAGACAACGGCTCCACTTTCTTAGGAAACCGAAGCTTAAGGGAAATATTCGAGGACAACACTGCGTAATTTTGAATCTCAACCAGATGGCGAGGTCACACCCTACTCTCCAAACTTCTACACACGCCAACGTGAGGAGATTCGAGGCCAAGACATATTAAACGTGCTCCAGTTTATACACGACGGTTTCGGGTTCGATTCAAACAAATGAGATATTGCCATACGTAATGGGTCCATGGACTTCAATGCAGCAGCAGCTGACCTGATGTCAAGTTGGTGGGATAGCAGGGTATCGAAATCGAGTATATCAGAGGCACCGAGTACGTGGTGACATATTTCACTAGACTCACCGCTAAGTCTCAAATGCAAAAGGACACAGACGCTTACATGTTAAACGGGTGTGTAATTAACGTGTCCATCGATATCGACACCACTTACCAACTGGACTAAAACCACCTTTACCGACAGCATAAAGAAGTAATTGGAACTTTTTATGTCAACACCCTATGCTAGAGGTCTATTATTGCATTAAACTTGTGAAATGCCTTAATTTGTTTACCAATAAAGGATGATTGCATACACAACCTTGTATTATTAGCAACACCTACCACATGTCGTTCTACTTAACCCGGGAACGGGCGCGCAGGGTGTGACATACCCGCGCCCATCTTTTGTTCTGTCTATTTCTCGACCCCTCATTTAAAAGTGGACGAATCTCAATGTACCTGAATGTAGGGTCATGACCTTGGACGGGCCAGGTCAGCAGGCGAATTCTAAAAATAGAAATTCCGGAATTTTGTGTTTCGGGTATATTATACCCCGGCACGCACACACCTTGCAAGTATGGAACGTAATCTCATGTACGACGAAGAAATGAAGAGTTTGAGAACTTTTATTCAAATAAAAACAGTTTCGACGGATGAGGAATTGTTATTTGATAAAGAAGAAGGGATTTGATTATGAAGAAGAATATAATAGGAATTATGATTCATCAACAGACGGTGACACAGATATTGAAGTAGATATAGATTCGTCAAATGAAAATGATATCTATGTTCGACAAGATGAAATAACAACATGGAAAAACAAGAAATTTTGAACTAATGTGCGAGTTTCAGAAAAAAAAATAAAATAATGAAATTTCTTTGAAACAGTTATTTCAAGAGATGTTAGAACACCGTTAGAATCTTAGAAACTTCTGATAAAATGGTGAAAGATTTATTGAACTGCACTAAGATTTACATTGCATCGATTTCAGATCGTTTTTCACGAGTGCGAGATGCGAAATCAACAAGAGCTGAAACAAGAGCTACTATGAGAGCTGAAATGAAAGAGTTTATACGACTTTTATATAATTGTGTTCACAAATCCTCTCATGTGATCATTACTGATCTTTGGGCAGACTATCTTATGATCGAATCAATAAATTTTTATTCTGGAATTTCAGTCATTGCTTTCTCTGAAAGGATTTTCCGAAAATTAAAATAGCATTATGAAAACAGTAAGCGTTCTTAAAAATTGAGGAGAAATCAATTAACAAAAAATAAGGAGAAATCAATCATTAAAAAATAATAATAATGCTAGAACCGGGATTCTCATCCAGGATCACAACGGTGAACCCGATCACCCGTTACTTATAGGACTTTCATTCATTTCCGTTTTGTTCGTGTTTACCAAATTGATATACACTTCTCTACAATAATGGACAGGACAGCAGGATGTGATGGTATAAGGGAAACAATACATGCTTTAATAGGCGGATGGGCCCCCACGTACTGCAATTAAGCCAACAACCCTTCTGGGCATGCTTTCAACACGGTTTTGATACACAGCAATGGGTATTTGTGTCCATTCCTGCTGCAATAATGTCGCCAGCTCAGCTGTATATTTCGTACGTGGTTCCCTGATCCGTAAACGTCGCTCTAACTCGTCCTACAAATGCTCTATGGGGTTTAGGTTGGAACTCTGAGCAGGCCAGGGAAGACGTTTTACATCCATATCTTGATACCACTGCTTGACAGAGGCTGCAATATGACATGGAACGCTGTCGTCCATGAAGTAACATTCGTCCATTCCATTAACTCGCCAGAGCGTAGGAAGAACCTGATTGTCCAAAATGTTCATGTAGGCGTCGGCGTTCAATTTTAAAGGAACAACATGCAAAGACCCAGGCCATACCACTAAAAACACCCCCAAACAAGTAGTCGGATTTTATGCAAATCCTCTGGCGTCCGGTCCTTTATTGTAGGGTATGTACTCTAGCACAACGCAGGATAAAGGCTTTCAAATCCATTAAATTATCAGGGATCTGCAGATTGAGGTAGAAAGTGGTATTTTAACCTCCCAATGTCTATTTACGAACAAAGACGGTATTTATAATTTTGCTGAAATTATGACGGAAGGGTAAGAAGCTCACAACATAAGTAATTGGTGGGTAGCTATATCGTTTAACGCCCCACTGTATTAACGCAACGAAGTATCGGAGACGGTCCAAGATCAATCCCCAAGGGGAAGAGTGTGGACAACACGAATTAAATTTAAACCAGGGTCAAAGGACTACATAGCATCTTAAATGACACCTCACTCGCCAAACTTCCAAAAATCGACATAATGAGTGCATTTAAGGTCAAGACAGATTTAAAGTAAACCTTCCCCTTTGTTCACAATGGTCAAGATTCAAACACGCAACATTCTGATTGAAAATCTGTTATACTTCCAACCCGTCTTCCGACACCCATAATCGAATCGAGTTTGCTACCATAAAAAAAACAGCTAACTAAGCATCTGTTAAAGGTTAAATGAATATGTACAGGGTGACAATTATTGAGCGATATGAACTAAAAATAAAATTTTCAAAAACTACTAAGTTCAAAAATTTAATACAACTTTAAAAGTAACTACATATGTCCGGATTTAGTTTATGACAAGATCGCTATACATCCCATCAATGCCTGTAATGTGGCGCAGATGAATAGCAAAATTCGGCAAAACCATAACCACTCGGCCATTCTGCCTTGAATAATTCTTAGCAGGAATAAGCTCTTAAGATTACAATTGTTAATCTGACATAAAAATGAATATCAACACGTTTGCATTTATTTTTATAGTTTAAAAGCACATGAAAATAAGAAATGAATTTAATGGATTGAAATAATGAAACCGCAATTAAATTGAACTATATTTAAACAGTAATATTTTAAAAGAATTTTAGTACTTCTCAAACAAAAGTATTTTTTTTATGATTCCACATGAAATGTCTATATAATAGAGAGATTATGAACTAATTTCAAATTTGTTTTAGGTTTTCAAAGTAGCGTACCACGAGCAAATGCATTTAGTAACAACGAACAACATTGAAAGATTGCATTGAACTCTATAACAGTGATTCTTTTACACAAGAATATTTGAGACATTTTGTAGATAATAGGATTGAGAAAAAAAGCGTTCAATTACATTTGACAGACAAGTTTTCAGGAGGGTATTTTGGATAGAATACAAAAGAAACAAATTGATCGATTTAGTAAAAAGAGTAATTGTTCTTGAATTTATTCTTCGAATGAAAAATACTTTTTTTCCTACAGCTGAATATGCAAAAAATGTTTGCCAGGAGTGGGATTTGAACCCACGATCACAGCAGTGAACCAGATCACACGCCACTGTAGGAGTTTCTTATCCGTTTTGTTCATTACGTTCCTATAATCTTTAATATAAAGACGCCCTTTTCAAAGGATGATAAATATCTACAATCCCATAGATTTCGATGGGTCCGCAGATTGCCGGGGAAGCGGTCTTTAACCTTCATATGCCTCCTTAGGAGCACTTATGGCAAGTATGGAACCATGAAGAACAGGTGAGAAACTACCACCAAGTGATTAGAGTCTGGTGCCATAACCACTCGGCCATCCTGGCTTCGATTGTTTATAGCTGGAATAGGCTTTTAAGATTGCAATTGTTATTCTGAGATTAAATTGAATTTTAAGGGGGGCCGGGAAACAGTTTTCTATTTGTTTGCTAATAAAGATATTGCTCTGGAATTTTTAATGAAAACATAGCACCTAATTTACAAATAGAAAATGATAAAATATTAACTTGATATCAAATCAAAAAATTTAAAATTTGAAAATTTTCAAAAAAGTGACTGTGTTTACTTTTGATATAACTTGAGAAATTATTCATGAACATTTTTTGAAAGCAGATATTATATTTAAAAATTTGTCTTCACAGGTTTTTAACTACATGCACATAAATAATATTTTAAAAATTTAAATTCAAAATTAGCATTTTTTTAATTCATAATATATAAGTACACTTATACTGTATAACATATCAATAATTTGTAAAATTATTCATTACAAATCACCTAAATATTTATCAAATATATACATACCAAATTTCATGCAATTATCTTAAATATATTTCAAATTATATCATTTTAACGTTGGGAAAAGTGTGAAAATTCCATTATGGAGAAAAATCACCTTAAAGTTTCATCTATGAAAATCAGTTACAAAAGTGAAATTTTAGTACCTGATGGATTTTTCACTCCGAGTACGTAAGTAAATACGTTAATGTCTTTAGACCTTTAACTAAAGTTATTTTGGCTAATAGTACCTTTCTACGATATAATTTGTTTGCAATTGTACTTTTGTTAGCGGTTTTTCGGATACGTCGATATATTTTTCGTTTCAAAACTTTGACAGCTATCAAAACGTTCTTTTGTTCATAACTTCGGTTCTACTAATGATGTAATCAGAAAATAAGCGTCTAACAAAACAGAATTAAATTTCGAATTTTTTGAGAGTATAAAACAAAAAAGGAATTTTTGAAGGATTTTTGTGTCCCAGCCCACGTTAACACGCCTGCATTTATTTTTATAGTTTCAAGGCATATGAAAATATAAAATAATGAAACCGATATTGAATTGAACTTGTTATAGCATTAATATTTTAAAGAAACTTTAGTACATCTCAAACAAAAGTATTTTCTATATGATTCCACATGATATGTCTATTTAATAGAGAGAATATAAACTAATCGCATATTTATTTTCTGTTTTGAAAATAGCGTTCCACGAACAAATAAATTTAGTAACCAAGAACAATATTAATATATTAAATTGACTTCTATACAGAGTTTTTTTTTACAAAAATATTTGAGAAATTTTGCAGATGAATTGAGAAAAAATACATTAAATTACATTTGACACCAAATTTTTTGGACGGTATTTTGCAAAGAATGCAATAGAAACAAATTGATTTATTTAAAGAAAAGAATAAATGTTCTTGAATTTTTTCTTCGAATGAAAAATAATTTTTTTTCTACAACTGAATATGCAAAAAATGGTTGCCAGGAGTGGGAATCGAACCCACGATCACAGAAGTGAACCAGATCACACGCCACTGTGGGAGTTCCTATCCCGTTTTCTTCATTGAGTTCCGATATTCTTTGTTATTATTCTCTTTTTCATCGGTTTGCTAAAGGCATACAATCCCAGGATTTCAAGGGGTCGGCAGATTGCCGTGAAAACGGTCTTTAACCTTCAAATGCATGATTAAGATTACTCATGGCAAGTGCAGAACCATGAAGTACAGGTGAGAAACACATACCACAAATGATTGGAGTCTGGTGCCATAACCACTCGGCCATCCTGGCTTCGAATGCTAGTTGCTGGAATAAGCTCTTAAGATTACAATTGTTAATCCTGGCTTCGAATGCTAGTTGCTGGAATAAGCTCTTAAGATTACAATTGTTAATCCTGGCTTCGAATGCTAGTTGCTGGAATAAGCTCTTAAGATTACAATTGTTAATCCTGGCTTCGAATGCTAGTTGCTGGAATAAGCTCTTAAGATTACAATTGTTAATCTGACATAAAAGCGACTTTAAAATGGATATAAACACTCTTGATAGATTTTTATTGTTTCAAGGAACATGAAAAGATGAAATAATGAAAAACGCCATTGAATTAAATTGTGTTATTACATTAGAATTTTCAAAACATTTTAGTAATTCTCAAACAAAATTATTATTTTTTGATTCCACATTGTATATTGTTTTAATAGAGAAAATATGAACTAATTTCATATTTGTCAGCCTTGTTGGAAATAGCGTTCTACGATCAAATAAATTTAGTAATCATGAACAATGATGAAAGACTGAATTGACTTCTAAAACAGTGATTTTTTTTTCACTAAAATATTTCACAAATTTTGCAGATAATAGAATTGAGAAAGTTGCACAAAATTATATTTGACTTCAAAGTTTTCTATAGAGTATTTTGCAAGGAGTAGAAAAGAAACAAATTTATGTTTTAATAGAGGGTAAATGTTCATGAATTTTTTCTTCGAATGAAAACTTTTTTTTTTCTTACAACGTTTTATGCAAAACATAGATCGCCAGGAGTGGGATTTGAACCCACGATCAAAATAGTGAATCAGATCACAGGCCACTGTGGGAGTCCTTTCCCGTTTTCTTCATTGCGTTCCGATATTCTTTGATGTTATTCTCTTTTTCAACCGTATGATAAATACATACAATCCCAGGATTTAGAGGGGCCCGCAGATTTCCGTGGAAACGGTCTTTAACCTTCAATTGCATGATTAACAGCACTGAAGGCAAGTGAGTAACCATGAAGTACAGGTGAGAAACACGTACCACAAGTGATTGGAGTCCGGTGCCATAACCACTCGGACATCCTGGCTTCGAATGCAGGAATAAGATCTTAAGATTAAAATTGTTAATCTGACATAAAAATGAATATCTACACGTTTGCATTTATTTTTATAGTTTAAAGGCACATGAAAATAAGAAATGGATTTAATGGATTAAAATAATGAAACCCCAATTGAATTTAACTATATTTAAACATTAATATTTTAAAAGAATTTTAGTACTTCTCAAACAAAAGTATTTTTTTTATGATTCCACATGAAATGTCTATTTAATCGAGATAATATGATTTAATTTCAAATTTGTTTTCGGTTTTCAAAATAGCGTACCGCGAGCAAATGAATTTAGTAACAACGAACAATGTTGAAAAAGATTGCATTGAACTCTATAACAGTGATTTTTTTACACAAGAATATATGAGAAATTTTGTAGATAATAGGATTGAGAAACAATGCGTTCAATTACATTTGGCAGACAAGTTTTCAGGAGGGTATTTTGCAAAGAATACAATAGAAACAAATTGATTGATTTAATAAAAAGAGTAATTGTTCTTGAATTTATATTCTTCGAATGAAAAATACTTTTTTTCCTACAGCTGAATATGCAAAAAATGTTTGCCAGGAGTGGGATTTGAACCCACGATCACAGCAGTGAACCAGATCACACGCCACTGTAGGAGTTTCTGATCCGTTTTGTTCATTACGTTCCTATAATCTTTAATATAAAGACGTCCTTTTCAAAGGATGATAAATATCTACAATCCCATAGATTTCGATGGGTCCGCAGGTTGGCGGGGAAGCGGTCTTTAACCTTCATATGCCTCCTTAGGAGCACTCATGGGAAGTGTGGAAACATGAAGAACAGTTGAGAAATTACCACCACAAGTGATTGGAGTCTGGTGCCATAACCACTCGGCCATCCTGGCTTCGATTGTTTATTGCTGGAATAGGCTTTTAAGATTGCAATTGTTATTCTGACATTAAATGAATTTTAAGGTGGGCCGGGACACAGTTTTCTATGTTTTTGCTAATAAAGATATTGCTCTGGAATTTTTAATGAAAACATAGAACCTAATTTACAAATAGAAAATGATAAAAAATTAACTTGATATCAAATCAAAAAATTTAAAATTTGAAAATTTTCAATAAAGTGACTGTGTTTACTTTTGATATATCTTGAGAAATTATTCATGAACATTTTTTGAAAGCAGATATTATATTTAAAATTTGTCTTCACAGGTTTTTAACTACATGCACATAAAAAAATATTTCAAAAATTTAAATAAAAAATTAGCATTTTTTGAATTCATAATTTATAAATACACTTATACTGTATAACATATCAACAATTTGTAAAATTACTCATTACAAATAACCTAAATATTTTTCAAATATATACATACCAAATTTCATGCAATTATCTTAAATATATTTTAAATATATCATTTTAACGTTGGGAAAAGTGTGAAAATTCCATTTTGGAGAAAAATCACCTTAAAGTTTCATCTATGAAAATCAGTTACAAAAGTGAAATTTTAGTACCTGATGGATTTTTCACTCCGAGTACGTAAGTAAATACGTTAATGTCTTTAGACCTTTAACTAAAGTTTATTTTGGCTAATAGTACCTTTCTACGATATAATTTGTTTGCAATTGTACTTTTGTTAGCGGTTTTTCGGATACGTCGATATATTTTTCGTTTCAAAACTTTGACAGCTATCAAAACGTTCTTTTGTTCATAACTTCGGTTCTACTAATGATGTAATCAGAAAATAAGCGTCTAACAAAACAGAATTAAACTTCGAATTTTTTGAGAGTATAAAACAAAAAAGGAATTTTTGAAGGATTTTTGTGTCCCAGCCCACGTTAACACGCCTGCATTTATTTTTATAGTTTCAAAGCATATGAAAATATAAAATAATGAAACCGATATTGAATTGAACTTGTTATAGCATTAATATTTTAAAGAAACTTTAGTACATCTCAAACAAAAGTATTTTCTATATGATTCCACATGATATGTCTATTTAATAGAGAGAATATAAACTAATCGCATATTTATTTTCTGTTTTGAAAATAGCGTACCACGAACAAATAAATTTAGTAACCAAGAACAATATTAATATATTAAATTGACTTCTATACAGAGTTTTTTTTTTACAAAAATATTTGAGAAATTTTGCAGATGAATTGAGAAAAAATACGTTAAATTACATTTGACACCAAATTTTTTGGACGGTATTTTGCAAAGAATGCAATAGAAACAAATTGATTTATTTAAAGAAAAGAATAAATGTTCTTGAATTTTTTCTTCGAATGAAAAATATTTTTTTTTCTACAACTGAATATGCAAAAAATGGTTGCCAGAAGTGGGAATCGAACCCACGATCACAGAAGTGAACCAGATCACACGCCACTGTGGGAGTTCCTATCCCGTTTTCTTCATTGAGTTCCGATATTCTTTGGTATTATTCTCTTTTTCATCGGTTTGCTAAAGGAATACAATCCCAGGATTTCAAGGGGCCCGCAGATTGCCGTGAAAACGGTCTTTAACCTTCAAATGCATGATTAAGATTACTCATGGCAAGAGCAGAACCATGAAGTACAGGTGAGAAACACATACCACAAGTGATTGGAGTCTGGTGCCATAACCACTCGGCCATCCTGGCTTCGAATGCTAGTTTCTGGAATAAGCTCTTAAGATTACAATTGTTAATCCTGGCTTCGAATGCTAGTTGCTGGAATAAGCTCTTAAGATTACAATTGTTAATCCTGGCTTCGAATGCTAGTTGCTGGAATAAGCTCTTAAGATTACAATTGTTAATCCTGGCTACGAATGCTAGTTGCTGGAATAAGCTCTTCAGATTACAATTGTTAATCTGACATAAAAGCGGACATTAAAATGGATATAAACACTCTTGATAGATTTTTATTGTTTCAAGGAACATGAAAAGATGAAATAATGAAAAACGCCATTGAATTAAATTGTGTTATTACATTAGAATTTTCAAAACATTTTAGTAATTCTCAAACAAAATTATTATTTTTTGATTCCACATTGTATATTGTTTTAATAGAGAAAATATGAACTAATTTCATATTTGTCAGCCTTGTTGGAAATAGCGTTCTACGATCAAATAAATTTAGTAATCATGAACAATGATGAAAGACTGAATTGACTTCTAAAACAGTGATTTTTTTTTCACTAAAATATTTCACAAATTTTGCAGATAATAGAATTGAGAAAGTTGCACAAAATTATATTTGACTTCAAAGTTTTCTATAGAGTATTTTGCAAGGAGTAGAAAAGAAACAAATTTATGTTTTAATAGAGGGTAAATGTTCATGAATTTTTTCTTCGAATGAAAACTTTTTTTTTTCTTACAACGTTTTATGCAAAACATAGATCGCCAGGAGTGGGATTTGAACCCACGATCAAAATAGTGAATCAGATCACAGGCCACTGTGGGAGTCCTTTCCCGTTTTCTTCATTGCGTTCCGATATTCTTTGATGTTATTCTCTTTTTCAACCGTATGATAAATACATACAATCCCAGGATTTAGAGGGGCCCGCAGATTTCCGTGGAAACGGTCTTTAACCTTCAATTGCATGATTAACAGCACTGAAGGCAAGTGAGTAACCATGAAGTACAGGTGAGAAACACGTACCACAAGTGATTGGAGTCCGGTGCCATAACCACTCGGACATCCTGGCTTCGAATGCAGGAATAAGATCTTAAGATTAAAATTGTTAATCTGACATAAAAATGAATATCTACACGTTTGCATTTATTTTTATAGTTTAAAGGCACATGAAAATAAGAAATGGATTTAATGGATTAAAATAATGAAACCCCAATTGAATTTAACTATATTTAAACATTAATATTTTAAAAGAATTTTAGTACTTCTCAAACAAAAGTATTTTTTTTATGATTCCACATGAAATGTCTATTTAATCGAGATAATATGATTTAATTTCAAATTTGTTTTCGGTTTTCAAAATAGCGTACCGCGAGCAAATGAATTTAGTAACAACGAACAATGTTGAAAAAGATTGCATTGAACTCTATAACAGTGATTTTTTTACACAAGAATATATGAGAAATTTTGTAGATAATAGGATTGAGAAACAATGCGTTCAATTACATTTGGCAGACAAGTTTTCAGGAGGGTATTTTGCAAAGAATACAATAGAAACAAATTGATTGATTTAATAAAAAGAGTAATTGTTCTTGAATTTATATTCTTCGAATGAAAAATACTTTTTTTCCTACAGCTGAATATGCAAAAAATGTTTGCCAGGAGTGGGATTTGAACCCACGATCACAGCAGTGAACCAGATCACACGCCACTGTAAGAGTTTATGATCCGTTTTGTTCATTACGTTCCTATAATCTTTAATATAAAGACGTCCTTTTCAAAGGATGATAAATATCTACAATCCCATAGATTTCGATGGATCCGCAGGTTGGCGGGGAAGCGGTCTTTAACCTTCATATGCCTCCTTAGGAGCACTCATGGGAAGTGTGGAAACATGAAGAACAGTTGAGAAATTACCACCACAAGTGATTGGAGTCTGGTGCCATAACCACTCGGCCATCCTGGCTTCGATTGTTTATTGCTGGAATAGGCTTTTAAGATTGCAATTGTTATTCTGACATTAAATGAATTTTAAGGTGGGCCGGGACACAGTTTTCTATGTTTTTGCTAATAAAGATATTGCTCTGGAATTTTTAATGAAAACATAGAACCTAATTTACAAATAGAAAATGATAAAAAATTAACTTGATATATCAAATCAAAAAATTTAAAATTTGAAAATTTTCAATAAAGTGACTGTGTTTACTTTTGATATATCTTGAGAAATTATTCATGAACATTTTTTGAAAGCAGATATTATATTTAAAATTTGTCTTCACAGGTTTTTAACTACATGCACATAAAAAAATATTTCAAAAATTTTAATAAAAAATTAGCATTTTTTGAATTCATAATTTATAAATACACTTATACTGTATAACATATCAACAATTTGTAAAATTACTCATTACAAATAACCTAAATATTTATCAAATATATACATACCAAATTTCATGCAATTATCTTAAATATATTTTAAATTATATCATTTTAACGTTGGGAAAAGTGTGAAAATTCCATTATGGAGAAAAATCAACTTAAAGTTTCATCTATGAAAATCAGTTACAAAAGTGAAATTTTAGTACCTGATGGATTTTTCACTCCGAGTACGTAAGTAAATACGTTAATGTCTTTAGACCTTAACTAAAGTTTATTTTGGCTAATAGTACCTTTCTACGATATAATTTGTTTGCAATTGTACTTTTGTTAGCGGTTTTTCGGATACGTCGATATATTTTTCGTTTCAAAACTTTGACAGCAATCAAAACGTTCTTTTGTTTATAACTTCGGTTCTACTAATGATATAATCAGAAAATAAGCGTCTAACAAAACATAATTAAATTTCAAATTTTTTGAGAGTATAAAACAAAAAAGGACTTTATGAAGGTTTTTTGTTAACCAGCCCACGTTAACACGCCTGCATTTATTTTTATAGTTTCAAGGCATATGAAAATATAAAATAATGAAACCGATATTGAATTGAACTTGTTATAGCATTAATATTTTAAAGAAACTTTAGTACATCTCAAACAAAAGTATTTTCTATATGATTTCACATGATATGTCTATTTAATAGAGAGAATATAAACTAATCGCATATTTATTTTCTGTTTTGAAAATAGCGTACCACGAACAAATAAATTTAGTAACCACGAACAATATTAATATATTAAATTGACTTCTATATATACAGAGTTTTTTTTTTACAAAAATATTTGAGAAATTTTGAAGATGAATTGAGAAAAAATGCGTTAAATTACATTTGACACCAAATTTTTTGGACGGTATTTTGCAAATAATGCAATAGAAACAAATTGATTAATTTAAAGAATAGAATAAATGTTCTTGAATTTTTTCTTCGAATGAAAAATAATTTTTTTTCTACAACTGAATATGCAAAAAATGGTTGCCAGGAGTGGGAATCGAACCCACGATCACAGAAGTGAACCAGATCACACGCCACTGTGGGAGTTCCCACCCGTTTTCTTCATTGAGTTCCGATATTCTTTGGTATTATTCTCTTTTTCATCGGTTTGGTAAACGCATCCAATCCCAGGATTTCGAGGGGCCCGCAGATTGCCGTGGAAACGGTCTTTAACCTTCAAATGCATGATTAAGATTACTCATGGCAGGTGCACAACCATGAAGTACAGGTGAGAAACACATACCACAAGTGATTGGAGTCTGGTGCCATAACCACTCGGCCATCCTGGCTTCGAATGCTAGTTGCTGGAATAAGCTCTTAAGATTACAATTGTTAATCCTGGCTACGAATGCTAGTTGCTGGAATAAGCTCTTCAGATTACAATTGTTAATCTGACATAAAAGCGGACATTAAAATGGATATAAACACTCTTGATAGATTTTTATTGTTTCAAGGAAGATGAAAAGATGAAATAATGAAAAACGCCATTGAATTAAACTGTGTTATTACATTAGAATTTTCAAAACATTTTGTAATTCTCCAACAAAATTATTATTTTTTGATTCCAAATAGTATATCGTTTTAATAGAGAAAATATGAACTAATTTCATATTTGTCAGCCTTGTTGGAAATAGCGTTCTACGATCAAATAAATTTAGTAATCATGAACAATGATGAAAGACTGAATTGACTTCTAAAACAGTGATTTTTTTTTCACTAAAATATTTCACAAATTTTGCAGATAATAGAATTGAGAAAGTTGCACAAAATTATATTTGACTACAAAGTTTTCTATAGAGTATTTTGCAAAGAGTAGAAAAGAAACAAATTTATGTATTAAAAGAGGGTAAATGTTCATAAATTTTTTCTTCGAATGAATACTTTTTTTTTCTCACAACGTTTTATGCAAAACATAGATCGCCAGGAGTGGGATTTGAACCCACGATCAAAATAGTGAACCCGATCACACGCCATTGTGGAAGTCCTTTCCCGTTTTTTTCATTGCGTTCCGATATTCTTTGATGTTATTCTCTTTTTCAACCGTATGATAAACACATACGATCCCAGGATTTCGAGAGGCCCGCAGACTGCCGTGGAAACGGTCTTTAACCTTCAAATGCTTGATTAGGATTACTCATGGCAGGTGCGGAACCATGATGAACAGGTGAGAAACTCACACCACAAGTGATTGGAGTCTGTTGCCATAACCACTCGGCCATCCTGGATACGACTTTTTATTGCTGGAATAGGCTTTTAAGATTGCAATTATTAATCTGACATTAAATTGAATTTTAAGGGCGGCCGGGACACAGTTTTCTATTTTTTTGCTAATAATGATATTGCTCTGGAATTTTTAATGGAAACATAGCACCTAATTTACAAATAAAAAATGATAAAAAAATTACTTGATATCAAATAAAAAAATTTGAAAATTTGAAAATTTTCAAAAAAGATATTATATTTAAAAATTTGTCTTCACAGGTTTTTAATACATGCACATAAAAAAATATTTAAAAAATTTTAATTAAAAATTAGCATTTTTTGAATTCATAATTTATAAAAACACTTATATTGTATAACATATCAATGATTTGTAAAATTACTCATTACAAATAACCTAAATATTTATCAAATATATACATACCAAATTTCATGCAATTATCTTAAATATATTTTAAATTATATCATTTTAACGTTGGGAAAAGTGTGAAAATGCCATTATGGAGAAAAATCAACTTAAAGTTTCATCTATGAAAATCAGTTACAAAAGTGAAATTTTAGTACCTGATGGATTTTTCACTCCGAGTACGTAAGTAAATACGTTAATGTCTTTAGACCTTAACTAAAGTTTATTTTGGCTAATAGTACCTTTCTACGATATAATTTGTTTGCAATTGTACTTTTGTTAGCGGTTTTTCGGATACGTCGATATATTTTTCGTTTCAAAACTTTGACAGCTATCAAAACGTTCTTTTGTTTATAACTTCGGTTCTACTAATGATATAATCAGAAAATAAGCGTCTAACAAAACATTATTAAATTTCAAATTTTTTGAGAGTATAAAACAAAAAAGGACTTTATGAAGGTTTTTTGTTAACCAGCCCACGTTAACACGCCTGCATTTATTTTTATAGTTTCAAGGCATATGAAAATATAAAATAATGAAACCGATATTGAATTGAACTTGTTATAGCATTAATATTTTAAAGAAACTTTAGTACATCTCAAACAAAAGTATTTTCTATATGATTTCACATGATATGTCTATTTAATAGAGAGAATATAAACTAATCGCATATTTATTTTCTGTTTTGAAAATAGCGTACCACGAACAAATAAATTTAGTAACCACGAACAATATTAATATATTAAATTGACTTCTTTACAGAGTTTTTTTTTTACAAAAATATTTGAGAAATTTTGAAGATGAATTGAGAAAAAATGCGTTAAATTACATTTGACACCAAATTTTTTGGACGGTATTTTGCAAATAATGCAATAGAAACAAATTGATTAATTTAAAGAATAGAATAAACGTTCTTGAATTTTTTCTTCGAATGAAAAATAATTTTTTTTCTACAACTGAATATGCAAAAAATGGTTGCCAGGAGTGGGAATCGAACCCACGATCACAGAAGTGAACTAGATCACACGCCACTGTGGGAGTTCCCACCCGTTTTCTTCATTGCGTTCCGATATTCTTTGATATTATTCTCTTTTTCAACGGATGATAAACATCTACAATCCCAGGATTTCGAGGGGCCCGCAGATTGCCGTGGAAACGGTCATTAACCTTCAAATTCATGATTAAGATTACTCAAGGCAGGTGCGGAACCATGAAGTACAGGTAAGAAACACATACCACAAGTGATTGGAGTCTGGTGCCATAACCACTCGGCCATCCTAGCTTCGAATGCTAGCTGCTGGAATTAGCTCTTAAGATTACAATTGTTAATCTGACATAAAAGCGGACATTAAAATGGATATAAACACTCTTGATAGATTTTTATTGTTTCAAGGAAGATGAAAAGATGAAATAATGAAAAACGCCATTGAATTAAACTGTGATATTACATTAGAATTGTCAAAACATTTTAGTAATTCTCCAACAAAATTATTATTTTTTGATTCCACATAGTATATCGTTTTAATAGAGAAAATATGAACTAATTTCCTATTTGTTAGCCTTGTTGGAAATAGCGTTCTACGATCAAATAAATTTAGTATTCATAAACAATGATGAAAGACTGAATTGAATTCTAAATCAGTGATTTTTTTTTTCACTAAAATATTTCACAAATTTTGCAAATAATAGAATTGAGAAAGTTGCACAAAATTAAATTTGACTTCAAAGTTTTCTATAGAGTATATTGCAAGGAGTAGAAAAGAAAAAATTTATGTATTAAAAGAGGGTAAATGTTCATGAATTTTTTCTTCGAATGAAAACTTTTTTTTTCTCACAACGTTTTATGCAAAACATAGATCGCCACGAGTGGGATTTGAACCCACGATCAAAATAGTGAATCAGATCACAGGCCACTATGGGAGTCCTTTCAGGTTTTCTTCATTGCGTTCCGATATTCTTTGAAGTTATTCTCTTTTTCAACCGTATGATAACAACATACAATCCCAGGACTTCGAGGGGCCTGCAGATTGCCGTGGAAACGGTCTTTAACCTTCAAATGCATGATTAAGATTACTCATGGCAGGAGCGGAACCATGAAGTACAGGTGAGAAACACATACCACAAGTGATTGGAGTCTGGTGCCATAACCACTCGGCCATCCTAGCTCCTATTTTTTATTGCTGGAATAGGCTTTTAAGATTGCAATTATTAATCTAACATTAAATTGAATTTTAAGGGGGGCCGGGACACAGTTTTCTATTTTTTTGCTAATACTGATATTGCTCTGGAATTTTTAATGGAAACATAGCACCTAATTTACAAATAAAAAATGATAAAAAAAAATTACTTAATATCAAATAAAAAAATTTGAAAATTTGAAAATTTTTAAAAAAGATATTATATTTAAAAATTTGTCTTCACAGGTTTTTCATACATGCACATAAAACATATTTAAAAAATTTTAATTAAAAATTAGCATTTTTTGAATTTATAATTTATAAAAACACTTATATTGTATAACATATCAACGATTTGTAAAATCACTTATTACAAATAACCTAAATATTTATGAAATATATACATACCAAATTTCGTGCAATTATCGTAAATGTATTTTGAGTTATGTCATTTTAACGTTGGGAAAAGTGTGAAAATTCCATTATGGAGAAAAATCACCTTAAAGTTTCATCTATGAAAATCAGTTACAAAAGTGAAATTTAAGTACCTGATGGATTTTTCACTCCGAGAACGTAAGTAAATACGTTAATGTCTTTAGACCTTTAACTAAAGTTTATTTTGGCTAATAGTACCTTTCTACGATATAATTTGTTTGCAATTGTACTTTTGTTAGCAGTTTTTCGGATACGTCGATATATTTTTTGTTTCAAAACTTTGACAGCTATCAAAACGTTCTTTTGTTTATAACTTCGGTTCTACAAATGATATAATCAGAAAATAAGCGTCTAACAAAACAGAATTAAATTTGAAATTTTTTGAGAGTATAAAACAAAAAAGGACTTTTTGAAGGTTTTTGTGTTCCAGCCCACGTTAACACGCCTGCATTTATTTTTATAGTTTCAAGGCATATGAAAATATAAAATAATGAAACCGATATTGAATTGAACTTGTTATAGCATTAATATTTTAATGAAACTTTAGTACATCTCAAACAAAAGTATTTTCTATACGATTCCACATGATATGTCTATTTAATAGAGATAATATAAACTAATCTTATATTTATTTTCTGTTTTGAAAATAGCGTACTACGAACAAATAAATTTAGTAAGCACGAACAGTATTAAAATATTAAATTGACTTCTATACAGAGTTTTTTTTTTTTTTTTACAAAAATATTTGTGAAATTTTGAAGATAATAAAATTGAGAAAAAATGCGTTAAATTACATTTGACATCAAAGTTTTTTGGACGGTATTTTGCAAAGAATGCAATAGAAACAAATTGATTTATTTAAAGAAAAGAGTAAATGTTCTTAAATTTTTTCTTCGAATGAAAAATGATTTTTTTTCTACAACTGAATATGCAAAAAATGATTGCCAGGAGTGTGATTCGAACACACGATCACAGTAGTGAACCAGATCACACGCCACTGTGAGAGTTTCTTATCCGTTTTGTTCACTACGAGATCCTATAATCTTTAGTATAAAGATGTCCTTTTCAAAGGATGATAAATATCTACAATCCCATAGACTTCGAGTGTTCCGCAGATTGCCGAGGAATCTGTCTTAAGCCTTCATTTGACTCTTTAGGAGAACTGATGTCAAGCTTGGAACCATGAAGAACACGTGAGAAACTCACACCAGAAGTGATTGGAGTCTGGTGCCATAACCACTCGGCCATCCTGTCTTCGGTTGTACAGGAATAGGCTTTTAAGATTACAATTATTAATGTGACATTAAATCCATTTTTAACACGCCTGCAATTATTTTTATAGTTTCAAGGCACATGAAAATATAAAATAATGAAACCGATATTGAATTAAACTTTTTATATCATTAATATTTTATAGAAACTTTAGTACATCTCAAACAAATGTATTTTCTATATGATTCCACATGATATGTCTATTTAATAGATAGAATACGAACTAATTTCATATTTTTTTTCTGTTTTGAAAATAGCGTACCACGAGCAAATAAATTTAGTAACCACGAACAATATTGAAAGATTGCATTGAACTCTATAACAGTGATTTTTTTTACTCAAAAACATTTGAGAAATTTTATAGATAATAGGATTGACAAAAAAGGGTTCAGTTACATTTGACAGCCAAGTTTTCAGGAGGGTATTTTGCAAAGAATACAATAGAAACAAGTTGTTTGATTTATAAAAAGAGTAATTTTTCTTTAATTTTTTTTCTTCGAATGAAAAATACTTTTTTTCATACAGCTGAATATGCAAAAAATGTTTGCCAGGAGTGGGGTTTGAACCCACGATCACAGTAGTGAACCAGATCACACGCCACTGTGGGAGTTTCGTATCCGTTTTGTTTATTACGTTCCTATAATCTTTAACCGATCTCTTAACAGACAGGTAATCTTAACAGAGAGTTGCTATTCCTTGGGTTTGCGGCGGTTTTTTTCACCCAAAAACTCTGATTTTCTCGTCGTTTTTTAATTTGAGAGAATATACTTCTTCGCTTTGCTGCTGTGACATCACCCCCTAACTACGATTTCTTAATCGTACAACGTTAAATGAACGCGTCTTCATCCATAATCGAGATGAGGGCGCAAAAGTGTTACGACCTTCGATTTGACTTCGTACTTTAAAGGTGTCGATAATTTACGGTGCCCTTTGGATCGCGTGCATCGCCAGTCCAACTTTGCTGTTCTTCGAGCCACGGAAATCTTCAGATCTTCCCCTGTTAGATTTCATGGAGTACTTATAAAACATTCGTCTTTGGACCGATCAATGAAATCGACCAATTCCTCAAATTCGTTTCCGGGTTCTTGTAACCGACCCGTCACCAAGATGAGGATCTTTGGACACTCACTGAAAATTAAGCGATTATCGATTCCATAACTCCAGCATCGAACTCGACCACAGCGATCAGCGGTACCTTAGAAGAAAATAAAGAATATGGTGACTCTCCAATTTCTCGAATTTCTTTCGTACTTGATTCCACCATGTCCAGTATAAATAACGGCGTCAACTTCGAGGAGGTGAAAATCATCATCTGGTGAGTCCACCTTCATAAACTCTTCTCTCTAAACGGCAGACATTTAACTGATTTTGCCTTAGCCTTTCACAAGCCAATTTTTATTAATTATGTGCGGCCAATTTATTATATCCAGATAACCTATGTAGGAATTTGATAACACGAACCTTCTTTTAATTTAACTAATCTGTTTTTAACCTAAAATTACACCAGTCTATGTGGGAGTTTTTTTCATTCCCGTATTCGTAATTAATTTGGATTTTTATGTACAATTTGACACTTTTAGATTGTTGAGTTTTTTTAATACCATGCAGAAAGCTAGGTTTCAGAGATATCCTGGAAAATGGTCTTCAGCTTTCTTATGTTTGTTTGTGAGCTAAGGCTATTAATATTGCTGGAATCTCTTGAAGTATGGATATGATATTCAAGCCACAGTTAATGAGTCTGGCGGCATAAACCCTCTGTCCTCTTGATAACTGTTGTAGAAAGCTCTCATACAGGCTTATGGCTTCGACTAAAAAAATTCGTAAATGGCAATTGCTTTAAAATACATATAAATCCATTAGCATATATTCTTAGAATATTTTGTGCGATTTACTTATATTAGTTTAATCACCTTAATCCCAATAGTGATTTCCTCCACGAGATTTCTTATCATTAGCAAAACCGACCAGATCTTGGATGGACGACATATATATATTTCTTCCATTAAGATTTCGTTGACTTCGCTTATTCGAAGTTGGACAAATCCTTATCTTTCCATATTCAAAAAATCGTCAATATCTTGATGACGCAATATCTTGTCATTAGTGAAATCGGTCACACCTTAGTGGACGAGATATCTCGTCGAAACCATTTGAATTACCATTATTCGAAAATTCTCAAAGTATTACTTAAATATGTTTGAAATGTCTCATAATATCGTGAAATAATCACTGCGCTGGGTATGAATCAATTATGCAATATTGAGAAACTAGTTTATGGACTGAACCCTTCAGTTAGTGTTTAGGACATAGAAATATTTAATTGTTATGGGTTAGTTTAAGTTTAATGGCGCAAGGGTTAAGTGCTATGGTATTAAATATGAGAAATTATCTATTTCCGCTTCAAATTTGATTAATTTGTTATTATTAAAATTATATAAGGGACAGTATTAAATTTTATTTTTAAGATTTAAAATAATTTATATTTAAGTTTTAAGAGCTTGTGCTTAAAACAATTCCATAAGTGGTTGAATTCTTAAAATTATGTAAAACTTTTGTGAAAGAGGACAGTATTTGAAAAGAAAAGTCATTGACCTATTAAGGAGAAAAATCTATTTATTAGTTAATTTAAAAAATGCAACGCTCAATAACCTCGTTGATTTAATGTTACTTAAGTCATTTTTATGATTTTGGTTTGCCCTATCCGGTCATATTTTGTTTCTTGAGAGTAAATTAAATCTACATTTTTTAGTAAAACTTCGTCTTTTTATTAACCTGAACATCTCAAACACATTTTCCAAAGTACCAGATAATTGTTTTCAAAATAATGATTTATTCTTTTAAAGATTTAAAACAAATTGTGCCACTAAGCTTTTTACATAAATGATACTATAATTTAAAACATTTAAACATGTGAACTAATTTCGATAATTAAACGGAATTGGGAATGTTACGTTACAAACAAAAACGTTCAAATAACCTAATCATTTGTGTGCGAAATTATATCTATCACACGCAGGTGTCTGTCCTTTTATAAGCAAATGAAAACTTTATTTTTTATCTACATACATCTAATATACGTATATATGTCAAGGTCTTTACAACTTTAGCAATTGAAAGACTTCGGGCAAGATCCACTATCAAATTTTTCAGGAGAGCATTCTTTAGTTTCGAAACTTCTTATTGTTTTTCTATCATTCAAGAGGTTATGTTATCTTAAACTCAAATATTAAGCCTCATTCAAACAATCATAATTTATTTTTCACCCCTTGAATATTTTACCTTTTTCCATTACAGAAAATAATTATGTGGCATATCATGTCATTCGTACTTAAATTAAATATCCGTTACTTAATATACTAGAAATTGAAAAAATATAAAATTCGAAACTTCTGATGGTTCGTTTATCCATGACAACAAGTTTATCCTTGACAACAACTCTGAAGACAAAACAGTTGCTCCTAGAAGGAATTATCAGAATGCAATGAAGTTTACAAGGTCGGTAAAGTGCTTTTATGAATGAGTAAATGATTAAAATTTGAGACTGAACTATGCAAACTCTATTGAGAAAAATTAAAAAAAAGTGGTATCATTCAGTATGGCGTATGACCACCATTTTTCCTAATACAGCATGCCAAGCGGCCTGGTAATGAGCCATACAGGCTCTATGAAATCCTGCGACAGTCCATCCCAGGCTGCTTGGATTCTGTCACGTATTTCTAGCAGATTACTCGGTACTGGTGGAGTTGTGACATCTCGTCCAATGGCATCCATACATTCTCGATCAGGTACAGGTCTGGTGAGTAATCCGGCCATGATAAGGTATCGTAGTGTCATAGACAAATTTTAGAGACGGCAGCAATATGGGGTCGATTATTGTCTTGTTGAAAACGCGGGTGAATCTGAGAGTTCAGGAATGGGAGCTTATCTGGCTGTAAAATTTCTTGTACGAACCATGGCCTGTCAAAGAGCCCGTAACAAATACCAAAGGTGATTTGGCATCATACGAATTGCACCCCACACTATGACACCAGGTCTTCTAAACGTGTGACACTGCAACACAAACCGTGAATCTTGGCGTTGACCACGTTGCCTCCACACAAGGATTCGAATGTCGTCTCCACCCAGACAGAAGCGAGATTCGTCAGTGAAGATTACTCGATGCCATTCGACACCCATGTCCGTCTTGTATGATTGATATCATTCCAGTCTTTGACGGCGATGCGATGCTGTAAAGGCAGTCGTCGTAATGATCTACGTGAGTTTAGTCCCACGTCGTGAAGACGTCGACAAATGTTGCGATCCCTTATTGGATGATCGAGAGAGGTTCCCACTGCACATTGGATGTCTGCAACAGTGGCTGTTGGATTAGTACGCGCATATCTTTTAATGCATCGATCCTTTCTCGGTTCGGTGTCTAGGCCTTCCTGAGTCTGATTGACGCAGGCATGTACCTTGTTGTATCCACCGCTGCTAAACATTAACATCTCTACAACCTATATTTTGCGCAATCCGTCGATTAGACCATCCACCTTTTCGCAGGCCAATTACTCGGTCTCTGTCATTCTCTCAGTTGCTTAATTTGCTTCCGAACTTTTTCCTAGGCATAACTCTATGAGAAACAATGTAACCAACACAAGAGCATGAGTCAAAATTAATTTGCTGCACTACCGGATGTCCTTTTATGCCCCGGTAGGCAGCGTGTTGGAGAGCTGACCTGCGCGTGGCGCATGCTCAAAAAAATGAAGCTCGTAAAATGTGATTAGTTGCATCTCCAACGCAAATGTACCACTCCTCCAAATTTCAGTTGTACCGGTCTACTTTTTCCAGGTGCAACCTTTTGTTTGTCTTAAGAGTGTATGATTTCCAGGGGTCATGTTACCTTAAATTAAAGTATTAAGCACTCTTTTAAACAACTATGAAATCTTTTGCACCCTTTAAATATTTTATTTTTTGTTACATAACATATCCCTGTGGCTTATCACTACGTGCCATAGGCCTTCAATTAATAATTCGTTACTCAACACACCAGAAATTACGCACTCAATTTGTTACCAGGTTGATATCGAACCTATCTCCCATTACAATGGCACAGTGATGTATGATAATTGTCCTCCAGCCATAGGACCCATTCGTTACCATTGAATCCTAGTCTATGATCAAATTTAAATCACATATTGGTTAGTATCATCCAATCAATACGATAGATCTTCACATCCGTTTACAGTTTCACCGCTTTGTTGCTGCATTACCTCCACCATTTGATCTCCACGTTAAGTACACCGTCCGAAACTGAATTGATATCCATTTATTTCGTACAAGGTACAAACAGTGTCCACTTGTCCCGTACGCTGCTTTAATGAGAACGAAACCATAACGAGAGTCGAGCGGCTTTGCAATTACCAACTCAGAAATCTGAATAGAATTTCGGGCTTGGTGGACAGTGTCCATTTTGAAGCATATCTGCGATTTCAATAAATTCCATTGATATTGTCACTCTGGGCGACAATGGCTGCGTTAAGTTACTTGTGTTATTTGATGACAGCTGCAATGTCAATACGATCCGCAACAAAATTGAAAATGTGTCACTATCTTGACTGTGTGGCTGATATAATTTTGCACTTTTCATTAGTTCTTTTTAGTCTGAATCAACAGTTACGTAATGAAACACGAATTCACACTAACTTTTCTGCTTTCAAAATGAGTCAGTTTTATGCTTAAGTTTCCCTTTCGAAATTAAATGGCCCGATGTGTTGCTTCAGTGCTATGATAAGCTCTCTCTCTATCTCTCTTTCCCTCCACTCCTCTCTCTCTTTCTACCTACCTACCCACCGTTCAAAATTATTCTAGTGTCAAAATATAAGCTAGAAATATAATAAAATTTTAAAATTCTGATACGATCCAGGTCTTTCTTTGTTATACTAGTGCATATCTAGCTAGCAATAAGACTGTTTTCAGAAATGAAATGCTGGCTATGCTACTGCTTTGGTATTATTAACCAAAATTCTTTCAACAATTTAACCGGAAAAAAAAATTTTACCCGAAAATATATATTAAAAGGAAAAGCATTATTGAATTTTTTTGCTGGAGTGTATGCTCTCTTTCTGTTCTTGATTCTTTCTTCAATCTTTCTATTCCTGATTATTTTTGTTCTTTCTTTTCTTCAATTATTTTAACCATTTAACCGAAATAGAATAATTGCCCAAAATTATGTAAAAAACCGAAAGATACCATGTTTTTTTTAGCGAGATTAAATCTATGCTATCTTTTTCTTTATCTTTTCTTCTTTCTTTCCTTGCTTAAATTTTTTTAAACCGTTTAACCTAAATAAAGTGTTTATTCTAAAATACATAAAGAGCAAATGCATCATTTCCTTCTGTTAGCGATAGTATATCTATTTTATGTTTCTGAGACTTCACAAACAACTTAAATTATAAACTTATATCGTTGTGTTGACGGTTGTACTTAAAAATTAAAAAAGCTGTAGAATGTTTTTACTGTCTTATATATTAACATTCGATGTGTCGTGATATTTTCAAGTTGTGTAGAGAGTCGAATTTGCTTCAAAACTCCCATAATGACGCTGTAACGCCATCTTTCTAAAAATGTTGTGTATTCTTTCAACTCTTAGAAAGATTATATTGCTCATTTTGTTAAAATATAGTCATTTGGAATGACTATATTGCTCGTTTTGTTAAAATAGGATCATTTGGAAAATTCTATTGCTCGTTTTGTTAGGATCGAATCCTTTGTAAAGATTATAATTCTCATTTTTTTAGAATAGAGTACTTTGTAAACATTATATTGTTCGTTTTGTTAGAATAGAATCATTTGGAAAGTATATATTGCTCGTTTTGGTAGAATAGAATCCTATGGAAAGTTTATATTGCTCATTTCATGAAGTACAATTATTTGAAAGGATTTTATTCTTCCATGCCTTGGAACAGAGTCCTTTGGATATGATCTATTGCTCATTTCCATGGTATACAATAGTTTGGAAATATATTCTTTCTTTTCTTGGAACAGAGTTCTTAGGAAAGATTATGTTGGTCAAGAAAATAAAAATTAGATATAAGTCACGCAGAGAAGACTATACAGGTTACAAAGTGGAATTACGAGTTTTAACCCTTTACAACTGCAAGGAAGTAAATGTTCAAAACTCCGTAGCTATATAATTTAGTGAGATTTTTAGGTTTTTTTCTATCTAGGGACAGGGGGGAGATATACTAACTAATCCTTAAACTTTTCAAGTCCTTTTTCTTATGTTTTGAATGCTATGTATTTAAGCTATACGAACACGTTAAAAATATCATATTCCACCAAAAATTCCAAAAAAACGCTTTTGATCTTATTTGATAGGCTATTTATTTGACTTTCCAAAATATATTTTATTTTTTGCTCTAAGTACAATAGTTGTAGAGATATTAAGATTTTAATCAACCGGAAGTAGGTATGGAAAACACCAGAACTGGCCGTTAAATTACCACAATCCTGTCAATATATAATTTAAAATTTATTTTGTTCTGTACAAATATAATTTTAGAAAGTTTTCTCAAATGTTTAAATGGTTTGGATTATGGAAATATTGTGATTATTTTTTACGCAAACTGTAAAAGCAACAAACAGCAAACGATACACTTCAAACTATTTTTTCTCTAAATTAAGATTTATGCTTTACACCCTCACTTGAAATGTTATAACATGAACCGTTTTTGATGGATTCACGTAAAACTTAAAGAACTTGTTCTTTATAATGTTGTCTAGGGAATGAACTAGAAAATAATTATGCCGAGCTTTAAAGTTTTTAAATTATAGCCATTTATTTAAGAAATAGGACTGCAAAAATCCAAAATCCATCGTAGTTCAATTCCTAGTAAAAACTATCCTTTTGACTCTAATTCATTCCCTAGAAAAATGCATGTAGTTTATTATGGTCGCATAATTTTTCAAATGGTTTGAATAGATTTTCATGTAGCATATTCGAAGTTTTTGACAAATTTCTTTAAAATTTATACATAATAATCATTTTTACAAAATTATTAGTATTTTTTAATACTTACAGCCAAACGTCATTGTTTAATAACACTAAGCATAAAAATATCATTAAAATATTTATTTACCACAATTAAAGAAAAGGTCTCCAGTGACCAACTCGTATACCTTAAAACAAGAGGTTCTTTTTACTATTTTAGATATTTGAAACTTTTTGTGACCTGTTTGGTAATTTTGTGCATGGAATTTTGAAAAAGTAAAATGGATCGTCGAAAAAAAAGTTAGTATACTCCCTATAACTAATTTATGTTTTGTCACATATATATATAGCTTGTTATAAAAATATCTATGAAAACAGATATTATAAGTACTCACAAAAAAATTGAAGGAAACAAACATTTGGAAAACAAAAATAAAATTTGCAAGAGTAAAAAATTTTAACTATCGTTTTTTTTAATTAGAATTTTTCATTATTGCTTATGAAATATGATTTTTTGCAATGTATATTTCATGCGTAATGGAATAAGATATGCTAAAATATTTCGTTGTGAATGTGGAAAAAAAATATTCAAAAGGTATTGTGTTCTCCTACCCCTTAATTACTAGCAATAGTACCGACAAGTCACAGGTGACGTTTTTTCAATGTTTTTTAATGTAGCCCAATGACGAGAATAACTGTAAAAACATACTATAAAAAAATCCAAGTAACACATTTAGAGTTATTTATTTTACAGTATGTCTTAAAATATACTGGTGCTGCGGTTGATAGAGTAGCTGTACAGCAACCAGAGAGTTGTGTGTTCAGAATTCAATCTGATCAAAGACCGCCGTGTGCAAAGGGGCTGATACATGTTAAATATGTCATGGCCTCAAATGTACTCACGTTGACATTGTGAGGAAGTTTGAAGAGTTGGGTGCCGTTCAGGTGTTTAACTCGTCATCTGATTGAAGATCGACATCACGAGGTGTTGTCTTCGGTTCTCTCCCTTTGGGATTGAATCCGGACCGTCGCCAATAGTCCGTTTTATTTCTTCAATGCGACAAAAATCTCACAACCTACCTGAAATATGCAACGTATTTTTTTAATTGATTAATTAACCCTCCCTTGTGGTTGCCTCGTCGAGGTATCTCATCACCACCAAAAACTGACCAGATTTCTACGGATCTCGTCACTGAAGCAAAATTGACCAGATGTAGATCTCGTCATCATCAAAAAGTAGGCAACATTTTGGTGACGAGACATCTCGTCATCAACAAAATTGGTCTTATCTTAATGGACAAGGTAACTCGTCATCAGCAAAATGTTGCCTATTTTTTGATGATGATGATATCAAGATCTGGTCAATTTTTCTTCAGTGACTAGATCCGAATAATCTGGTCAGTTTACTTCTAATGGCGAGACGCCTAGAGCTTGATGAACGAGATATCTCGTCTATTAAGATCATACCAACTGTGTTGATGACGAGATGTATCGTCAGCAACATGTTGCCTATTTTTTGATGATCTGGACAATTTTGCTTCAGTGACTAAATCCGAAGAGTTTCCGGTCAGTTTACTTATGATGGCGAGAGACGTCTAGAACTTCATGAACGAGATATCTCGTCCATTAAGATCATACTAATTTTGCTGATTACACGATGTCACGTCAGCAGAATGTTGTCAAATTTTTGATGATAACGAGATCAAGATCTGGTCAATTTTGCTTCAGTGACGAGATCCGTAGAGATCTAGTCAGTTTACTCAACTGATACTACAATCTGATCTCAATGGACGAGATATCTCGTTAATTAAGTTCTAGACGTCTTTCGCCATTAGAAGTAAACTGACCAGATCTTGATCTCGTCAACATTAAAAATCCATAGTATCTTTGATGACGAGATATCTCGTCGAAACCACTAGGAGGGTTAAAGGCGTGTGTAATCTAGAGGTCTGTAAACTAGGAAATAAAACGCCGAGCACCTCACACGATCCGATTTGCTTAAACACTCTCTACTAATAAAGAGTTAAAACAAAGCTCCTAAACTCTAAGTGATCTCTCCACAAGTTAATTGAGGGCGTGCTACAATAAGCTATTTGTGGCGTATAATTGTTTAATGGGCGGCTTTAAAGTGAATAATCAGCATCGGAAACTGGGGATCAGATGGATCAGCCATGACATTCCACTTTAGAAATTGCACCCCATGGGAATACGTGAATTACCGGTTGCACATCCGATTGCAAATGCCAAAAGGTGAGTTACCGACAGTCTTTTCCATCCCCCATTAAGTATAAATTCAGATCAACCGAAACCCACCTCAATACGGGAACGTATCTTGGCATTCCCCTTTAAGCGCTTTCTAGTAGACATTTGGATTAGAGTAAGGATGCTGTCAATCAAACGGCGGACGGGTCCTTAAAGTGTGTTGTAAGCCAAGTACCGCGCCATCGATCATATTCTCGATTTCAAACGGATAACACTGATGTTCCCAAATCGGTTTGTATCGGCTTGCTGCGTAAAATGTTTATGTGTACAAGCAATCAGACTTCAATAACCCTTTGCTGTGAATGCGCAACATTGGTTCGTGGTTAGATGCTTTCCTGAATCGTAATCAGAGTTTCATGCTGTAAATCCGCTGAATTTCGAAGGATGGATAGAATATCGTTATCGAATAACATGAAACTTGTATCATTTATTCGTAGATTAAGCATATCGGAACCAGGTTTGTTATAGATTAAATATAAAAGTAGAGTGGGCAATGTTATAATCTTACTAGCCAGGGTAATGTGACAAAAAGTAGTAGTAACTTGACTCTGACTTCTTTCGTTTGCCGAGCGGTAACGAACATTCGTCATCTTATTGGTTCATGAGAACTCCCATCCATTGATTCATCATCTGATTGGTTCGTTCGACATGACAGAAGACATGTCAATTTCACCATTTTTGTCACCTTTCTTTGGAAACCACACGTCGATTATTAGTCTAGTGACTCCTCTGTTAAACACCGACTTGGTTGGCCGATATGACAATTTATAGCCTCGTTTGACTATATAACATCGCATGACAGAGTAGATGTGGGAATGTTGTTGTTGTTGTTGAACATCCCCTTGGTGTAGGAAAGCCTACACCAGGTCCAGAAGGCCCCGTCGTGCCAGATCCCCATATACTTGCAAAAAGTTCTGATCAACCAACAGCTGCTTATACGAATGCTCAGCTAACGGCTGCAGGCGAACTCAGAGTTCAAGTTAGTCTTCTGCCCAAGTGGTTCCTCGAAATAAAAAGAAGCTGCAAATCACCCTTAGTCAGATGGAGATGTGCGAATGCTCATTTCTATTGAGTCGGGATGAAAAAGGTGAAGTCGCCAAAGTCTACTGCTGTGTGGCGTGGACCAATCACTTTATGAATTAATGCATGGGCATCTTCTCCCATCTCGTGGATCCCAAGTAATTGATGTTCGTTTACACACTACTGACGAAAGAAATTTAAGGGTAAGGTTACGTGACAAACCTTAACTCTCCTGGTGGTTGGTTCGACTAGGTCTGACCAGATCTTGATGGATCTAGTCATTAGAAAAACAGATCTTTATGGAACTTGTCATAAGAAAAAAAGATCTTGATGGATCTCGTTCCTTAGAAAAACAGATCTTGATCTCGTCATCATCAAAACATCAGAAATAGTTTTATGAAATATCTCGTCATTAGTAAATTTGGTCATATCTTGATGGACGAGCCATCTCGTCAAAACCACTTGAATGGTTTAAACCCACTCGAGCCTTAACCCTCTTGGTGGTTGGCTCGATTAGGTCTGACCAGATCTTGATGGATCTCGTCATTAGAAAAAACATATCTTTATGGATCTTGTCATTAGAAAAACAGATCTTGATGGATCTCGATCCTTAGAAAAACAGATCTTGATCTCGTCATCATCGAAACATCAGAAATATTTTTATGAAATATCTCGTCATTAGTAAAATTGGTCATGTCTTGACGGACGAGCCATCTCGTCAAAACCACTTGAATGGTTTTCACCAATTCAGATGGGAAGTACATCCCGATGGATAATTCGAGATTTACCACCGGTAGTCGGTAGTGCAGGTATTGACCACTGACCCCGAGCCATTACTATGGATACCTAAATCATTTGTTACATAGTAGTATGTGGAACTACTAAAAAATTAAATTAAAAAACTATTCTACTTGTATCTCTGCCTTATTATTTTCGACCCTTAAGGACTGATGAAAAAACTTGACCCAGAGTACTGTCCTTGGATCTCTCCTTTCAGGATGATATCCGGACGGTCACCAATACCAAGTTGTGTTGCTCTAGTGAGAGGTTAATTTAACTACTTACAACCTCCCTTCAAAGTTTACACAGGAAGTTTTGAAACACTATACTTGCAAGAACTCAAAACGCAAAAGTCGGTCGAGTATTTCGTAAAAGAAATATACGTTGCTAAAGCTTGAAACACATTTGGCTTTTAAATCTAAACGTCATGGATTGTCGAAAACCTAGATTTTTATTGTACAATACGTTACAGAAATTGAACGTACTCAGTCAGTTTTCATCCACTGAATAGAGATAGGTAGTTAATTACGTCACACTGGTGCAACACAACGGGCTATTGGAGATGGTTCAGGATCAATCTCGAAGGGAAATGTCCTAGAACAACGCCTCGTAATTTTGAACAACGGTCGAATGAGAACAACACCTGATCTGGCACCTCATTCTTCAAACTCCCACTCCACGTCAATGGAATGACGTTTAATGCCATGATATATTAAGCGTGCACCAGTCACCATGTATTCGACTGTCTATGACTGCACCGAGTTTCGAACTCATAACCCTTCGGTTGCTAATCCATTGCTCTTCACAATGGGTTACCGAGGCTTCAACTATATAGAGAATTCACAGTAAAGGATTATTAAATTACTGATCGTGAAAATCCTAATGCTCTGCGAAATTTTCGTAAAACATTTTGCTCCAAATGAACCAGTTCCAAATAAATCAGAAGTCTATGGAAAATCTAAGGAAATAGCGGATACCCTTACCATATATCAAACGTTTACACTTTTTAATTCGAACTTAACTTAAAGAGTGGTTAAACATTAAATTAACTGTCTGACCGATTGCGTCTAAACTTGTAGTAGGCAACTTGTAAGATTTAAAATTTTTAATTTAACAAATATAAATAAATTTTTTAATTTAAAATGAAAAATTGTTCATGTAGGCTGCTATTTGGCTTTCATACCAGTTACTTAAACTAGTTTTTTCAAAGCAAACAGTGTTTGGTAAACATTGATTTCGTAAGTTTAATAAAGGACGCAAGTGAATTTTATCAGGAAAATAACAATTGAGGGTTTGAAGAACATCATTACTTATTTCTCTTGAATGTGTAAGTAATTACAATCAATACTGCTTAATTTTCTCAGTTTCTACGGAGAATCATTGCTTCTTTTTCCAATTTAAATTTCATTTTAAACTTAGCCACCCTGGAGAAACTCAAACGTGCTTCTACATACAATATATAGAATCATATCATACCCTTCCTCCAAAAGTGAAACAACTCAAAAATATAAGTTTTCAAACAAAATCCAAAATACTGTCTATGGAAACTCATTATTTTGATAATTAGATTTATCAACGTGAACACTATTCCTAAAACCAGGATTGAGTGTCGATTTTGTAATTTTCTGTGTTTATAATTCTAAGTTAACTACTTCTTATAAATGTGACACTTGTAGAATAAAATACAATGTTGTGGCATGCGATAACTACACCATTGTGGCCCATGGCGATTACACAAAATAATGGTCTCTTTGCGTTCCTTAAGTTCAATGAAACTGTAATTTTAATCCTTTCACCTGTATGCCTTATGTTATTTGTAAAATAAATACTGCTTTGATACCTTTTGGTATTCATTTTGAATGTCGAGCAGTGTATATAGTTGTGTCATTTTGAGGCTTATTGTACAGATATTACCGCAATTTATGACGTTATGTAAGCTGGAATTTTAATTAACTGTAAGAGTAATAATGATAAGTCAAAATAGTTAACACAAAAATTCAGAACCTCTTTATTAGAATTTCAATAATTCTTTCGAATCATATTTCTCACTGTCTCAGATACTTTATTTTCGGGTACTGAACATCGCGTGGAAAACACTTTTAAACATCCTGAAAATAAAAAGATTTATTATATGAGCAGAGAAAATTTAACACAAACTGAACACTTATTGACAACCAACATGACATATTCCCAGTCTTTGAAAACCTAATCTTCTTGCTCTGTTCATTGAATTTCTTCAACTCCAATTCTTTATAAGATGTTTTGTAAAAGAAAGCTCCTGGATATTCCTTTTCTTTTTTCTCTGTATTGTTTCTGTTACTCTTTCATATGATAACTCTAAAAACGTAGATTTCAGCTGTGACACTTTGAAAGAAAGGGTACGATGTATCAACACTGCAAGATAAATAAACACTCAAATATCATCGCATTTTGGTAAAGAACATCACTAAAATATCTTCCTTGCTTTCAACTTTATTTCGGCACAGCAATTGCATGCCCAGGAGGTTTTCAATTCTGTTCACCACTGGAAACTCTAGACTGTATCGTTGCTACTTTAAAAATGCTTAAAATAAACTAGACACTGACAAGGCATGAAAGAATACTAAAGCGTCATCATGATTTGATATAAGAGTACGTCACACAATCTGCACTATCAACGCTGCCATGGTGTGGAAAGTAGATTGCATTATTTTAGAAATTTTATCTATCTTTATTTATTGAATGCCCCTAATATCTTAGAAGGGAAAAAACAAATATCCTGGTGAGATTTACAACCTAAACGACAGAAGCAGAAAAGTATGTCACATCAAATGAATCATGGAATAAATAAGAATAAAAGCCAGTAGAATAAACCACTGGAAGAAGAAAACATTGTTTCGCATTGTTTAGTTTGCGTCGGTGGTAATATAAGAAATTGTAGCGTTAACTCGGAGAGCATTTTGGGTGACATCCAAATGCTCCACGTGTAGTTGAACACCAGACAGGAATTCCACTTTTTCTTTCGCAACTTAGGGTGTCTGGACAAATCCAATTGCTAAATGGAACCAAAGGACATCATTTTCTTAGTTAAGTACATAGAAATAGCGCCCCTGTATCTGCTTTTACCCACAAACTCTGTAAATACTGCATTCTGACGCGTTAAGTTCCATTCGGTTTGTAAAAGCATGAAAATGTGATTTCAATTACAAATGTGAAAATATTTTTGAGCTAAGAAATGGAGTATTACTTGGACCTCCTGGTGGTTCTCAAGGCGAGGAAACTCGTCATTACCAAACTGACTAGATCTTCGTGGGCGAGATATCTCGTCATTTTAACTAAGACTGACCAAGTCTGAGTCTCACCATCATCAGAAAAATCGCCAATATCTCAACGAGGTATCTCGTCATAGACGAAATTGGTCAGATCTTGATTGGCGAGATATCTGGTCATTGGAAATAAAATTGACCAGATCTTGGTTTCGCCATCATCAGAAAAATCGGCAGTATCTTAACCAGACATCTAGTCATTAGAAGAATTGGTCAGAACTTGTTTGGCGAGATATCTTGTCATTGGAAATAAAACTGAACAGGTCTTGGTCTCTCCATCATTAGAAAAATCGGCAATATCTTAACCAGAGTTAGTTGGTTTGTAGTTAGTAATTATTTGTTTAATTTCATGGCGTTGTCTTTCGTTCGACAAATGTGAAAGATAAATAATATCCTTTTCATCATCTAGAATATTTAGAATGTTCATTAAAAAGTTCTGTTCATCGTTAATCAGACGTAATCCATTTTTTGCCATTGAAAAAATTACCTTGTTTAATGCAGTCAGTTCCGATTAATGCTTCAACGCTGAGAAAAGCATTCTTGACTACATAAATTCGAGTTTGGAAGGTGGTGTTATCGATATCTAAAGTACCATGAAAAAGGCCGATGGATTTTACTATTGACTGACCAATAACAGTAAATGCAGTGCTGGAGTGTGTGAGATGTGGGGACCCTTCAAACTTGCAAGTCTGTTCGTTGATCATTGTAGCTTCACTTCCAGAATCAAGAAGTGCATGAATGTCTACATTATTTATTTTGATAAACACATGCATGGAGTTCGATGGTTTAGGTATATGGAAGGCTACGTTTCGTGTATGTGGTGTGGTACGTTTTGCAGGTACTTCTTACAATCTGATGACAAGTGTCCAAAAGAATTGCATGAAAATTACGCTTAGAACCTCTAGATTTGTTAACACATGTTGAACACTTATGTCCCTTACTTCTACAATTAAAACAGATTATGTCTTTCGGAGGGCCTTTGAAAAATTTGCGATCAAAGTTTCTATCGGATTTGTAACTTTCATGTTTTGGTTTAGAAACTTCTAAAGGTTTTTTTACGTTTGTAGTCGAAGAAATTTTTTCATACATTTTCAACCTTTCTTTGAATTTACTTACTGTTTTACAACCATATAACATTATCTTATTGGTTGCAGAATTCGGAATACCATTAATTACATAGTCAAAAATAGAAGAAATATCTACTTGACCTCGTGAACCTATTTCCCACATAGCGATAAAATAGTCACTTAAAGATTCATTTGATTTCATATGTCTATGGTGCAACATTTTTTATGTAAATCAGCACTATAAAGTGTCGATGAGAATTCTTTCAACAAATGTTCTTTTAAAATTTCCAATGTCATGATACCACAAAGAGAATGCACAAAAAAAAATGTGTTAGCTGAACCCGTTAAACATTTTTTCGTGAATACAATTTTATGTACATCATTCGCAATGTCATTAAATGTGAAAGTTCTTCAAGATCTTGAGTAAAATTTTAATGGTATACGAATCAGATGATCCGTTAAAACACTTTATACAGTCAGCGAGGTCTCGAAATGATAAATTTAAACCCGTACCACTATGTTGTTTTGATACAGTTAGAATTGGCAGTTCGGTTTCGGTTTGTGTTCGACATTCCATTAAAAATTACCATTCCAAAAAATTATCATTCACATAAACTTTCATTTGTGAAAATTGTCGCGCTGCCAAAATAGTATTCGATGTAGGGTGTGGAGTGGAACTTAGCCCTTGCGTAAGCGAAGTATGCACTTCCGTTTCAGAATCGGAACTATATTCGCTGAGCTGGATATTGAGAATGGAAAATCTGTTGTCGCAGCATAAATCTTTTTTATACATTGCTCTGCGTCTGGCGAAAGTTCGGCAGAAAGCAGATTGCAAACAATTATAGATCTTACAAAGTAAAATAATCTAATACACGGGCTTTTAAATCGTCAAATTTAAGTTCAGAATCAAATCCTTCAAAATTTCTAATTATGTTTCTATTGCCTCGATCGCCAGCTGAGCTGAATACGAATTCGTGCATAAATTTTACTTTTTGTGAGGAAGTGGAATGCAAAAGTTTTGAAATATGTGGGATATCGTTCAGCTTCACAGTCAAATCAATTTTATATTTGCAATACTTCTTTATATGTTAAACAATGAAATATTTCCGCAAATCAAGCATCAATTATACTTTAGAACAGTTTGGGTTTAGTACGCACTTGTTGTCACGTAGTCCATCAAAAGCAATGGTAATCCAAACACTCAATAGCATGGAATTGAAATAATTTCACCACTGTTTTGTATCAAACAACTGGTTAACCACGGTAACGTCCAGGAATGAAATTTAAATGTCCGTCATACGTATCTTAACTTAGCTTACGTCATGATTAATGTTGTCTAGGGATAATATAATTTCAGAGCTCATCCGGTAAGTGCCCCCATGTCACTATGCGTTTTGGTGGATACAAACACAGTTTGATAGAAAAAAACATTTAACTTAGCATAAAAGGACTAAACAGAATTGCTAAACATAGGAACTAAATAGAATTACTAAACTTAAGAACTAAACACCATCACAACATCACAAAACAGTCGTATTTCTTCTCTGGAATGATCACACGGCAGCGATCTCACTCAGTGGGGTTTTTGTCACTACAGTTACAGTTACCGTCCGGAGGGAGTACAGTTAATTGGCAGTAAAGTATATTTATATTGGCAGATTATTATATTTGCAGCTATAGATATTTGTTTCATTAGTAAAATTGTTGAATTTTGTCTCAGTAATATGTCCCATAAACGCGGAGGAACCCTTCAGAACTTATTTCGGAACAGGGTTCCGCGGAACACAGGCTGGAGAACCCTGCTCTAATTGATATATTCCACCTATATAAATTACCACCAACCTATTGGAAATATTATTTTTTTAAGTAATGTGATTAAATGATATTTTTAATTCAAACATATGGGAGATTAAATAAATTTAATTAGTTTACACGCTTAGATCTTTCAAAAAAGTTTGTTTCGATGACTTCGGTTGTTTGCAAATACAGGATGGAGAAATTTTCCATGACCACTTGTTTTGGTCCCAGCCTTCCCACTGCTACCTGCCTCATATTGTTTTTAGTAGGACAGAGAGATTCTTCCATCGACTCCATATGTTTACAAAAGCAGGCTGGAGAAATTTTTCACGGTCAACTGTTTTTGTTGTCGTTTACTCTAACTGCACCATTTTGTTTTTCTTGATTTAGACTGTGAGGTTTGTTTCGATGACTTGGGGTGTTTACAAAAGCAGGCTGGGGGAAATTGGCCTGTTTCTGTGTCAGCCCTTCCAGTGGTAAGTGCACCATGGTACTTTTGTTTATTACGATTGAGAGGTATCTTTCGAAGACATCTCTAGTTGTTTACAGAATCGAATTGGGGAAAATTTGCAGGGACATATGTTTTTTTCATATCTCTCGTCGAAGATACTGTTACATAATAGACTTAAGTCAAAGGACGAAACATCACTTTCGGAGGACAAAACTAAACTGCCAACCATCCCAAAATCCCCTACAAATCCGAGCATTCGTAAAGTTTTGATTTTCTTTTCAAAAAGCAATGATCATTTTGTATTCTTCTTTAAAGCTTATTCCTTTTTTTAGTGATCCTGCTCTGAAAACCCTATTCCTTCACCTATAACATAAGTGTCTCTCTAATACATTACGTTTCATTATAAAAGTGCGTTTGAATCTAAACTGTTGTAAAGATATGCTCACAAAGCTTTTTCATTGCTAGATAATTCTATAATTCATTACTAAATAAAGCTTTTTTTAAGATAAATTTTTTTCCTTTTATATGAAAATAGTAGTTTTAAAATTAACGGGAAAACAAATATATAGCAGAGAACATGGCAATTTTGTTTTTCAGTTTCTTAATACACAGAAGATTTTAAGCTTTATAGCTGGTTTCCTTACTTATTCGAAAGAGAAAGAAAGTAAAACTGAATCACGTCTTTCTTACCTTTATTTTAAATATTTCCAGTAAACAACTTTTTACATATCCCTACTAAGCAAGTTAAGTTTATTGGATTGGGTAATCGCTGCTGTTGTCGCGCATGGAAATAAAATATGTTAAACCGTAAAATAAAAATCATGAAGTTTGATAATCGAGTCGGGCTGTAAATTTGGAAACCTAAATTTATGATGGATAAAATGTCATTTCGTCGTACCAATCGCATTATTAATGGGTCGCTTTAATTTTCTTTTGGGCTTTTAAGGAATGTAGTTATTGGTGTGGAGTTACTTTTTGAGAATTCATGAGGCACATTAGCATTACAAATGCACAAAAAAATATACTTTAATGTATGCTGACTTTTAAACTAGGCTGAAAGAAATATATTTAGGCTTTGAAAGTTTTCAAAAATCTTGTCGTCACATCTGAATAATGTATCTCTCAGTGGGGATTCGCTAAACTACTATCACAAAGCTAACTTTTTACTGAACTGCGTATTTCACTTCATAAGTTGAGATAAATATTTTTATTAACATCGTAAATATATTACCACTCAAAATGAGAAGCTGATCACAGCATATTCATCGCTTTCAAGGGAAATGAATTCTTGAGAGGGATCTCATTCTTTCTAATATTTAATAATTTTCTTGAATTACTTGAACCTATTGGAAAGTTATTCATTGCATATTAAGTAAATGATTAAGACATAAATATCTCGTTCACCGTACTGTAAGGTGGTAGATTCTTTGTTGTATTATAAATATACAAAATATATTAGGATACTCGCTACTTAAGAAAAAGTAATATGATTTCTACCATGAGATTACTACTCGCATGCCCCAAAACTAAGGATATAAAAGAATTACCTCAAGTTGGGTTACCTTTTCTTAATGTATGTACACTCTAGAAGTTTTTTAAAAATCCAGTTTTTTCAGAGTAGGTCATTGGTTTATGCTTAAAACCATTTTAGTGAGAATAAATCATTTTAAACTAATTGTTAATTAGCTAATTAAGATGTAATGAGCTAATTAGCATGTTTTTTTAACAGTGATATCTCAAATTCTAATTTGTCTAGAAAGACAATCAATTCTAGTTGGAAATTATTGCCTATATTATTCTTCCTGTTTTGACTCTCAATCAAATTGCTAGAGAAAAAAGTTTTTCTGTTACAACTTTAAAAAAAAAAAATTTTATAATTCTGAAAAAAAAAAAAAAAAAATCCATTAACATTTTATATCTTAACTACTAACTCTGATTGAGGGTGAAAACATCCACTATATTAGATAAATTATAATGATACAAAAATAATTATAATCAATTAATTTGTTGTTTAGTTATCACTGTTTGAAGAAAACATCATATTGCAAAACTTGTTTCTTCAGACATCGGGTTTAAAGTTTTGGACACATGTCTGTTCATGGTGACAGTAACTAACGAAAACCCTTGTAACTAGAAAACTATTCCGAATATTTTCAAGATCTTGGCTTTGTTTAAAAGCTAAAAAATTTCAGACTATTTTGAAGCAATAAAAAACATTTAGACTTTCTGATCGATTTTCAGGATTTCTAGTTTGTACCTGTACATACACCTTAAGTAAATGATTAAGACACAAATATATCGTTCACCGTACTCAAAGTTGATAGATTCTTTGTTGTATTATAAATAGACAAAATATTAGGATACTCACTTCTCCATAGATAGTAATACAAATTCTACCATGCGATTACTACACGCATGCCCCAAAACTAAGAATAAAAAAGAATTACCATCAAGCAGGGTTACCTATTCTCAATCCAATAGAGCATGCTTGTGATACTGTCAGACGTCACACTGCAGTCTATACAACACAATGAAAGATCATACAAGAGTAAATATATCTCACGTGCGGCGAATGGCACTCCTTGCCACAGGAACTCTTGGATAGCTTTCTAGGAAGCATTACTGCAGGTTGTAAGGGTTGTATAAGGTTACCAGATCACCCCGAACTCCCTATTAGAATTCTATTAACCCTCCAAAAATTATTTTTTTCGCAATAACTAAAACCTGTTCACCTAAGCAATTCCCCCTATTTCTTTAGTTGCCAGTAGCATAACGAGGTAAGAGGGTGTTTTTTTGCATTCCACAAAGCTTGTGAAATAACCATTTGTCATTAAGTGCAGGTAATTGGCACATGATTCATCTCACATTACAAGAACCTTAAGTTTTTGGGCATGCGTGTTTTTAACCCTCCTGGTGGCTTACCTTCGCATCGAACACTTCCATATAGAGACCAGAATCTGAAGCAAAAACATATTCCAAGCAGTCAACAGTTCTGGGAAAGGGACTATTTATTTTTTCCACTTGGATCTTCATTTTCTTTGGAGTAAAAGGGTAGTTTTGTCTTCACGAGACATCTCGTCCTCAGCAAAATTTACAAGACCCTGTTCGAGATATCTAGTCCATTTATATCCGACCTATTTTTCTAATGATGAAATATCTCGTCATCAAGACATTGTCAAGTTTTTGATGATGACAAAATCAAGATCCGGTCGGTGTTATTTCTAAAAACTAGATGTCTCGTCCGCGAGATCTTATGAGTTCTGTATCATGACAAGACACCTCGATAGTGAGATCTTATCAGTTCTGTATCATGACAAGATACCTCGCCCACTAGATCTTATCAGTTCTGTATCATGACTAGATACCTCGCCCGCGAGATCTTATCAGTTCTGTATCATGACTAGAAACCTCTTCCGAGAGATCTTATCAGTTCTGTATCATGACTAGATACCTCGTCCGCGAGATCTTATCAGTTCTGTATCATGACAAGATACCTCGCCCACGAGATCTTATAAGTTCTGTATCATGACTAGAGAGATAAATCGTTGATACAACCACCTGGTGGTTAAACTATGGCATTTAATTTGCATGAGACGTTTTTCTGTAAACACATGTAAAGGGTGCTTTGTATTGGTAAATTATTTCGTGACGGTTGACATAACAATCCTATTTCTCTATTAAAAATTAGCTTTAAAAAGACGGTGTAATCTACCAAATTAGTCATTAACTGGAAACAACTTTCCTTTTCCTTTAACTTTAGTTTTATTATGTTTTCGCTGAAAAATCCTTTCATGTTTACCTGTATTGAAATCACAGAAAAATTTCGCCACAAAGCAGACGATGTCGAATTCCACGTGCTAATACAGATTGTGGTGGAAAACCCTAGTTCTAGAGCGCGGGTTCTCGCTGTGCAGTACGGTCCTTAACAACCACTTGCACAACATCCCTCTCTAGCGTCTGGTTAGGGTCAGGAGAGAGGTTCGAGGACTATGGCATGCTTTATGAGAAACACTGGGGTATGTGTGTGTTAATTCAATCTATGCGATGCGTGCCTTACGTCCGATGAGGAATAGTGTGCGCCTTACCTTTAGAAACGTACTCGTAATGACAGCCGTATATGTGTTTCGACAAAGCCTAATTAATACCTAACCACAGGAACAGCGAGGACACAGAATTCCAGTACTTAAATCCGACTTTCTATGTTCTCCCTTTATATACTGCTTACAGGGACCATTACTTTGCACATCATTTGTATAAACGCTGAAGTAATAATCATTTGTATATTCTACCATCATGGGTCCACGGTAGACAGGTTGGAATAGCAATGGACTAGCAATCAGAGGGTTACGAATTCGAATCCAACCTAAGACCGTCGTGTACAAAGGGGCTGGTACACGTCGTGGCCTCAAATGTTCTCACGCTGGCGTGGTGTGGAAGTATGGAGAGTAGGATGCCAGATCAGGTGTGACCTCGTCATCTGACCGTGGTTCAAAATTACGGGGTGTTGTCTTCGGTTCTTTCCTTGGGGGATTGATCCCGGATCGATGCGGTGACGCTGTTGCCCGGTTGTAAGAGTAACGGATTATCAAAAAGAGGATTGCGAGTTCAAATCCTACCAAAGTCGTCCTAGTACAAAGGAGGCTTATGTATTTTAAATCTGTCGTGACCTTAAATGTCCTCGTGTTGGTGAGGTGTGGAAGTTAGGAGAGGCGGAGAGACAGCTCGGGTGTGACTTCGTCATCAGACCGTGGTTCAAAATTACGAGGATATTTTCATTCTGGTTTGTTGCAGTACTGTTGCCAATAGCCCACAGTGGTACTCCAGTGCAACGTTAATTAAAGTACCTATCTACATCCATTTTACTTTTGGTCTATCTCTCGATATCTTTCCATCTGGCGTTCAAGTTAGATCTCTTTTAGGGTATTCTTACATCGTCATCTAACCGTGGTTCGAAATTACGTGGTGTTGTCTTTTGATCTTTCCCTACGGTGGTTGATCCCGGACCGTCACCAATAGCCCATTGTGTTGCCCCAGTGTGACGCCAATTTAATATGCCAATAACAATATCTCCCGTAATATACGAATCGTGGAATGTCCAAAGCTATTGGATAGTTTCTTTATTGTATTGCATTTTCGATGGCCAACAACGGATTTACTTAACCCTCCAAGTAGCTTCGACAAGATCTGACCAATTTATATCTTCATGAAGATACTACCGGTATTTTGATGATGTCCTGATCAAGACATGGTCAGATTTTTTCGAATGGCGAGCAGGTAAAATTGTAACATCAATCATTACTTTATTTTTGTACAGTTATTATTGATTTGAAAGCTGTGAACCGTATGCGAAGAAACCTGTAGCATTAAGGAAGATAAGAATTTCTGTTCACCTTAAACATGAAATAGCATTAATATGTCTCCTTAGATTTTTTTGGATCGTTGCCCGTTTAACATTGACAAATAGCTCATGTAGCAAAATCCATTTATCAGAGAATAGATTAAGGACTTAAAGTGAAAGTCGCAGTTTAACTCTAGTATACTTAAACCTCTGACCTTTGATATTTTTAAACGTACCATGAAATTTTTTTTTTTTCAAATACAGCACTATTAATCTTTTAAGTGTCATGCGATTTTAGAATTGATGCTTTCAACAAATGAAGAATTGAGCCAAGAATTATTTTTTAATTCATGACAAAACCGTCGAGTACTAGTTATCTACATATCACACAACATGATATTGCCAGCCCTTTCCTAATTAAAAGTTCCAAATAAAACATTTTAAAAATTTTCTTGAAAAATTAAAACTAAAAGATGCATTTTGAGAAATTTTACATAATATCACTTGTTATATGGGTAAGTTGATTGCCTTTCAGATTCTTTTTTCTTCATTAAGTGTCATAATGTTAAAGATTTTTAAATCAAGCTCTTATACTTGCTTAATTCTATTGTTAAGTGTTGTGAATGTGTCTGACGTTGCAATAAAAACTTATTTTTCTTTGTGTATGAAAAGCAATAACCAAACCTTAACTGTTGGACAGTCCATATTTTTCCAAACTTTTCTATGCGCTCAATGTTTTCAAAAACCAGGGATCTGGGGGATTACCGATTAATTTGTAATTTGAAGTATTGAAATTAATTTGATGGCTTGATTAGTAACCACTGAAACTCGTGATTTGATTTACTTTAAGAGAACTGGCAGATACCATGCAAATTTTTGTTCATGAAAAAAAATTGCAATACTTAAATGAAACCTAACAAAGATACCTAATCTATGATGCACTTGCAAATATTAAACATGATAATTAAACATTTCCCTACTCCTCGTATTATTGCACGACTGACATTTAATCAACTACACTAAATAATAACTACTGGTGTAGGAGGGGAAAAGATAAGGATAACATTAGGGATTTATATGTTGTTGTAATATATTGGCCATTGGCCATATACAGATAAAATTAACTATCTAATATACTAATGCAATGGCTCCGAATCAGGGTTATTACCCGAAATAGAACCCTCAAAAAGTATTCTCAAGAGACCATTAAGTAAGTTACTGTTAACCTGTATGGTTTAGATACCTATATAAATACGAATGGAGTGTTTCTTTGTACATTGAATATTTTCTACCCATTTCAAGTTTTCTATCCGTTTTGGACCCTTCTGTTGACAAATCCACCTATTACGCGTTTTGTGTCTGTCTCTCTGTATATATGTTCCCTATACACGTCTGCTCGGTTTAATATATTTTCATAGTACTGCATACTGTGAGTACTTATCTTCATTTAGTGACTGAACACGGTTGCGTAAATCTGTCTGTCCGACTTTCTATTCTATGTTCGATTTTGTGTGTGTGTTTGTATACGCATCACATGAATATTATTCCAGATATTATATTGCAATATACTTTATTTTATACAATATATATTAGTTTAGTTAATGCACTATTAAACATTTCTTTATTGATATATTTGGATACGTTTCATGCTAAAACACCTGAGCAAGTATACTTACATCAACCATAATTTGGTAGTTTTCGAAAAATTGGAATGCTAATGACGAGCTACCTCGTCGAGACAACTACCCCAGCAGTGTTCATTCCAGTCAGGATTTAAATTATACTAATTCACCTGGAGATCAAGACTATCTTTGTTGAGTTTTTGGATTATCAGAGCATCAATGAGATTGCATTGATTGTTGGTAGGTTCTTCGGGCGCAAATAGAGACAAACTTTTGTTAAGATTTATCTGTACATTTATTAATAAAAAAGATAGCACAAAATTCCAAAGAACACTAATCAACTCTCTTTTAAATTCCTTTCATTCGCTCAAAACTGCAGCGTTTCATCACATTCCATATCATGGTTACAGTTAGCACGTGCATATTTAAAAAATAAAAATACGTTCACTGCTGACAGTTTACATGAGCGTACCCTTCCTGGTGGTTGGTTTATCTTCGTGACCACAACTGCCCTTTAGTGGTCAATTTATGGTGTACAAACCTGTTCCAAACTGTCATCAGTTCTAGGAAAGGGACAATTTGATTTCCTTACTTCAGTCTTCAAACCCTCGGAGTAATAAAGCAATATTGTCTTGGTAAGGTCCCTCGGCAGTAGTAAAGCCGACGACATCATAGACGAGATATCTCGTCGAAACCACTTGAAGGATTAATGTACACTTTATGGACAAAATATTTGGTCACTGCAAAAATTCGGAGGATGATCTTTCTTAGTGTGGGGGGTGTTTTTCCTGATTAGGACTCGGCCCATTGCTCTATGTACCTGGTAACATGAACGCTGACGTGTTCCTCGACGTTCTAGGCAATTCGGTCTTGCCTACACTTTGGCATTAGTGATGATGGTTGTTTCTTCCAACAGGATCGAGCTCCTTGTCATTCTGCGAAACGTGTGCTGAACCTGTATCCTGAAAATGAGCGAATTTGCTTGACTGGACTGTTCATAGCCCCGATCTCAATCTGATCGAGCACTTGTAGGACAAACTGTAGCGACGAGTGCGACACCGTCATGTGCGCTCATCTTCACAACAGTACCTTGTCACAGCTTTTCAAAAGGCATGACGAGATATTTCGGTCCAGACTTAAAGAGAACTTTTGGAAAGCATGCCTCGACGTGTTGCAGTTGTAATACAAGCAAATAGTGGGTCTACCCGTTACTAAATAGAATAACAAAGCACTTTTTCTGAAAACATGCAGCGTCTAAACACTTTTGTCCATATAGTGTATATAATATCGAGACACAACAACTTTTACAAGTACGCTAGTTGTAGTTTCATACGCGTTATAAAAATTAAATCCACAGCGCGTTTGTAGTCGTTAAGAATGCTAATCTTCTCATTTTTATTTAATTGCACTTAAATAAAAATATTGAGGAATAAGAAAGCCATTACGCATTCAATTTACATAGTTCTGCTGGACATTACTTGAGTAGTTATCGGATTTACAGTGGTCATAAACTGATAAAACGGAAAGCGGCTCAGTGATGCTAACTCGGTTTTTCTTTACAATCGTAATCAAACAACTTCTAACAACTCAGACGCTTCTTCTTAATGTCAATTTTCAAATTTTTTTATTTGCTTGCACTTAAGTAAATAAGCACTGCAGAGCAGGAGAAAAAATCATTCTCTTTCATCCCTCCAACACTTCACCACTGGCAAAAATCCTCTTTTAAAGCACACAAAGAAAACATTTCGCGCAAAGATCAAAAAGTTTATTCCCTTTCTCCTGGAGAACATGAAATATTATTATTCCAAATTTCTTTTTATTTGTTCCCCTTGCCCTCGAGCTTACAGGATAAACTTTACTGGTAGAAACATAAACATCAAACTTTTTCTTCGCGAAGAAAGCTCCCGTTAAACTATGTATTTGACTGAACCTTTTGTGTTTTCCTAACGCTCTGCTTAATCGGTTTCTCAGCAGAGGTCGCTGCCACACTTGGTAGTTTGAAGACAGACTATTGGAAAGTAGAAACGTAACTCTGATGGGAAGAAAAATAGCTCCTTTGTTCAAGTCCTCGGGTTTTTCAGTGACCGCCGATTCTTTTTGGACTCTTCAATTTATAGTAGCATTTGAAAAATGTGTTGTCGCGAAGACCGATATTACAAAACTTTTCCGTATTTTATGTCTGGTAGTTGTAATGTTCGAAAGCAGTGTTGCATAACCGCAAAATCCGAACGAACTTTCACAATTATAGTCATACAATGCTAGGAAATTAGAAATGTCACTCTGGTTGAATGAAAAAAAAGCTCCTTGAAGCCTTTCTCAGGTTTTTCAGTGACCACCTGTTCTTTTTGGATTCTTCAATTTATAGAAACATTTGAAAAATGTGCTGTCGCAAAAACCGATATTAAAAAACTTCCTTGAAGTTTATGTGTGTGGATGGTACGATATTGTACCGAAACACTGTTGAACCTCAAAAAGTGCACTAACTTATGGAATCGGATTAAAGATTGTGTTAGCAAATCAGAAACGTTGCTCGGTGCGTGATGGGAAGAAAAATAGGTAATTTGTTCCAACCTTTCTCGAGGTTTTCAGTGACAGCATATTTTTTTTGGATTTTTCAAGTCAATGGCAACATTGGAAAAATGTGCTGTCGCGAAGACTGATATTACAAATCTTCTCCGCAGTTAATGTGTCTGTAAGATATGATGTTGGAAAGCGGTATTAGATAACCGCAAAATGTGGACAAATTTTCACAACTGTAGAGTTAGGCAATGATAGGAGACAATAAATGATTCTCTGGTTGAGTGAAATTAGCTCTTTACAACCTTTCTCTGGGTTTTGCAGTGATCACCAATTCCCCTAGGATTCTTCAATTGATACAAACATTAAAAAATTATCTATTCCGAAAACCGATATTAAAAAGCTCCCTGAGGTCTATGCACCTGATATGATGTACCAAAGTATTCCTGAACCTCAAAAATGCACGAACTTATCACAATCGGATTTTAGGTCATGGTACGAAAGTATAAACGTAATTCGTATGGGAAGAAAAATAACTTTTCTGTTCCAGGCTTTCTCGGGGTTTTCAGTGACTGATGATTAGATTTGGATTCTTCAATTCAACCTATCATTTGAAAAATGTGTTGTAAAAATAGACCGATTTACAAACGCTCTGCTTAATTTAACTTCCTTGTAACTTATGCGTCTGGAAGATGCCATGTTGGAAAGAAGCGTTACCCAACCACAAAAGGTGGACGAATTTTCTCAGTTAAGTTATGCTTGTTTCACTTTTCATGGCACATTAATAAAACTTGTGATGAATACTTAGCCAGAAAATACCACTCTAACATAACTGTCTTCTGGAGACGTTCCAGTTTGTTTGGAGAAATAACCAACTTAAGCTTTAGCATCGTAAAATGAAGACACCCTGATTTTACAACGTAGTATTATTTTCGAATCATGCCCTCAATAATCCGAAATCTTTGTTATCTGACCGTGGTATAACCGATACTGCATCACTAAAGTAGACATGAAGTCATGGAGCTCATATGAGTAAGTTATAAAGTACTAGATATATTTTCTAGCTTTCATATTTTCTAGCTAATCTTGCCCTCAATAATTCGATCCCTTAGTTATCCGAACCTGAGGTCACTTCGGGAATACATCTTCTTCAGGTATGTACCGGCTTCGCGGACTCCAGACACTCTATTAGTGATAATTTCTTTTCCAATGGGATTTACTGTCTTTAGAAAACACGGGTGCCAGTACACAAACAATCTTTTCCTGCTTTCATCCCATTATTATATTCCCCAATTCCTCTTTTTCTCCTTCTAGGCATTTTTTTACTTCAGGTTGTCTTGTGTTTTGAGCAGCTTTTCCAAATGCAGCTCTTGAGTCAAAAAGCTCCAAATCAACCTATGTTCAATCAACTATGGTTTTTCATATTGCACTGGATATTATTATTTTAGAACTGGTTCAAACACACTTTCTATCCAATGTACACTAAATGTGTAACCATGTTACTGTAATTTTCAAGAATACTTTCTGCTTGACTGGTTCGATTTCTCTAAACGTTTTCACTGACAAAAGTGTAAATAATGATTGTTTTCAAACAAATCAAACATGAGCATTGAGGTAAGGTAAGGTAATTTTAATTAACGTCGTACTAGAGCAACACGACGAGCTATTGACGACGGTCCGGGATCGATACCCTAAGACAAAGATCCGAAGACAACACCACGTAATTTTGAACCACGGTTAGATGACGAGGCAACACCTGAGCTGGCACCCGACTCTAAGCTTTCACACCAACCCAACGTGAGGACTTTCGGCCACGTCAAATTTAAGGTGCACCAGCTGCCTCTACACCACACGCTTACAAACATCCATGCACTGGCCCGGGTTCGAACCAGGAACTCTCCGATTTAGAGGCTAACACCTAACCACCAGACCGGTTGGTTGTCAAGCATTGAGGAGTTAAGTGTAAAATATACTCAGATATTATGCACAAAAACACAACCAAACGTGATGTAAGATACAGCCATTTGAAGCAGGCAAATATTATGTGACTGTTTCATAGTCATCCATCTAAGATCAGAGGGATACAGTATTGGTCGTATTTTTTACTATTGGTAATTGATTACAATCGGATAACTAAGTGATCGGTTTATTAAGGGCCGGATTTGCTATCAAATACTATGTACAATACATTTGTAACATTTTTTTTTCTAATGGCGGGCACATTTGACCTTAGTCATTGGCCACTACAAGGTCGGAAGTGATGGCCACTTGTGAAGGAGCACCCAGTGGGAATTTGTAACAGTATCTCCACTATTATAAAAGCAAGTGTTTGTTTGTTTGTTTGTTTTCTGCACCCAAAGTCCTGACGAATCTATGGCACTGACAGTAATGGGATTTGGCACACAGATAGTTCAAATTTTTTGCAATTTTTGGGTCGCAGAAATTTTTAAAATTCTATCTAGAACATTTAAAATTAAATTTAATGAAATTTAATTGTTACTGTTTTCCTTAGAATGCAACAGCATTAAAGATCACAGATTCTAAATTTATTATTTTTCTTTCCGTTTTCATTTTGCGTTGAGGAATAATTTTCCAGCAAACGTTAAAAAAAATAAACTTTTAATTGGGGAGTTATGTATTTATTATTTCTATCTCCTAGACCGTTAAAGATAGAGTAATAACATCACGGATTTGAAATCTGTGGAAAATTTCACATTTGATCGATGTATAAAAATATAATTTTCTTTAAATAAATAAATTTTTTTTAATTGAATACATTTATATTTTTGCAAGAGATTGTGACGTCACGTCAACTTTCGCGTTCAAAAAATAAACAGATTACATTTCCTGAGCTCTTGCGATTTCATAGAAGGAAAGAAAAAATAATAATAGACATTTTGAGTGACATTGTTGAAGTGTCTAGTATTTAATAAAGTAAACAAAAACTCTCACACTCCAATCTCTCCATCTCTAGGCATGGAATGACCGAAATTTAAAATGATCTAGTGCATTGGATAATTTTTAATTTTTTTTAATTAGTTACATAATCTATGATATTTTGAGTGAATTCATAAACAACCCTTCACTACCCACCAACAGTTTTCCAGAATTTTGGCTAGCGGAATATACCATTAAATTAAACTGCGCGTCACTGAGAGGTTGATTACACTGGATATACGTTATCATGTCTGATTAAAGAGCTTAATAGCAAAAACCTCAATACCGTACAAACGTGTCGGGTGGAAGTTAATCTACTGTCAATAACGTCAAAGGCATGAAAAATTCCAGAAAACTTTCGAAAGCCTCTTACTGACAAGCGGAATACTGACATTTTGGACACAGAGTCTCAAATGTTCAAGACTTTTCAGAACATGTAGGTGTGGGGATTTTCGCAGATTGAATGTTGTTGACAATAATTCTCTTTCTACACACTACAACAAGTATCATGGCGTTTGAGTTAAAGCCCACTTTATGCCCTGATAAATTCAGTTAATGTGGAAACTCAATTGTTATGTGGTTTATTTGTAGCGTCAGAATCGGAGTTCACGATTTAACGAAATTATACCTCAAAGTGGTTTCGACGATGTAACTCGTCCAACAATATCTGAACAAAACGAAATATCTCGTTATCAAGATATTACACTTTTTTTATGACGATAAGGCAGGTAGGTATTTTAATTAACGTCGAACTCGAGAAACTCAAAGGGCTATTGACTATGGTTCGGGATCCATCCCAATGCGAAAGAATCGAGAACACCACGACGTGATTTTGAACCACGGTCATGTGACGAGGCAACACCTGAGCTGGCACCTCACTCTCCAAACTCCCACACCAAGCCATCGGGAGGTTATTTGAGAACATGACAGATTTAACGCGCACCAGCTCCCAGTAAAGATGACGTACCCGGGGCATGCTTTGCCGCCAAGTCAGTTTCCTCGCCAAATGAAGATGGCGGTTCATATGACGAGGCAACACCTGATCTGGCATCTCACTCTCTAATCTTCTACACCACGCCAACGGGAGAACATATGAGGCCACGAGAGATTTAACGTGAAACAGCCCCAGGTAAAGCTGTCGTATCCGGGGCATGTTTTGTCGCCAAGCAATTTTTCTCGCCAAACAAAGATGGTGGCCGAAGCCAGTATGACTGCCATATTGGCGATTGTATTTGTTACATATGGAATTGCCATGCTAAACGATTTCTCCTACCTTGGCATACGGTTGCCTTAAGGTATCCAAACACGTTGAAAATGTCATTTTTGACCAAATATTCAATCAGTAGTTTCTGATCTTATTTGATAGAGTATTTATTTGACTTTCCAAAGTATGTTTGATTTTTTCTCTAGGTTAATTAGTTGCAGAAATTTTACGATTTTAATCAAGGCGAGAAAACCGGAAGTATGTTTTGAAACCATCAGAAATGGCCATTAAAAGACCAAAAACTTTCAAAATTTAAATTTAAAACTTACTTTTTTATGCAAATATAATTTTAGAAAGTTTTCTCAAATGTTTAAATGGTTTCTCTTTTGAAAATAGTGTGAAAATTTGTAAAGAGAAGTGAAGAACAAAATTGTTCAAGCAAACAAAATTGTAAAAGCAAAAGAAAGCAAACGATACACTTCAAACTGCTTTTACTCTAAAATAATACTTTTGCATTATTTCTTCAGTTCAAATGTTATAACACAAAACGTTATTGATGGATTCTCGTAAAACTTTGAGAACTTGTTCTAGTGAATAAACTATAATAATTATGATGAGTTAAAGAGTTTTAAAATTATGCCCATTTATTTAAAAAATCTGACTAAAACTATCAAAAATCTTGCATTCATTTTTCGATCGCTTGTCGAATTTTTGTTTTTTTAAATATCATTTTGATTGTAGTTCGTTCACTAGATAAATGGATGAAGTTTATTTTAGAAGCATCATTTTTCGAAGTGGTCGAATAGATTTTCCTGTAGCACATTTGAAGGTTTTGACAAATTTCCTTAAATTTATAAATATATTTATCAGTTTTACAAAATTATTAATATATAATTTAAATATTTATAGCCCAATGCTATTTTTTAATAACACTAAACATATAAATATCATTAAAATGCTTCAATACCACATTAAAAAAAAAGGACCTTCAACGTGTCCGGATACCTTAAAGCTGGGTCAAAACATCAAGGTTACCATATTTGGCGATAAATTGCTGTTGCAATGGATCCGACATCTCCACACAGCCCTCTTGGTGCACGACGGTCTTTTGTTGAATTTGAACTCGCAACACTCTGGGTTCTAATCCGATGTTCTTCCAGCCGTTCCTTATCATGATAGATATCGTGACGATATATATCGTCCACCAAGATCTGGTCAGTTTGTTTGATGACGAGGTACATCGTCGAGACACCAATGAGGTTTAATTAATGAAACGGACTACAAACTCGTGTCCTCAAAGTTCCAGGACTGACGTAACACCGCGCGAGACAGTTAGGTCAGGAAGTTTGTTTGATTGGTCGTTTGGAGCTTAATGGCAGACGTGTATAAGGTCAAGTAATAAAAAATGTCGTGAAAGCGAAAGAAATTGGGAACAGAATAACAGGAGAGAGATGAAAGCAATAAATATTGCTTGGGTATCCCTGGATCGCGACAATCGTGTTTACTAAAAATAAGAAACCGCTTGGAAAAAGAAAACTTCATAAGATTTCCTCGAGTTTGTGATGTCCGCACACTAGGGATGCGACATCGATGTCGATGTTTTCAAAACATCGATTTAAAAAAAAACATCGATGTATTGGAGTCTACGTTTTTGTAACATCGATGTGTATACTTGTCGATGTTTTATTTTTAATTTATAAAAGTACGGTTTTAAAAATAACCTAGTCGCATAATTCTCATAATCGGCTAATTGAACATACTTTTAGACCAAAGTGTCCAATGGGTGAAAGGTTTGAAAGTAGGGATGCGACATCGAGGTCGATGTTTTCAAAACATTGATGTTTTATAAAAAACATCGATGTATTGGAGCCGATGTCGCATCACTAGTTGCTAAACCAGTTTTAAAAAATGGTGGGAAAAGTTTAAATAAACTGAATTTTAAAAACAACGATGGTTTGGGTGCGATGTATTATCAACATCGATGTTTTAATTGTGAACATCGATGTTTTTCTGGGGATGTTGCATCACTAGGTGCTAAACCAGTTTTAAGAAATGGGTAAAAAAGTTTAAATACTCTGAATTTTAAACACATCGATGGTTTTGGGGCGATGTATTATCAACATCGATGCTTTAATTTAGAACATCAAAGTTTCAAAACATCGATGTTTTGCTGTCGATGTAGCATCACTAGTTGCTAAACCAGTTTTAAGAAATGGGGAAAAAAAGTTTAAATACACTGAATTTTAAAAACATCGATGTTTAAAAACATCGATGTTTTTGGTTCGATGTATTATCAACACCGATGTTTTAATTTTGAACATCGATGTTTAAAAACATCGATGTTTTGCTGTCGATGTCTTATCCCTACCGCACACATCTAAATGTGCCCTTGAGAACCATGAAATTTCCTTCATCGACTTCTAATGAAGTAGGCAGAGTGTGGGCGGAGTCGCTGTCGTAAGATTTCATAAGGGTAAGTTCCTTTATAATAAGGTTCCATGCTCACATTACGATTCATGCTTTTTTCTCCTACGATATGACAGGTCTTCGAAGCGAGAGATCGGAAGAATTAGCATATAGCTGCGGGCTCATACCCCGTCCATTTCATTAGAAGGTTAATGATCTGCGCGTTTGCTCTCTGAAGCAGCAGTTGCTGTCCATAAGGGAGTATCCACAAACCACTGTTTGAAACTTCTGAGGAGCACATGGGAATTACGATATTAATAGCCAGCGCTAGTGTCTCGTTGCAATGGATGGTATTGGTAATGGTAATTTTAGTTAACGTCGTACTAGAGCAACACAACGGGCTATTGACGACTGTCCGGGATCAGTCCCTTAAGGGAAAGATCTGAAGATAACAACTCGTAATTTTGAACCACGGTCAGATGACGAAGCAACACCTGAGCTGGCACCCCACTCTCCAAACTTTCACACCAACACAACGTGAGGACTTTCGGCTACGACAGATTTCAGGTGCACCAGCCGCCTCTACACCATACACTTAAAAACATCCATGCCCGGACCCGGATTCGAACCAGGAACCTTCCTATCTAGAGGCTAACACCTTAATCATTATACCGGTTGGTCAGCTCTCGTTACAATGGAACAGAAGAGAGGCAATATCGTTTTTTGATGAGACTAGCTAAAACAGTTACAGAAACATCATACCCATGCTAAAAGAAGCTTATGGGGTGTAATATTATCGTTTCGTTGCTATGGAACAGCAGAGAGACAACACCGTTTTTTGCTTGAGACTAGTTGAAACAGTTACAGAAACATCATACCATATGCTAAAAGAAGCTTATGGGGTGTAGTATTATCGTCTCGTTGCTATGGAACAGCAGAGAGACAATACCGTTTTTTGCTTGAGACTAGCTGAAACAGTTACAGAAACATCACACCACATGCTAAAAGAAGCTTATGGGGTGTAGTATTATCGTCTCGTTGCTATGGAACAGCAGAGAAACAATACCGTTTTTTGCTTGAGACTAGCTGAAACAGTTACAGAAACATCACACTACATGCTAAAAGAAGCTTATGGTGTGTAGTATTATCGTCTCGTTGCTATGGAACAGCAGAGAGACAATACCGTTTTTTGCTTCAGACTAGCTGAAACAGTTACAGAAACATCATACCACATGCTAAAAGAAGCTTATGGGGTGTAGTATTATCGTCTCGTTGCTATGGAACAGCAGAGAGACAATACCGTTTTTTGCTTGACACTAGCTGAAACAGTTACAGAAACATCATACCACATGCTAAAAGAAGCTTATGGGGTGTAGTATCATCGTCTCGTTGCTATGGAACAGCAGAGAGACAATACCGTTTTTTGCTTCAGACTAGCTAAAACAGTTACAGAAACATCATACCACATGCTAAAATAAGCTTATGGGGTGTAGTATTATCGTCTCGTTGCTATGGAACAGCAGAGAGACAATACCGTTTTTTGCTTGAGACTAGCTGAAACAGTTACAGAAACATCATACCACATGCTAAAAGAAGCTTATGGGGTGTAGTATTATCGTCTCGTTGCTATGGAACAGCAGAGAGACAATACCGTTTGTCATAAAAAAGATATTCTATTTATAATGCTACAACTATTCCAAACTTCTTAGAACCCGCATATTATCTGCTCTAAAATTCTTCACTCTCCAAGACGTCTCGGCGAAAATCTGGTCAATTTTGCTAAGTCGAGATATATCTCGTCGAGTCGAAACTAAGTTTAATCTTTACGCTGCATCAGGTGAACAATTATTTCTAATTTTAAATACATTTCCAGCTTATCCATAGTCTGCATTTTCATGTATTTGTTCGCATCAAATTTGGCGATGGTGGATGTTCTCATAAAAAAGCTATTCTATTTATAATGCTACAACTATTCCAAACTTCTTAGAACCCGCATATTATCTGCTCTAAACTTCTTCACTCTCCTAGACGTCTCGGCGAAAATCGGGTCAATTTTGCTAAGTCGAGATATATCTCGTCGAGTCGAAACTGAGTTTAATCTTTACGCTGCATCAGGTGAACAATTATTTCCAATTTTAAATACATTTCCAGCTTATCCATAGTCTGCATTTTCATGTATTTGTTCGCATCAAATTTGGCGATGGTTGATGTTCTCATAAAAAAGCTATTCTCTCTATTGATAATGCTACAACTATTCCAAACTTCTTAGAACCCGCATATTATCTGCTCTAAGCTTCTTAACTCTCCAAGACGTCTCGGCGAAAATCTGGTCAATTTTGCTAAGTCGAGATATATCTCGTTGAGTCGAAACTGAGTTTAACCTTTACTCTGCGGTAGGTGAACAATTATTACCTCTAAAATTCGTCTACACCATCGGCATGGTATAGATATGTGTATTGTGGATGTCATAGATAAACATTTAAGAGCTGTCAGCGACTGACCTTCTAAAGCAGGGATGGCGAACCTATGACCCGCGGGTCAGACACTGACCTACGCAGGCTTTTTAAATGACCCACGCGTTAATTTTCATAAACTTATCATCATCATTTCATCATATACATAAATAATTTTAATTATTTTTCGAACCCCTCTTGAAAAATATGAAAAAAAATGCAAACTCATAAAATAATAAACTTAAAATTGAAAAAAAAAAAGCATAAATGATTTTTTTAAATGTTTTAGATTTATTGATTATACATAATGCTGTTTTAAGAATTATATGAAGGCCAATTGAGTAGAATATGTAAATTCATAAAATACCGCTTGAGAATGAACAGATGTGGTAAATACTAATAATGAAGACCTATTTATTCAGGTCCCGTTCACATAAGGCGCGTAAAACGCGCGTTTGGCGAGGCTAGCGAGGTCCCGCTCTTCAAGGTCGCAAAGATAGTAACTAGAATTAAAGGATTAAAAAAAACAGAATAAACGACAATTTTCACAATTATTAAAGGAAGTTGAGTGCCAGTATTCAGGGATTTTGGCGTACAACAATGTTCGATGACTAAGTTCAGGTCAAGTTCTTAATCAGTTTGTCATTTTATTATAAGAAATTAAGCTCTTTTTGAATGAAAAAAATAAACAATAATTTTGACGAATTTTGAAATATAGATTGGTTAAATGTGACCCACGAGCTAGTACTAAAAAAATGATGAACATAATTTGGACAACTGAAAATTTGTTCTGTGCACCCCCCCCCCCCTATCCTGCAGACCATGAGGTGTGAACGCTTTGGGAAAAGTAGAAAGTCACTCCGGTGCTATCTCTTCTCACGCCCCACACAATACTATGAAAGGAAAGCCTCAGTCGTAAATGCCACTCACGGCCCTATCGCTCAAGTTTGGTAATTAGGTATGGAGGTTCGGAGAGTCAGGTCAAAGAGCCGTTCTGTGAGAGGATTGAAAAAAATCTAAGCGCCGCAGCTTAAAGGTTGAATAAAGGTTACGATAAACACCATCAAAATGCTTACATTTTTATTTTTGGACTAGTCTTATGCATTTTGACCTAAAGTGATAGTTTTGACCTACTCGTATGACCTTAGTCTTTTAACAGCTGCACAACAAATTGCTTTTTATCATTTAATGAGTTTCATCTCCAAGACAACTTCTTGGACGTGTATAAATTCTAATGAAAGCAAAGACGATAAAAGATTTTACATATTTATTAAAACAAGTTGTTTAAGAGTTTGTTAGAGTAGTAACAGCAGTTTTTAAGGGATAATTTCTGATACTTTGTCTGGAAAGAGTATAATATTACTGGAAAGTGTTGTAAAAATTAAAAGCATTAAAGGACAAAATTATTAAAATTATTCTAGCGGGTTTTTCACCGTTTTATCCCCATCATATCATCACTTTACAGTGAAGGCAATTAGTTGTGAAAGTATTTTAATGTCCTAGTCTTATCTTGCATCTTCTTTGCTTGAACTATGTGTTTATGTGCTATCCTAACGGGGAAATTAAGTTTATTACTTTTTCAGCCTGCACTTAATTATCCGTGTAAATTTAATCTCGTCAAAGGAATAAAAGTTAAAATAAAGATGGGTTTTTATTTCAAGTGGATCTTAATGAAAAAAAATGGGAGCATCGATAAAAATAACTGACAATCCATGCAATAAATTAAGTGATATAAGCCATCATAAGAAATTATAAATAATGACGGAATCATTGTTTGGAATTCTTATTTGAGATTAAATGTTTCTAAATTTCTCTGTAGATTTTTTTAAGGCAAAGTAAATTTCAACGGAGAAATTGTTTTGATTTCAAATGTGTGAGATGTGTTCCTTATTTGATTATATGATGCATTTTCCGTCTACAGTTCAAAGTTACCTCAATGGGCACCTGTCGGTTGAACAAATAAAATCTTCTCTGACCACATATATATATGTGTGTGTGTGTGTGTGTGTGTGTGTGTGTGTGTGTGTGTGTGTGTGTGTGTGTGTGTGTGTGTGTGTGTGTGTGTGTGTGTGTGTGTGTGTGTGTGTGTGTGTGTGTGTGTGTGTGTGTGTGTGTGTGTGTGTGTGTGTGTGTGTGTGTGTGTGTGTGTGTGTGTGTGTGTGGTCAGAGCATCATATATCAGTATATCAGTATATCATATATCATTGCATCCCCCGTCTGCAACTCGTAGGGTTGCCATCGCAGTGGGCAAACCTGAGCCATGTCTAAACCCTAGTTTTAGATTTTTAAAAAGACCGACAGATCGATAGAAATACACTAAAGGTATGTAAATACACTGGTTTCAAAAATTAAGAAAAATTACATACATAGCGATTACTCAAAAAGTTACATCTTGAATTTAATGAAACTGAGCCACAGAATACAACACATGATAAGGTATAAAATAACATGAAAAATAAAATACCAGACAATTAGGGTGTTTTAGAAATTAGCACATGTATTAAATTAATTAAGTGAATGTGTCAGTTTGATATAGGAAAAGCACCTTTAATATGGAGTTTGATCACCCCTAGAAGCAATACAGCACACACAGCGATGAGTGATACTGTCAATTATGCGGTCGATGAATTCGCTGGCAAATTCGAGCCATTGCTCTTACAAAGCAGTTGTAAGCTTGGCGAGGGTCTGAGGAGGAGGATTGAGACCAGCAACACGTCTTCCTAAATCATCCCAATCATGCTCGATGGGATTCAAGTCCGGCGATCGAGTTGTCCATTCCATGTTCTGAATTGCATGTGCGGTCTAGCGTTGTCGTCCTGTAAAAGAAATTAATTACCTATTGCAACGGCATAAGGGCACGTATAATCATCAAGAATGTCATCCCTATAGACGTGATCATTCACGGTTCCACGTGGAAAGACATGGAGGTCTGTGCGTCCACCCAAAGAGATACCACCCGAAACATAGACACTGCCCCCTGTATATGAATCTCTTTCACGAATGTTTGATGGATGATAACGTGTTCCATGGTCTCTCCAAATCAAACAACACCTACTATGGCTTTGAAGGCTAAATCTGGACTCATCCCTGAAGAGAACACGCCTCCATTGATCAGCTGACATGTTGACGTGGCCCCCTCAAACGTTCCCTCCTGTGACGTGAGGTGAGCGCCTCTTGAAAAGGCCACCTTCGTGAAGCCTTCTACGCAGGGTAGACGTTGACACCAACCTTCAGGTGGCTCCGGCAAGAGAGACTCTAAGATGAGATAGGGTTGCGGTTCTGTTCCTTCGTGCACATAACCGCAAATATCGGTCATCAGCGCTTGCCGTAGCGCTTGGCCGTTCTTGGCTGAAGCTTCTGGATACCGAGCCAGTGGTTTGAAATTGATGCTAAAGTCTATGAACCACATAAGGACTCACATTTAGCCATCTAGTCACCTCTGTCTGACTTTGACCTGCCAGCAGTCTCCCAATGGCTCTAAATCGCAGTTCTGTGGGCAAATGATACCTCGAATTCATTGTAACGAAAAGGCTATCCCAGATATCTTATCTCTCTATCAAAGCGATATCTACAACCTTACTCTCTAGTGTGCATTTTTTTCCCTCACAAATGACGCAATTTGATTGCAGCTGCATAAATTTGCATTTTGCAGTTTTATTCAATATTTTTTATTTAACAACATATACAATTTTCATACGGATTGGTTTTTTTCAACGAGTTATCGCTCTTTTTGCGATTTTTCCTTAATTTTTGGAAACTAGTAGTTGAATTACTGTTCCGGTGGAGCAACAAAACGAGCTATTGGTGAACAACCGGATTCAATCCCAAAAGGAAACATCTGAGGACAACACCTCGTAATTTGAACCAAGGAGGTAGCACTTGAGCTGGCACCCCATCTCCAAACTTCCATACCACGTCAACATTAGGACATTTGACTCCAATACAGTTTTAACACGCACCAGCGCCCACGTACACGACGGTCTTTGGTTGGATCTAGTTTCGAACTCCCAACCCTCTGGTTGCTAAACCGTTGCTCTGCCAACTGGGCTACCACACCCCTAGAAACAATACTTAAGTAATGTAAAAAATACTGGTTTGAGATTAAAATTTTATGTGTAGCAAAAGATATTACTTAACCTTTAGGATGCGGCAGATTGACTTTGGTACCACTAAAATATCGCTTACACCAGCTGCATGGTAGCGATGGATGTTATCCCCCTTTTAAGTGATCGCTGGGATCAATCACCATTTACGAGCTGTCAGCGACTGACCTTCTAGTGGATCCCTTCGTTTGTTTGTTGGCCCCCTACCCTACCGACCGTGAGCTGTGAACGCTTTGGGGAATGCAGAAGGTCGTCAGATGATATCTCTTCTCACGCCAAACGATACTATGAAAGGAAAGCGTCAGTCGTACATGCCTCTCACGGCCCTATCGCTCAAATTAGGTAATTAGGTACGGGGGCTCGGAGAATCAGGAGAAAAGCCGTTCCTGGAGACGATTAAAAAAGTCTAAGCGCCGCAGCATAAGGGTCAAATAATGCAAATATTTTATTGCTTTAACTTATGTGTAAACGTGTAGTAAAAATACAAACATAGAAATAACTACAGTTCCATTTTATAGTTAATTCATTAAAAATCAGAACTCGTAGACGTTAGAAAGTCTTCATTTAAATATAAAAAGTATATTATTGTCACTATCACAACTATATATGCAAAGAGCAACAAAATAAGCGCAAAAGTACTTGGTAAGGCGACACTGATTAATATTAACTGAACAAACTTAAAATCGGGCCTACTTAATCATGTCGATTTCACGAAGCTCCCCTCAATACCAACAACTCTGAGACCTATACCGAAAGACGGATTAGAAACCGCTTAGAAGGATTAGAATATAGCCGAGTGCTGCCAAAACCTCATTTACTTTCACAAACATGCCTAGCGTTATAATTAAAGCAAGAAAATCGCTACTTTTCTAAGCCCTTAGCGCTATAAAAATAAATGCGCATTAAATCCCTTTGAACGTTCCGCGATCCCATAAACCCAAGACGTGGGACTAAACAACGGAACAATATACGAATCAGGAAGGTAAGAAGTTTAATGTGGAGGCGCGTAGTTTTATGCTCTTTTTCGTAAGTGTCTTGTTTGGTTTCGGGAAAAGGGTTGTATTGAAAACTCCCGGATATCTTTTTACCTCGAGAAAAGTTGGCTCCTTAAGACAATACCATTACTATTAAGATAAACTCTTCGTTTCCTTTGCTCTTTTGAAAGGAGTCAATAACCAAACTTACGGAGGAAGTTGAGAGAGGCCGTGTAAAACTTTAAATTCTGGTTTTAACTGTGGGGAATAAAAAAGCGCTTCATTTCAGTCTTCTGTGAAAGTGCTCAAGGTATTATCGCTTTGGGTTTGAATGTTTTGTACTTAAATTACCTTAATTCTGTGCTAGATACATTAGTAATTTAAATATATTACCATTCACACAACTAATTCTAACAGATTTGAATTGTCCATATGGAAACATTTTGGGATATATAAGGAGCGATTCAAAAATAGAATAAAAGGAAGTTATTATTAAGCTTTGAAGGAAGAAAAACTTTTGTTGACTCAATGTCTCTTCGTCAATTAATGCCAGTGACTGCTAGATTTAAATTGTTCATATGGAGATACTTGAATTATATTATATGAGGGTTAGTTTAAAAATAGTATAAAGGGAAGTTATCATTAAGCTTAGAAGTAAGAAAAACGTTTTGTGACTCAATGTTTCTTAGCCAAGTAATGCTGGTGACTGCTAGATTTAAATTATCCCTAAGGAAACAATCGGAATTTACAAGAAGTACTTTTACCATGTGTGTATCGAGTGCCGTGTTGTGTTTCTTGCATTTTTACAACCATACTTATTTAGTTAAGTCATATTACCTATAGTCATATTCACTTATTTAATCTACCTAGTGGTTGTCTAGTCGAGGTGTCTTATTAACAAAATTGACCAGATCTCTATGGACGAGACATCTAGCCATTAGAAGAAAACTGACCAGATCTTGATCTAGTCATGATAAAAAATCGACAATCTATTGTTGACGAGACATCTTGTCATTATTAAAATTGGTCAGACCTTGATAGACGAGATATCTCGTCGCAACTTGGAATTTTAACAAGCGTCATGTTTTGCATTTGTCTTACAGTAGTTATTTATAATTACCACACATATAATATATGCACGCATATGATACAAATGGATAAATATAGATATAGATTACCCAGAGAGTATCATATTTCCCTTATTCTTTCTTTCCAATATATTTAGACATTAACAGATCACGTTTTCAAACTCTAAGGTTCCCAACTTCTATAACTGAGGGTTTTTTTTAATGTTAAGGGAACAGTGGTGTTCCTTGACGGATCATAAATATTCTAGTTTATACGTGAAAAGTTTACATTTTTCTTTCAAGGAATTTTTCTTCTTGCTAGCTGCTTTTTTATAACAATCCACAGAATGCTCTACTACATAGAAAATGAATTATATTAGGAAATTCCATAACATTTGTCAAAGAGAAAATTAGATTTTTTTTTTTTACTTTTAGGAATAGTTAACCAAAGTCTGAAAGCTGTAGTATTTATTACAGTCTCCTGTATTTTGGAAAATACACAAAAATTATTATATATGAAAGTAATTGTAAATAAAAAAGGAATTTAATATACATTTGAAAATTCTGCAGTATTTAATGATAATAAACATCCAAACAAACACGATAACATGCAAATTAAAGTAAAATCCCGAGTACGATAATTCTATCTTGATGTGTGCTTAAATTTTTATGTATAGAAAAATACACATTTTTAATAAATGCGTTATATTTGCATTTTTAATGTTACAACTGACAAATGTCTCCTTAAGAGGATAAAATTTCATCACCACAACTCATATTTGAACAATATTGAAAACAATGATGCCAATAGCAAAATTTTTATTTCCTGCAAATCTCTAATTTCTCTTAATGTATATAAAATGTAAAATCTGGTGATGAATGTGAAAATTCTTGTTTACACTGGGGTTTTCCAATAATTTTAATAAAGTAACTGTTTTGTATTAATTAAACTTGTAACTTCTTTCATTGATATTTAAAACCACGAATTCATAAGTAATTTAATATTTCTTGACAATTCATTTGAAAATTTCTAGTGTTAACTATAATGACAGTAGCATAATTTAAACACGCTTTAAATTATGTTATTGTCATTACTTTAAATACTAATGTGGAAGACAATGGACCATCTAAACTTACACAGTTCCAAATTTTTTATTATAGGTATAGTAGGTCGGTAGTTGAGTTTCCATCGCACTGGAGCTACATAACAGACTATTGGTGAACGTCCGGGATCAATCCCGATGTGTAATATTCGTTTATTACAGGCATACTCAGTAACTAATGAAGAGCTTATAAGGAGGAAACTCGTATGTATTACCTTATCGGTAAATAAAACTGGGTGTCTTAAAAGTCAATATTCTCTATATGTATCTCTACTATTTTAAAAGGAAGTGTTTGTCTGTCCGTTTGTTTGTTTGTCTGTTTCTCGCTGCAAAATCCTAACGATTCTATGGCACTTACAGCAATGAGATTTGGCACACAGGTAGTCCAATTTTTTTGCAATTTTTGGGTCGCGGCGAATTTTAAAATTCCATCTAGAAGATTTTTAAATGAATTTAATAGTTTTATTCTCCATCTGTTTTTCAACGCGTTTCTACCAGAGAGAGAAGGAACGCCGGAAATGACCTTGCCACGTCAGCCGTTGGATAGATGCCAAGTTTTTTTCCTCTGACAGAACGCGGAGAAAACTATTTTTTTTGTTTCCGCTTTGATTGTGCCCGAGGAATGATTTACAGTCACAGTTCTTTTTTCTATCTCTTAGACCGTTAAAGATAGAGTAAAATTTTCAACGGATTTGAAATAGTTTATTTGATTTCAGTTTAGATTGATACCTAAAATTTTATGATTTTCTTTAAATAAATAATTTTTTAATTGAATATATCTTCAACGGATTTCAAATCTGCTGAAAATTTTACACCCGAATAATACCTTACATCACATCATTGCCCATGGTGTAAGGTATTAATCTGGCGTAAGGTATTAATAATTGCCCGTACCCGTGGGGTTGGTTTGTAAAGCAAACCAGTTCGCCGGGCTATCCACTCAGTTACTATATATATATATATATTTATTTATTTATATATATATATATATATATATATATATATATATATATATTTATATATATATATTTATATATATATATACATATATATATATATATATATATATATATATATATATATATATATATATATATATATATATATATATATATATATATATATATATATAATTTCAAACCATGGTCAGTAGACAGTTAGATGCTTTAGAAAGTAGAAATGTAGTGTACGCTACATTTCTACACGTAAACGGCCTTTAACGAGCTTTTAAAATGTAACAAAAGCATTAACAAGCACATAATTGGATGTCAAAGAAATAATTGTAGTTTTAGGCTCTATATTACTCTTAACTAACACCGTCATACTCTTTTGATTCTATTTCTTATCGACTTTACTGTCTTGTGTTTGGCGCAACTTGTCCGCTTTTGGATCTTGGTCCTTAAAACCCAAACCAAACAACCCGTTGGTTTGATTTGATTTGTCACTCTATGGTCAAATTTTGCCACACGAAAAATAATTAGACCGGGGTCTATAATATTTCCTGTTGATTAGAGACCAAATACACAATCAAATTATACTTACCCAACGAATAATTTCGTCGAAACAAGTGTGATGCAATACGATGGGATATTGAGTATGCACGCTCATGAATTGTGGTAAGAGGAATTGTACATGTGGAATGAGCTAGGGCTCACAATTAATCTTTATTTCGATCGCCTGGTTCAGAAGCATTTACTCAACGTCCAATAACGTCTCACAGAATCTCAATTAGAAGGACATCGGGGGGCATTCTGTTGAGGACACACCTGGTGTCCTGGCTGAAACTGTGGATGCCAGAAGTGACAGTCGCTCATCATCGTGCTGTGAAATGGTATTAGGATGACCCTGATGAGACATGGTAACAAGGAGACCACAACACCTCATTGAGGTATTCTAGTTCCATCATTCTTCGCGTCATGCATTTATGCGTACAAAACAGCCAGGCTCTTGATATAGATGATCCAAGATAAGGATGATCGCAAATCATCGTTGACGTCATCGGATGACGTCAGAATCATCGTTGACCACGTCATATCCAGACTCATTCTGTGGGGAGAAACAAGTCATACTCGTCACTGAGCATGAACCTGTTCCATTCGTCCCCCATGAGAAGGTCCCTTCATCTTTGCCCAGTTTTGGTACCAGAAGGGATGATATCTACCAACTAAAGGAAAGAACAAGAAAATCACTGCATCTGATGCCCAATTCTAATAGCGAAATCCCACTACCTACTACTATCCACATTGAAAGAAGTTTTAAGAAAGGTTTAGATGGTTCAGGTAACTGTATTAGGAGATTATAATACAGGTCATCAGTCAAATTTCCTTGCAAATTTCATCTCTTACTCTGGTATAACATTGACCAAGATATACCCTTTAGATATGTCATCCTTACACTTCTACGCTTTGCTTTTTCATACCCTCGTTGATTACTTGACGTTGTCTGTATTGTGTTTGGCACAGCATAGCCATATATGGTCCTTGTGCCATAAAATCTCAAGCAACTTATCTTACTCCGGTTTATTATGGTAAAATATTGTATTGATTTCGTACCACTGTCATTGTTCCTTCAAAGGAGGGGTGCCGATTCTTTTGTACCGAGACCGATGTGAGATATAGGGGGATGGGCTGGAAATCTGAAAGTTTTCAATCATTTGTAATTTTAAAAGTTATGAATTTTATAACCCTAGCTTATGAGCAGTAGTTGTGTCCAATGAAAAGAGGAAATTTTATACATTTGTGCATGTTAAGCAGTATTATTTGGATTGGATTGGATTGGATATGGTTTTGTGGCATTGCCATCTTGCCTCTTGGGACATATTATGCCAAACTCAAGATAAAAAAAAATCAAATATATAATATAACAAGAAAGTGAGGTGAGTCAAAACGTAATGAATGAATACTACATAAAATTATATGTGATGGATAAAACCAATGTCATGTAAAAAGTTAAAAATATTTGGATGAGGATTCTCTCCGACCATGTCTTCTAGAGTCAAAGTAAATGAATTAAAATGGTTAAGTCGTTGCCTATTAAAATGAGAGCATTCTATTAAAATGTGTTTCACCGTTAGTGGACAGATACAATAATTACAAATTGGGTGATCTTCTCCGAGGAGGAGGTGTCTATGGGTGATCCTATTATGTCCAATACGGAGTCGTGTTAGTATTACATCTTGTCTTCTAAAAGGCAGCGATTTCCATTGAATTATATTTGGTTTTAAAGTATGGAGTTTGTTCTCCGTTTGTTCATTCCATTCGTTCTGCCATTTTGTTTCTAAAAATTTTGTAAATGCAAGATTTTAAGTCGCGATAAGGAATGGTATGACTAATATGATTTACGGCCGATTTGACGGCGCGGTCGACAATCTCGTTTCCTGATATCCCAACGTGAGATGGAATCCAACAAAATACCAAGTTAAAATTTGTGGATGAAAGATGATAAGTTATTATTAGTGACTCTAAAACAATGGGATGACTGTCATGATCAGGATGTTTCAATGACTGTAAAACACTTAATGAATCTGTGAAAAGCAGTATTATTTGAATTAGATTTAGGGGCTTTATAGAGAGGGGCGAGGTCCAAGTACGGACAAGTTGTTCCACATTAAGTATTTGGATTGAATATAGTTTGAGGTTTTATGAAATAAAGTGTGAGTGCAAGCAAGTTGCTCAATATTAAATACATATTTGGATGAAATTGATTTTTGGGTTTTATGAAGCAAGATCCATTAAACAACAATCTGCGCTACATTGATTATTTGGGTTTTATGTCGGGAAGTCCACTGAGGTATCAATTGCGCAATAATTAATATTTGGATTGAATTTGATTGGTGTCTATGTATGGCACTAGGTTAAGGAACGGACAAAATTCGCCTCTATGAACCACATTGAACATTTGTTTGTTCATGAAGAACCCATCATCTTTGCTGGTACTACACCGTAATGCAGATACGGGGGGACAGCAGACGAATGACTCTGTATGAAGTCATACATTACCACAAAAAAAAATTTGTAAGCAAAATACATTCATATAAGGTGACACGCTTCCTTCGCAGTTTGTTTTCGAAAAACCGAAGTACTTGAGAAAAAAAATATATAAAAAAGATCAAAATAAGAAAATTTGAAGAAAAAAAAAACGCACTTGAAAAAACGTTAAAAAAACATACTCGAAAAAAAAAATCGAAACAACGACGTCCTTTAGCAAAGTGCTCATCAAAAAAAAAAAAAATTGGAAGTTTGTTTTCGTACGGAATAGGAACTATTTCAAAATAATTGCTTTGAAAGTCGCATCTGAAGACGTTTCAAGAACCCGACTTCGTCACTTCCATTCAAGCAAGAAACTACGTTTGTACCACAGTTCTCCCCCAATGCGAGGCTTTCCTTCAAAAATAGCATTCCAGTTACTCTCTCTTAGAGGACAAGGAAACCTTCCCATGACAGAATATTTTCTCCTCGAATATTTTTTCAGGGGAAGAGAGCAATTTGCGGTGTTTTTAAGTCCTGTCTTAACCTTGTCACGGGGCAGAGAAGAAAAGGAACGAAAGGAAAAAAAGCGTTTGCTTTTCAAACTAATCGTCTGAGCCTTCAAATCTGTCTTTTCCGGAAACAGCTTTCCGGCGCCATTACTCCAATTATTTTCAGTTGTAGAATATAGAAGTAGCTCACTGGCACTCGTTAAATCTGCCTTTTAAGAGAGATATGCGATTAGCAGAATTTCCTTTGCTCCGACGAATTTTTCTGCTTTTGCAACAATTTCGGTTTCCTTTATTCTTGCTGCTCGAAATTACGGTTTTATTTTAGTCGGAGGGATATTTTCACAGCCTAACGTTCCTGGTCTAGTTTAATCTCATTTTTCTTTTCCTGAGGTATCCTCTTCCCTAATAGCTTGTCGCGATGCTCCATTGCGAACGTTAACTCAACTACTTTTTTACCAAAAATCTTTCGTTTACCTAGGAGTGTCCCGGGTTTACGAGTGGAGAAGTGTTGCGTTTATCTCACACTAAATGAGAAAATTATCGCATCTTTTAAAGGAATCCGTTGAATTTTCCAGACTTTGGAGATTCCATTGGTCCTCTCCCTTTCTTTTGAAAGGTAATACTGGCTCATTCTAAAGAATAGAGGTAGGTGGGTGGTTGAATTAACTTTGAGTTGTAGCAACACAATGGGCTATTGGAGACAATTTGGAATCAATCAAAGGAATCCGCTAAATTTTCCAGACTTGAGAGATTGTATTGGACTTCTCTCTTTCTTTTTAAAGGTAATACTGGCTCATTCTGACAGGGTCGACCACGTCCACTCCCTATCGTGTTCATCCTGGGCAGATAAGGGTTTTTCGGACGGCGTGTCACTAGGCCCACTTCTAATATTTCTCATTAGAGGCTTTCCCTAGCTTCGGCTAATCCGCTGTGGGTTTTCAGTAACTCGGTACGGAGGGGTCTGCTTCCATTCGAAGGAAGGAAGGAAGGCTCATTCTGAAGAATCGTGGTATAGGTGGGTGGTTGAATTAACTTTAAGTTGGAGCAACACAGTGGGCTATTAGAGACGGTTTGGGATCAATCAAAGGAATCCATTGAATTTTCAAGACTTTAGAGATTCAATTCGACCTCTCCCTTTCTTTTGAAAGGTAATACTGGCTCATTATGAAGAATTGAGGTAGGTGGGTGGTTGAATTAACTTTGAGTTGGAGAAATACAACTGACAATTGGAGACGGTTTGGGATCGATCAAAAGAATCCGCTGCATTTTCCAGACTTGAGAGATTGTATTGGACTTCTCCCTTTCTTTTTAAAGGTAATACTGGCTCATTCTGACAGGGTCGACCACGTCCACTCCCTATCGTGTTCATCCTGGGCAGATAAGGGTTTTTCGAACGGCGTGTCACTAGGCCCACTTCTAATATTTCTCATTAGAGGCTTTCCCTAGCTTCGGCTAATCCGCTGTGGGTTTTCAGTAACTCGGTACGGAGGGGTCTGCTTCCATTCGAAGGAAGGAAGGAAGGCTCATTCTGAAGAATCGTGGTATAGGTGGGTGGTTGAATTAACTTTAAGTTGGAGCAACACAGTGGGCTATTAGAGACGGTTTGGGATCAATCAAAGGAATCCATTGAATTTTCAAGACTTTAGAGATTCAATTCGACCTCTCCCTTTCTTTTGAAAGGTAATACTGGCTCATTATGAAGAATTGAGGTAGGTGGGTGGTTGAATTAACTTTGAGTTGGAGAAATACAACTGGCAATTGGGGACGGTTTGGGATCGATCAAAGGAATCCGCTGCATTTTCCAGACTTTAGAGATTGTATTGGACTTCTCCCTTTCTTTTGAAAAGGTAATACTGGCTCATTCTGAAGAATCGTGGTATAGGTGTGTGGTTGAATTAACTTTGAGTTGGAGCAACACAGTGGGCTATTGGAGATGGTTTGGGATCAATCAAAGGAATCCGTTGAATTTTCAAGACTTTAGAGATTCAATTCGTCCTCTCCCTTTCTTTTGAAAGGTAATACTGGCTAATTATGAAGAATTAAGGTAGGTGGGTGGTTGAATAACTTTGAGTTGGAGAAATACAACTGACAATTGGAGACGGTTTGGGATCGATCAAAGGAATCCGCTGCATTTTCCAGACTTGAGAGATTGTATTGGACTTCTCCCTTTCTTTTTAAAGGTAATACTGGCTCATTCTGAAGAATCGTGGTATAGGTGGGTGGTTGAATTAACTTTGAGTTCGAGCAACACAGTGGGCTATTGAAGACGGTTTGAGATCAATCCCGCAGGGAAACATGCGATGGAAGATTCTAGTGATTGTGAACCACTGTCAGATAATGCGGTCGACACGTGAGCTGACTCTCCAAAATACCACACCTCGCCAATGTGAAGACATTTTATGCCACGACAGATTTAACGTGTATTAGTACCCGTGTACATGGCGGTCTTCAGTTGGATCGAGATTGGAACTCGCACCCCTCTGGTGGCTAATCTGCTACTCTTCCAACTGTGCTACTTTGGCCCGTTTTGAAGGATTTCATCAATTTTGTGTTAAATTTTCAAATTTATATTTGAACCACGGTCAGATAACGAGAACATAGCTTAGTTGGCTTTCCAAACTTCCACACCACTCCAACGGGAGGACATATGAAGCTACCACAAATTTAATATGCACCAGCCCCATGTACACGACGGTCTTTGATTGGATCGAGTTTTGAGCTCGTAACCATACTGTTGCTAATTTGCTACTCTTCAAACCGGACTTTCGAACCAAGGTCAGGACTTTTTGAATCCCCTCACCTCTGAGAATTGAATCCTTTCGAAATATTCTGTTGCTTATTTCTTAGAACAGAATCCTTGTGAAACATTCTATTGCTCATTTCTTTAGAATATATTATTTTAGAAACAATATCTTAGAACAGAATCCTTGCGAAACATTCTATTGCTCATTTCTTTAGCATATAGTCCTTTCGAAACCATCCTATTGCTAATTTCTTTGTAACATAATATTTTCGAAACAGTCTATTGTTCATTTCTTTAGAATAGAATCATTTCGAAGCATTCTATTGTTCATTTATTTGGAACAGAATCCTTTCGAAACATTTTATTGCTTATTTCTTTAGAATAGAATCCTTTCGAAACCATCCTATTATTAATTTCTTTGTAACTAAATCATTTCAAAACATTCTAGTGCTCATAGCTTTTAAACAGAATCCTTTCAAAACATTCTATTGCTCATTTCTTTAGAATATAATCATTTCAAAACCATCATATTGTTAATTTCTTTGTAAAAGAATATTTAAGAACATTTAGAAGTTTAAGAATAAGAAGAATATTAAAACTATTATAATTATTAAGAATATTTAATTTCTTTAGAACAGAATCCTTTCAAAGCATTCTTTCGAAATAATACTTTTGTTAATTTCTTTGTAACAGAATAATTTTGAAACATTATGTTGTTCATTTCTTTAGAATAGAATATTTTCGAAACATTCTGTTGTCCATTTCTTTGGAATAGAATCATTTCGAAGCATTCTATTGCTCATTTCTTTAGAATATAATCCTTTCGAAATAATCCTTTTGCTAATTTATTTGTAACAGAATATTTTCGAAAATTCTATTGTTCATTTCTTTAGAATAGAATATTTTCGAAACATTTTGTTGTTCATTTCTTTGGAACAGAATCCTTTCAAAACATTATATTGCTCATTTCTTTAAAACATAATCCTTTCAAAACCATCCTATTATTAATTTATTTGTAACAGAATATTTTCGAAACAGTCTATTGTTCATTCCTTTAGAATAGAATCCTTTCGAAGCATTCTATTGCTCATTTCTTTAGAACATTATCCTTTCGAAATAATCCTTTTGCTAATTTATTTGTAACAGAATATTTTCGAAACATTCTATTGTTCATTTCTTTAGAATAGAATATTTTCGAAACATTCTGTTGTTCATTTCTTATGAACAGAATCCTTTCAAACATTATATTGCTCATTTCTTAAGAACATAATCCTTTCAAAACCATCCTATGTTAATTTATTTGTAACAGAATATTTTCGAAACAGTCTATTGTTCATTTCTTTAGAATAGAATCCTTTCGAAGCATTCTATTGCTAATTTTTTTAGAATAGAATTTTTTAGAAAAAATATATCCTTCAAGATCTAAATTAGTTAGAAGTCCTGTAAGGAAGACTGCAGGTTGAAAGGTGGGATTATACGGAAACACTCCTTAGAGGGTGAATACTTTTGTATGCTCAAATATTTTGCAGTACATAGAACCTTAATCATCTGACTTCCATTCAAATAATTGTCCGCGTTATCTGAGTCGAATTTGATAGCGGGGTATCTTTTTTAAATTTTAAATAAAGCTTCGATCATGCGTACACATTTCTTTTTGACTTGAAAAAGTAAATACATAAAACTACTAGTTTCGAATTTATGGCGCAAGATTCATAAATGGATAAGATATGCCAAATGGATGGCCAAATAAATTCAAAAAAAGGGTATTTAAAAATATTAGACCATAACAACTAGACAAACATTAAGGCAGGATAAAGCATTCAGGTAAAAAGTATTAACTAAAAACGAATACTTCCAAGGTATGGAAAAGTAAAATATACATAAAACTATTGGTGTCGAATTTATGGAATTATTATCCATAAATGGATAAGATACACCAAATGGAAGGCAAAATAAAATTAAAAAAAAGAGAATTTACAAATATTAGATTTTAACAACTAGACCAACATTAAAGCATGATAAAGCATTCAATTAAAAAGCATTAACAAAAAACGAATACTTCAAAGGTATGAAAAAGTAAATATATAAAACTATTGGTTACAATTTATGGCGTAAGATTCAAAAAAGGATAAGATAAACCAAATGGAAAGCAAAATAAAATTCAAGAAAAGAGTTTGAAAATATTAGTTATTAACAACTAGACCCCCAATATTAGAACGATAAAGCATTGAAGTCAAAAGTATTGAAATGAAACGAATACTTTAAAAGTATGTGAAAAAGTGAATGCATAAAACTATTGGTTTCTAATTTATGGCGCAATATCCATAAATGGATAAGCAAGTTGTGTAGCTCTAGTACGAGGTTACTTAAAATACTTATACCAATACCATAAATGGATAAGATAAGCCAAGTGGAAATAATATAAAATTCAAGAAAATAGTACTTAAAAATATTAGTTATTAACAACTATACCAACATTAAAGCACGATAAAGCACTCAAGTAAAAAGTATTAACACAAAACGAATAATTCAAAGGTATGAAAAAGTAAATATATAAAACTATTGGTTATAATTTATGGCGTAAGATTCAAAAAAGGATAAGATAAACCAAATGGAAAGCAAAATAAAATTCAAGAAAAGAGTTTGAAAATATTAGTTATTAACATCTAGACCCCCCAATATTAGCACGATAAAGCATTGAAGTCAAAAGTATTGAAATGAAACGAATACTTTAAAAGTATGTGAAAAAGTGAATGCATAAAACTATTGGTTTCTAATTTATGGCGCAATATCCATAAATGGATAAGCAAGTTGTGTAGCTCTAGTACGAGGTTACTTAAAATACTTATACCAATACCATAAATGGATAAGATAAGCCAAGTGGAAATAATATAAAATTCAAGAAAATAGTACTTAAAAATATTAGTTATTAACAACTATACCAACATTAAAGCACGATAAAGCACTCAAGTAAAAAGTATTAACACAAAACGAATAATTCAAAGGTATGAAAAAGTAAATATATAAAACTATTGGTTATAATTTATGGCGTAAGATTCAAAAAAGGATAAGATAAACCAAATGGAAAGCAAAATAAAATTCAAGAAAAGAGTTTGAAAATATTAGTTATTAACAACTAGACCCCCCAATATTAGCACGATAAAGCATTGAAGTCAAAAGTATTGAAATGAAACGAATACTTTAAAAGTATGTGAAAAAGTGAATACATAAAACTATTGGTTTCTAATTTATGGAGCAATATCCATAAATGGATAAGCAAGTTGTGTAGCTCTAGTACGAGGTTACTTAAAATACTTATACCAATACCATAAATGGATAAGATAAGCCAAGTGGAAATAATATAAAATTCAAGAAAATAGTACTTAAAAATATTAGTTATTAACAACTATACCAACATTAAAGCACTAAAGAAAATGTATTCACACAAAACGAATACTTCAAAAGTATGAAAAAGTAAAAAGTACATAAAACTATTTATTTCGAATTAATGACTCAAGATCCAAAAATGGACTAGGTACACCAAAACTCCGAGTCGAAATAAAGTTTAAGAAAAGAGCATTTAAAAATGTATGATATTAACAACTAGACCAGCATTGATAAAACATGCGAGTAAAAAATATTAACAAAAAATGAATACTTAAAAAAGTATGGTAAAGTAAAAATACATAAAAACATCTCATCATCAACATTAAAAAGCAAAATGTATTTTAAAATGCGTTGATGTGGAATGATGCTGTTGCGTGTGTGAAAATGCTGTGAAACTCAGAGTTTAAAAGGTAAGCTTAACTCACGTACATATAATGTCATATAATTTAGTATTGATTATTCTTAATAGGTTGCTTTATGAATCTTTCAGTAGCAGTTGTAGTGACAAAACGAACAGTAAATTTTATCTGATTTATTGCAATCTGCTTTGTGTTACTGCGTCCATGTCGTCAAAGTTGGCTTCGGACCTCAAGTTTCTACCGTATACAATTCCATATCTACTCTGCAACAACAAATCCCTTTGTTTGAATCCATTTGTTGTCCCCTTTCCCCTCTCTCTCTGTATATATATATATATATATATATATATATATATATATATATATATATATATATATATATATATATATATATATATATATATATATATACAGGGTGGTCCCGAATTCATGGTACAAACTTTAATGGTAGGTACAGGACATTGTAACAATGATTTATTGTATAGGAATGTATAGTCGCAAGTGACGCGGTGAGGCGTAAACAGGGGAAATAAAAGGAAAGAGAAATGGAGTGATCGGTTGGTATCATTGCCGGTAGAGGGCAGTAGATGTCTAGCCGCTGTTGAACATGATGCATCGCAGTAGGGAAAAGCGCCATTCACAATTGTGCTGCCGTAGACGATGGGTGACTTTACGTATGCAGAAAAAGCAGACATGCATTACATGTACGGCCGTGCAAATGGTAACGGCAGAGCTGCGTTACGAATGTATCGCGCGGAGTATCCTGATCGACGAATGCCGGATCATAGAATTTTTCAACGGTTACATCGTCAACTTTGTGAAACAGGTGCGTTCGACGTCAACAGACATGGCGCTGGTCGAGTAAGAGCTGTACGCACTCCAAGGCTGGAAGAAAGCATCTTGAACATTGTGGCTGATAGACCCGAGTCAAGCACAAGAACTGTTGCGCGTGACGTAGGTGTGAGTCATCAGACTGTATGCAGAGTGTTAAACGAAAATCGCTTACACCCCTTCTATTTTCAGAAAGTACAAGCATTGAATCCGGCAGATTATCCTCGCCGCGTGAACTTCTGCCTGTGGGTGATGCAGCAATGTGCGTTGCAGCCGGATTTCGTAGATTATGTGCTATTTACAGATGAAGCGACATTTTCACGCGAGGGTGTCTTTAATGCGCACAATTCCCATGTGTGGGCAACCGATAATCCACATGCAACGCGTCGACATGCGTTTCAACAACGTTTCAGTATTAATGTGTGGGCTGGTATTGTGAACGACTTTTTGATTGGCCCATACTTACTACCCACGCGGCTCACTGGCGGAAGCTATCTTATTTTTCTGAAAGAAGTGTTACCACAACTGCTGCATGATGTTCCGATCGCCATTCGTAACCGCATGTGGTTTCAGCACGATGGGGCGCCAGCACACTTCAGCATTGATGTACGGAATTACCTGAATGCCACGTTTGGTACTCGATGGATTGGGCGTGGTGGACCAGTCCCTTGGCCACCCCGATCTCCCGATTTATCGAGCCTCGATTACTTTTTATGGGGACATCTAAAGCATCTTGTTTATGAGACTCCAGTTGACTCAGATGAGGATCTCGTCGCTCGCTTATCTGTAGCTGCTGCAGGTGTGCGTGAAATACCAGGCATCTTTGAACGTGTACGCCAATCGCTCCACCGACGCTGTCAAGCATGTATCGATACTGGTGGACGCAATTTTGAACAATTACTGTAAACATGACACTTGTCAACAACGCTTTCAATAAAATCTTTGTTTTTCCTTTCGGCCGTTATTTCCCCTGTTTTCGCCTCACCGCGTCACTTGCGACTATACATTCCTATACAATAAATCATTGTTACAATGTCCTGTACCTACCATTAAAGTTTGTACCATGAATTCGGGACCACCCTGTATATATATATATATATATATATATATATATATATATATATATATATATATATATATATATATATATATATATATATATATATATATATATATATATATATATATATATATATATATATATATATATATATATATCATTACAAATCCTTTGGTTTGTTGCTGTACGTATTATTGCGATGAACTTTGATATACTGTATAGAACTGTCATATAAAACTAACAAAATTGGAAATGTTAACTTCCCTACTTGAAATTTAGGATTGGAAACCAAAGCCCTAACCCAAGAAAGTTGAATAGAAAAAAAGAAAGCTAGATATGTTTTGTAAATTCATGTTTTAAACTATTTAGATCGTTATTTTCCAATTATCTAATAAACTCAGAGGAATAAATCATTCCAAATCTTATAAATAATTTGAATTATTCAATTATAAGCAATTCTTTCACATACTTCAAATGCGTTAGAACCAACTTAAAATTCTTATTGGAAATAGTTTACTAATTACAATGCTTCTGGAATACCTTGTAAATAATCATAATGTTCTCAATAGAAATGTAGCGAATGTAGAAAAAATGTAACTCGATATTTAAATGCAAATGTATCTGTGATAATATTTCTAATAAAAATTTTGATAATACTTAAAGGGCTTACCATTGGATCAAAACTTTACAACTCTCAAATTGCACAATTTTTCAGTTTTTTTCATTCATTTGTAGTTGGAAAGCATTCGGCATAAATTTCAGTATTTTATCTTCACGACGGCAAATGCAAAACCAGCAGCAGTGTTCATATGTTTGAAAATTAACTTTTCCAACCCAACTTTAACTAGATATTCGTATCCGCATCATAATGAAAACAGAGGTGTAAGCTCATTATCATTTTAAAAGCATACAAATTTTCAGAACAGAGGTTGAATTAAAACTGTAAAGAAAGGCAAAAGTAAGAAAACAACAGTATAAGTAAAACTGTAAAAAGATTATGAAAAAAAAATGTAAAATTGTACGACTTCAAAATGTACATTTAAGGGATTTAACTAGCTTACAAAAAAAAAGTACTTTGAGAACTAAAGTATTTTATTAAATTTCGATTCTTGGAATTTGATCTTAACAAAAAACATCTCCTTTCCAATTTAAATATTTTGCTGTTGTTATCAATGTCTGGTTTAATATTTATTCAAAAATTGTCACGTGATACCTTATATATAAATCAGTGTTATACCATCTTAAAAGTTTAAAATGAAAACGTATATTATGTTTCATTAAAGTCTACCACCCTCCTTGAAATTTAAAAATATAATGTTCATACTTTTTGTTTTTCATATTGTAACAGCATAGTCATGCAGATTAATTTATATTTCGCATAAAACATCCAACTATCTAGACATTACTTTTTAATTTTAAATTAGTTCTTTAATTAGTATCTAGGCTTTCTTAAACTCGAAAATGTAATTTTTCCTGTCTTTCCCTTTAGAAAGACTACCAAATTTATTTAAAAGGTAATGCAATTCGTTACATTACTTTTAAAACTAAACATTATCTATCCTCCGCTCTGTTAGTTTTATAATGTATATTACATCTTAATAGATTTCTACGGATAGGATTTTTTATTCGTATACTAACGCAACATATCTAACCTTTTTATTAGTTTCCTACATAAAGTTTAACTATATGATTTATGATGACACTTAGAGGAAACGTGTGAATTATTATAGGGGTACTAGCAAAATACCCGACCTTACTCGGTTTGAATTGGTTTACTCTAGATTGAAGACATAATCAAATTATACAATGACTTACGTTTTTTGTAGAATAAAAATTTATTTTAACATCTTTCGCCATCTTTATATTTTCTACAACTTACTTTGGACACAAATCCTACACATGCATATCCATTCATGTAATACATTTCACATACATCTTACAATTGCTGTATGACAAAGCTACAAAATGACGAAAGGTGATACTAAGGTTACTACTATAAAAGACGATTTATAGGAAGATTTGGAATTCCCTTTCTTAAGTTCTTTTCATGTTCAACTCAATTAATTAAAATTACGATTTACGGCGAGTGCTCTCGCACTCATAGTCAACAAAACAATATTTTTTTACTTGTGGCACTCTTGCCTCCGGTATGCGACATTGTGAAATTTTGCAATCTTCTCCTGTCATTATTACAACAAATTTTTTAATTTTGGAAAAAGTTCCAGCTTGGATTAATAAACATTATTATTCTTTCAAAAACGGCATTATTCTTTAAATAACGGCATTATTCTTTAAAATAACGGCATTATTCTTTAAATAACGGCATTATTCTTTAAATAACGGCATTATTCTTTAAATAACGGCATTATTCTTTCAGTAACGGCATTATTCTTTAAAAAACGGCATTATTCTTTCAATAATGGCATAACTACACTTAAAATTTACTGAAAATTTATACTGACTTACCTAACATTTTTAAGTCTAATACTTTGTGGTGCTGTTGCGTGTGATGAGAAGGAAAACACATTTATTAAAATAATAAATATCTAAAACTGGAAACAGCGAAGTAAAACAAAATAAAAGATGTAGCAAAAAATTGTTCTAAAGATATTAATTAGTGATTCAATTTTATCTCTTGATCTCGCACAGTTGCCACAACTTACAACTAAAAGTGTACAAAATTTAGAAATGTGAAATTAATTCAGAGCGAAAGAACCAGAAAAAAATATCACTGCTCGCGCGATCGTGTTCATTTTTGTTTCATTGAAAAATATCGTCTGTCCCAAATATTCGGAAATCGTTTTCATTGCGCAAAGAATAAAAATAAGACTCGAAATAAATGACGTATCAGAGATGAAATTCCATAAAAAAAAAAAATTGAAGAATAATTACTTTTTCAGCAGTACTGGTAAAGCAATCGAATTAATCGTAATATTCAATAGACATTCCAATTTTTCCAAAACTACCAAATTATGGTTGATTTAAGTATACTTACTCAGGTGTTTTAGCATGAAACTCGTCTAAATATAACAATAAAGAAATGTTTAATATTGCATTCACTAAACTAATAGATAATGTATAAAATAAAATACACTGCAATCAAATATCTGGAATACAATTCATGTGATGTCTACACAAACACACAAACACAAAATCGAGCATAGAACAGAAAGACGGACAGACAGACTTTCGCAACCAATTCCACTCACTAAATCAAGATAAGTACTCACTGTATGCAAATTTCCATGAAAATATCTTAAACCGCGTGGACGTGTATAGGGCACAACATACAGACAGACAGACAGACAGACACCAAACGAGAAAAAGGAGGATTCGGTATCAGAAGGGTCCAAAACGGATAGAAAACTTGAAATGGGTCGAAAATATTGAATGTACAAACAAACACTCCATTCTTATTTATATAGATAAAGATAAATATTTATTACTTAATTTTATGCGCATTTATATATTTAGACAACATATCTAACAGTTAACCTACGGAAAATGATTTACCCCATTGAGAAAACAAGTCATTAGGGCATTTTCATGTTTCCGTTCGTAGCGTACTTTACAGAAATTAGTAGACAAGTTAAAGGTAATGGAGACTTGAAGCTATCACATTCAATTACTAGAGGATTTACAGTAGGAAATATGTGGCATGCCTAATTGAAGTGTCAGGAGGGACTGATTAAAATCACTGATTGAATACGCTTGCATTACAACCTAGCGCTTCGATGCCATCAATTTTAGTCAGTATTTTATATAACTACTGGATTAACTCCTTTGTTATACAAAAATATTTCTGACTCATTTTTCTTCACGCATTCATGTATGCAATCAAGGTAATGATTTACACCTATAAGATAACCAGTCATGATGACATTTTCATGTTTGTTGTTCGAGGCGATATTTTTCAGAAATTAGAAGTCCACAACGAAAGTTAAAGGAAACTTGAAGCTATCACTCAATGATTAAAGGATTTGCAGTTGAGAATCTGTGGCATGCCTAATTACAGTGTCAAATGAAGGACCATTTAAGATCTCTGAATACGTTTCCATTACAACCTAGCATTTTGATGCCATCAATTTTGATCAGTTGGTAATTTTTCACATTATTTCGCAATCAGAAATATTTCTGACTGAATATTTTATAAGCATTCAGGTACTTAGAAAACTTTTCTACCAGGTGAATCTTGATGAAAGATTTACTCAAATGGGGAAACCAGTCATGGTAGCATTTTCATGTTTATTGATCGGTGCGATACATTGCACAATCGAGCTGATAGTTTAAATGGTTGATAGAAACTTGAAGTCATCATTCAATAATCAAGACTTGCAATTTGGGAATATGTGGCATATCAAATCGCATTTTCAACAAGGAGCTGGTTAAACCTCCTGACTAAAAATTTTTTTTAATTGGAACTTCAATGCTATAATAACGTGAAAGTAAACTTAAATGGACAATGTAAACTTGATACTATCATTTAATGATTAAAGCAGAGCTAGAAATACCCGGGTGCACAGGTGCACTGTGCACATGAAAATAAAATTGTGCACCTAATTATTTTTTTTCCCGCTATGCACCTAACGTTAAAAAAAAGGGAAGGGGGGGACGTGTTTTATGTTATTTTGATGTTTGAACAAAATATTAGTATCAACCTCTCTCGTTCTAAAGGAACGTAATTAAAATTCCTAATTACACACTATACGAAAATAAAATCGCTGGGCCGTAATGGGTTTATACAGGAGGAAGGTTTACTTGTGTCACAGCCACCAGAACTTACCGATGATCGTAACATTTTCCAGAAGGCTCTGTTAAAGTGACTGTCGTGACAGCCGTACGCCAAAGAAGGGAGAATTTCAAGATTTTTAAATATTTTTATTAACTATCTACTACTAATCTATCTAAACATACCCAACTAATAAAGTAGTTTACATTATATCAATGCTCTTATATTACGTTTTTTTTTTTTTTAATCTACCTAAAATATAATCTGTGCACCTATTTTAAGAACTTAGGTGCACAAGGTGCACCTGTATTAAAAAATTTATTTCGAGGCCTGTATTAAAGGAACTTGCAGTTGGGAATCTGTCTCGTGTCAAATCGAAGTGTCAACAAGAGACTGGCTATAATTGCTGACGTAAACCGTTTTCATTGTCATTTCAATGCCATTTGAACCTGATAGGCAACTGAAATGGATAATGGGAACTTTAAGTTTTTATTTAATGATTAAAGGACTTGCACTTGGGAATCTTTGGCAAATCAAATTGAAGTGTCAACAAAAAGCTGGTTCAAATACTAAGCTGAATCCCCTTTTCATTAGAAACAAGCACTTCGATGCCACACCTTTTGGTCAGTTAGTAGGTAAGGAAGGAGTGTTGGGACAAGGATTCTTATTTTTCAATCCTAACTTTGAAGTACAAAGCATACACTCTGTGCCAAAACAATTCGAAACACAAAGAAATAATCATTGATAACCATGATATTTCGTATGTAAAAGCATCTGAACCAGACATACAAATGATTAAAGTTTGTGCTCCAATGGATGTCAAGGATGCACATACATGGAACGCCAGTTTATCAAATTCTTTCTCTCTATATAGCGTCTCCAGTAAGAGGGCAGTTGACCTTGGATCAGTATATTTTTGAATAAGTGTGAAAGTATGTTAGGTTTCCATACTCGAAATTATGAACGGCCATCGCTTTGTATATTTCTCATTTCACGTATGCGTTATCCCTGCTATCGCTTTCGGTACCAAATGATCAACTTAGAACTAGGATCCAGTTATGTGGAAACGCTTTGTTTATCTAACTAGATGCAACAGTTCCCCTAATTTTATTAATAGTCTCATTCTAATCACGTAATCCGACTGCCTCCTAAAGGAAGACGTACTATTGCAGTGGTAACACTGTTTAACCCTTTTGCTGGCTGTCTCAACGAGGTATTTCGTCATTAGCAAAACTGACCAGATCATTATTGACGAGATAACTCGTTCAAAATAAACCTGATCAGGTCTTGATCTCGTCATCATCAAAAATCTTCAATATCTTGATGACAACATATCTGGTCATCATCAAAATTGCTCAGACCTTGATGGACGCGATAAATCGTCGAAACCACATAGAGTAGTAAAGATGACATATTAAAACCCGACTTGTCCTATTTTGTTGTTCCGGATGACCGTGCACGCTTTGTTCGACCAAACTAGCGCGAAACCAGTTTTTATCCTTTTTAGGTAGGTTGGTATTTCAATTAACGTCGCACTGCAACAACACAACGTGCTATTGGAGACAGTCTGGATCAAACTCAAACTGAAATATTCTAGCACAACGCAACGTAATTTTGAACCATGGTCAAATGAAGTCACACCTGAGTTGGTACCCCATTCTCCAATAGTCCACGCCACGCCAACTTGAAAACATTTGAGGCCCTGGGTACAGAAAGTGTTTAAAATTGTGCTGTAGGTCGCAGAACAAAAAAGGTCGTTGGAGAACGACTTTTCCTTATTTTTGGACTTATTTATCAAAATTTTGTCCGATTCTTTTTTAAATCATAATTTATGATGCTTTACAGTGTAAAGCGCGCTCCTTGCTACATATTTTCTTCTTTTCTAGCTACGGAACACCCTCCCTACACCGCCCCAAATTATCACAAACACTTCATAAATAACACATCTTATACGTCAATGACAAAATATTTAACTTCAAAAGTTATCGACAGAATTGCAAATTCTGAATGTATGCCTTGGTTTTAAATAAAGTTAATTAATTTTGATGTTTTATTATAAATATGAAATACATATTTAGCCGATAGTTGTATTCTACGTCTCTTTTTGATTTGACTGCAGTTTTCAAAATTCGGACAAAATGCCTTTAGAACAATTTTAATTGCTTGGATTTGAGTTGGAGAACACTGAATATACTCGTAATTATGCAACTGGGTTTGAGGCCATAACAGATTTAACGTGCACCAGCCCCCGTGTACACGAATGTCTTCGGTTGCACCGAGTTTCAGACTCACAGCCCTCCGGATGCTAATTCGTTGCTCTTCCAATTTGCTTACCCTGGCCTTCAAATAGAGGATTCCCAGTAAAGGATTATTAAATTACCTATTCTAAAGATCATAATTCTTTCAGATTATAAACTGTTTTTGGTTGGATTCGAAATCACAACCTCGTTTGTAACTTCTTTAAAAAGTTTTAGATTATTGGCAAAGAGTAATATATTAACAGAACTGAATTGACCACTTACAATTTTTAACTTGACTTCTAGTTTTTGACTCGTGTCTAAAAAGCTTCTTTACGGATCAAGTGACAATTTTTTACAGGGGCTCTTCCTAAAAACACATTTCTACCGTTTTTCAAGGGGCTGAAGATTAATACAGAACCCTCGCACTGTGAAACGAAACTTTTCTCTCGGCATTCTGGAAATAGTTTCAAGCAACAATGAAACATTTCCCTCAACGCAGTCGCAATCAGCGGTCCCTTCCGGTTTTATTCCAAGCATTCTGTGCATCCCAGACACAAAAAAGGACTCAAAAGCAAAACGAAAACAGAAATAACTTTAATAACATACTCCCCGATATTAAAAGTTGAATGGTACTGCATAAAAATACCGTCATTAGAGGCAAGCAATAAAACCCAGGGACAAAGACTGGGACAAAACCCAAAAACTTTCCAATGGCGAGCACGCTTGTCCTGTAATAATCCGAAATAAATAATAAAACAGATCTGTTTAGTAAAGCGTTCGATAGCGTTTTATTCCGTGGGTTAGGTAATTGTCCCATTGGTTGAATGGCACATCCAGAAAAAGGGAACTTGAGTGCTAATGATCTTCGTCTGCGAAAGAAAATGAAAGCAAAAGAATCCAGAAGCGTTGCATTTGTTTAGCAGGTGGCCAGCATTTCCCTTCGGTACTTCCCTCATTAACGTTGTAATGAGAATCATTATGAGTTAGGAGCAACTAGACGATAGGATCAGGAGCTTCAAGCTGCTAATTTCAACATAGTGTCTACTTAGTCACAATTAATGAAGTGAATTAAAGTCTGGTACTTGGAAGATTAATTTTTACCGAAGACCGCTATGCACACAAATACGGAGTGGTACTACCTCCCTTCTAATTCCATTATTACCGGATCAAAGAAGATTTTTCCCCTCGCTCACGGATCTGATTTTTCTCGCTTCTTTGGCCTTTTTATATTTGTGTTTTTAAAGAAAAGGGTAACTTAATAGTTGTTTACGGTTCATAGATATAATTGTACGTGTAGCGTAGACAAGATTCAGTGGGCACGTCGCGTAAGTTGAGGCTTACTGAGTTACTTCAGGACGGGTTGTGAGAAAAGTAATTGTGGGTAATTTTCTGCTGGAAGGAATATCTTGAAGTGTGTGGTTTGATTATAAACTATTGAATCGTTAATTATTAACATAGCCACTATTTAGTACACATTTCATTTAGTTAAACAGAGTGGAAGGCCTTATTTTATTTCAGAATAAATAGCGCTAAAAGAGTAATCGTTGGTAATTTCTGTTTGCAGGAATATTTCAAATCGTATAATTAAATGGTAAACTATATTAACGTAACAATTATTTGGAACTGTATTTTAGTACTACATAGTGAACGGTTTTATTTGATATCAGGATGGATGAAGCGAAAAGTAATCTTGAGATATTTTCTGCTGGAAGGAATATCTAGAAGTATGCGGTTTGATTGTAAACTATTTAATCGTTAATTATTAACATAGCCACTATTTGGTACACATTTCATTTAGTTAAACAGAGTGGAAGGCGTTATTTGATTTCAGAATAAATAGCGCTAAAAGAGTAATCGTTGGTTATTTCTGTTTGCAGAAATATTTCAAATCGTATAATTAAATTGTAAACTATACTAACGTAACAATTATTTGGAACTGTATTTTAGTACTACATAGTGAACGGTTTTATTTGATATCAGGATGGATGAAGTGAAAAGTAATCTTAGGATATTTTCTGCTGGAAGGAATATCTAGAAGTATGCGGTTTGATTGTAAACTATTTAATCGTTAATTATTAACATAGCCACTATTTGGTACACATTTCATTTAGTTAAACAGAGTGGAAGGCATTATTTGATTACAGAATAAATAGTGCTAAAAGAGTAATCGTTGCTTATTTCTGTTTTTGCAGAAATATTTCAAATCGTATAGTTAAATTATTAACGTAACAACTATTTGTAACTGCATTTTAGTATTGCATATTGAACGGTTTTAATTGATATCAGGATATGTGAAGTGAAAAGTAATCTCGTGTTATTTTCTGCTGGAAGGAATATCTAGTAGAACGTGGTTAAATTGTAAAATATTGTACTGTATATTATCAGCATAGATGCTATTTGGTACTACATTTCAAAATTAGTTAAACACCATTAACGGGGTTAGTTTATTTCTTAATAGATAGTGTGAAAAGTAATAGTTGGTTAATTCTGTTATAAGGATTATTTCAAAGCGTATAGTTAAATTGTAATCTATATAGTAAATAATTAACACAGCAACTATTTGGAAATGCATTTTTAGTAAAACAGGGTTTAATTTCAGAATTAATAGTGTGAAAAATAATTGTTGGTAATTTTCCGTCAGAAGGAATGTCTAGAAGTATGTGATTAAAATATTGTATCGTAAATTATTAACATAGCCTACATTTCATTTATTAAAACATTAACAGGGATATTTGGTTATGGAATGTATAATTTGAAAAGTAATAGTGGACTATTTTTTGGAAGGAGTGTCAAGAAATATGTGGTTTAGTTGTAAAATATGGTATCGTAAACTATTAACATAGCCACTATTTGGTACATTTCATTAGCAAAACACTGTGAGTGACCTTATTTGATTTCTGAATGGATAGCGTGTAAAGTAATCGTTGGTTATTTTCTGTTGGAAGTAATATCAAAAACTATGTAGATAAATTGTAAAATACTGTTTAGTGACGGCAACATTTTGCTACCCCCGCTAACACGAATAAAAGTAACTAACATGACAACAATAAGCTTTAGTGCACAAATGCAATGCAACGAACAAGCATCAAGGAAAGGAAGTAAAATCCGGACGTATATTTATACAGCTTGTAGAGGTCAAAGTTTACAATTTCTAATTTGCATTTTACGCTAACAGACAGATCGAAATTTCGGATTTAGATCATATTTCATCAGAGTCGAGTGCCGCCACTTGCTGTATCGTAAATTATTAACATGGCAACTATTTGGTACTGAATTTCATTTAATAAAACACTCAACGGCGCTATTTGATTTCAGAATGGATAGTGTGAAAACTAATCGTTGGTTATTTCTATTGGAAGAAATATCAAAACGTAGTTAAATTGTAAAACACAATGAATTATTTACATAGCAACAGTTCGGAACTTTATTTTAGTAAAACATAGTGAACGATTTTATGTGATATCAGGATGTATAAGGGGTGAAAAGTAATGGTCGGTTATTTTCCGCTGGAAATAATACTTGGAAGCATGCAGTTAAGTTTTAGAACGTATTGTAAACTATTATTGGCACTAAATTTTATTTAGCATAGTACAATGTTTACAGTTGTTTGGTGTCACAACGGAAGGTGTGAAAAATAATTGTTATTTTCTGTTGGAAGAAATATTTCAAAACGTAGTTAAATTATAAAACATAAGTATAATGAATTATTTACATAGCAACGATTAGGAACTGAAATAGAGTAAAACATATTGAACGGTTTTATTTGATATCAGGATGTATAAGGGGTGAAAAGTAATCGTCGGTTATTTTCCGCTGGAAAGAATACTTGAAAGCATGTAGTTAAGTTTTAGAACGTATTTTGAACTATTAACATAGTAGCTATTGGTACTAAATTTTATTTAGCATTGTACAGCGTACACAGTTGTTTGGTGTCACAACGGAAGGTGTGAAAAATAATTATTATTTTCTATTGGAAGAAATATTTCAAAACGTAGTTAAATTATAAAACATACGTATAATGAATTATTTATATAGCAACTATTTGGAACTGAAATTGAGTAAAAACATATTGAACGGTTTTATTTGATATCAGGAGGTATTAGGGGTGAAAAGTAATCGTCGGTTATTTTCCGCTGGAAAGAATACTTGAAAGCATGTAGTTAAGTTTTAGAACGTATCGTAAACTATTAACATATTAGCTATTTATACTAAATTTTATTTAGCACTAGCAAAATACCCGACCTTACTCGGTTTGAATTGGTTTACTCTAGATTGAAGAGATAATCAAATATATAATGACTTACGTTTTTTATAGAATAAAAATTTATTTTAACACCCTTCGCCATCTTTATATTTTCTACAACTTACTTTGGACACAAATCCTACACATGCATATCCATTCATGTAAGACATTTCACATACATCGCACAATTGCTGTATGACAAAGCTACAAAATGACGAAAGGTGATAGTAAGGTTACTACTATAAAAGACGATTTTGAGAGAGATTTGGAATTCCCTTTCTTAAGTTCTTTTCCTGTTCAACTCAATTAATTAAAATTACGATTTACGGCGAGTGCTCTCGCACTCATAGTCAACAAAACAATATTTTTTTACTTGTGGCACTCTTGCCTCCGGTATGCGACATTGTGAAATTTTGCAATCTTCTCCTGTCATTATTACAACGAATTTTTAATGTTGGAAAAAGTTCTAGTTTGGATTTTTAAACATTAATTTTCTTTCAATAACGGCATTATTCTTACAATAATGGCATAACTACACTTAAAATTTACTGAAAATTTATACTGACTTACCTAACATTTCTAAGTCTAATACTTTGTGGTGCTGTTGCGTGTAATTTGAAGGAAAACACATTTATTAAAATAATAAACATTTAAAACAGAAAGCAGTGAAATAGAACAAAATAAAAGATGTCGGAAAAATTGTTCTAAAGATATTAATCTGTGATTCATTTTTATCTCTTGATCTCGCACAGTTGCCCCAGTTTACAACTAAAAGTGCACAAAATTTAGAAATGTGAAATTAATTCAGAGCGAAAGAAACAGAAAATATCACTGCTCAAGCGATCTTGTTCATTCTCGTTTCGTTGAAAAATATCGTCTGTCTCAAATATTCCGAAATCGTTTTCATTGCGCAAAGAACAAAAATAAGACTCGAAATAAATGAAGTATCCGAGCTGAAATTCCATTAAAAAATATAATTTTTTGAAGAATGATTACTTTTTCAGCAGTACTGGTAAAGCAATCGAAGTAATCGTCATATACAATAGACATTCCAATTTTGCCAAAACTACCAAATTATGGTAGATTTAAGTATACTTACTCAGGTGTTTTAGCTTGAAACTCATTTAAATATAACAATAAAGACATTTTTAATATTGCATTCACTAAATTAATAGATAATGTATAAAATAAAATACACTGAAGTCAAATATCTGGAATACAATTTATGTGATGCCTACACAAACACACAAACACAAAATCGAGCATAGAACAAAAAGACGGACAGACAGACTTTCGCAACCAATTCTACTCACTAAATGAAGATAAGTACTCACTGTATGCAAATTTCCATGAAAATATCTTAAACCGCGTGGACGTGTATAGGGCACAATATACAGACAGACAGACAGACACCAAACGAGAAAAAGGCGGATTCGGCATCACAAGGGTCCAAAACGGATAGAAAACTTGAAATGGGTCGAAAATATTGAATGTACAAACAAACACTCCATTCTTATTTATATAGATTGTACAGTGCATAGAGTTTTTTGGTGTCACAACGGATGGTGCGAAATGTAATTGTTATTTTCTACTGTAAAGAATACTTAGATGGGAATTAGTGAATATCTAGATGGTGAATACGTAGATTTATTTATAAAAAATATGGACGATTGGTTATTTTAGTCAATTTAAAATCTTCAAAACTCTTTAATGGCTATTCTACTTTCTTGTAGGAATGTAATATTATAATTTAATTAAACTAATCATATCTTAGGGAAGTCCTACCAGTTTCAACATGCTACGATAAGAACGTGTCATTGAAACCTATGCGTATTTTACTCGATACTGCCAAGATAAATGCCATGTTGTACTCCAGAAATCCTGAATATAACCTATCTGGCGAACTGTTGAAGTTTCTTTCACCTCACTGATAGAAATTCGATATAGTGACAGTGAGCTTTTTTTTCCTCGTGTTTCTAGTAAAAAAATATTTTTCAACCATACCTTATTGATTTACGTTAAGTCAAAAATGGTGATGCAGCTCATTCTTATGCATTTCCGGAATAATTATACCTTAATTACATTATAATGAGTTTACTATAAAAATCATGTTTTCAAACCTTTTTCTGTTCCCACATCCTAATTACCATGAGCTTATGAGTGAATCGTTAGTTACCCAATATGAGACCAAATCGAAAATTTTATTTTTCAAACATATTGAATCATGAAGATAATCACTGTACATTTCGCTATTCTTCATGGTACACAAATTGTCATTATTTGAATATTAGCGGGAGAGCTCACACACATTAACAGATTCTGAATCTAGTTTTTAACTCTAAGAGTGTTTTTTGAGACTGATAAATGAAGCATCACCAAACGAAATTGAACTATCTATATGTTTTGTGAATTGCTGAGAATTTGTTTAATCTAGACGTGTTTATGTTTCTTCGGTGTAATTTGTTTACAAGAATTATTTAAAAATAGCACATTTGAACATGGGTTTTCTTATTTCTTTTGATCGTCATGGTTGTGGACGTTTTTTCCCATCAAATAGCAACATAGACCAGTATGTTTTTATCTTTATAAGTCATTTTTTGGAAAATGTACATTTTAAACTATCACTTTGGTGATGGATAGTATATTTTACTTCTTTCTCACTTTTTATCAGAAATATAAAAATTCCTGATATAAGTGCACTAAAACTACATTTACCGCATACATGTTAAAAGATTCTAGGGGAATCAAATGACTGCCAAATAACTCAACTGCAAAATTTCTACTGGAAAATTAAATCTAATTTTTATGAGAACTTGTGTAGAAATACCGAAAATGGTTAAGCAGTCGGGGTAATAATAATATTCAGTTAGAAAAGTATGTAAAAGGTATTGGCCTTGCTATAAAGGGAAAACATAGAACAGCACAGTAGATTTGTGACAGCAAAGGATAAAAGTAACCTATCAGTTAGTTTGGAAAAACACTGCAAGTCGAGCTAATTGTAAGTCAATTTCCTGTTGTTTCATGCCGAGTTTCTACTGAGGGAATAAATAGAAATAGAAAAGATTAATGGTAAATGGCACACATTTAAAATGTTAAAGAGAATTATGTTCAATTGCCACAAGCTAATAATATTTTATACAATAAAGAAATAATTGAGCAAAACTTTAAATATTTATAAAATCTATTTTGTATATTGCCTTAATTGTATATTAGTGTTTTTCTGAAATACTCAAATATGGCACTGTTTTCTAAACATATATTTTCTTAACCTTCCACGGGATTTCAACGAGAAATCTCGTCTATCAAGATTTGATCAACTTTAGTAATGACAGGATATCTCGTCATCAAGATATTGCCGATTGATTTAAGCTATATAGATCTCAGAAATTACATATACCAAAACCCTAATACAATCTGAATGTTGACTTTAGAGTACTAATGCAGAAAAAATAGAATAAAGAAAAGAATCAATCAACTCTAATGCTAATAAAGAATGTAATCAATCTAATTTAATACTAATAAAGAATAGAATCAATCAACTCTATTATCTTTGGTCATTAATATTTGATAAATTTTGGTAATGACGAGATACCTCGTCAAAAAGATATTGCCGATTGTTTGATGATAACGAGGTCAGTATTTAGTCAGTTTTCCTAATGACGAGATATCTCGTTCATCAAGATCTGATCAGTTTTGCTAATTACGAAATGCCTCTTCGAGGCATCCACCTCCAGTGTTAAGCTATACAGATCTCAGAAATTACGCATACCAAAACCCTAGTACACTCATTGCCATAAAAATTTGCTTACCAACAAATAACTGTGGGATTGTAACGAAACTTGGCATGAAGGTACATGTCGGCCAGATATGCAATTGATTAGAAATGCAGCGTGATTGCGCATTGCATAATGCCACTAGAGGGCGTTGAACTTCGTTCTCCTTGGAGTATAAAACAGATAAGCAGAGCTTGTTTGAGTGTACTTAATCTTTTGCAAAGGAAACGATGAGGTAGACATGCCGTTACGCCGTCATCGAAGACAATATGAGCAGCTGTCAGAGTTCGAGAGGGGAAGAATCATCGGGATGATGGAAGCTGGGTGGTCAGCTCGGCGAGTAGCTAGTGAAGTAGGACGTTCTGATTTTACTGTGAGGTGTTGTGGACCAGTGGACAGAAGAGACGTCATTTACACGGCGACCAGGATCAGGACGCCCTCGACAGACCAGTCGTCGAAAAGACAGTCACATCATATGAAGCGCACGCATAGAGCCAACTGCCTCATTGGCCGCTATCCAGATACAGGCAGCACCTTCACTACGGGTCCCTGTGTCTCTCCGAAAATCGCAAGGCGCCTGGCTGAAGGACATCTGGTATCACAGCGCCCATTACGTGTGCTGCCAATGACACCCACCCACCGACTCCTCCGTTCGGAGTGGTATCGCGCACAACACTAGCGCGTCTTTGTTGGAATGGCTCCACGTTGCGTGGACGATTCTATTTAGGACCGTAGGTAGGTCGGTAGATATTAAACTCGTGAAAAGTGAACCGATTCTTCTGTTCGATTCTTTCGTAACTTGTTTGGATCGACACTGAGCTATGATTATTTACTTGTCTGGTGGTCTTTTTTCGTGTCTTCAATGATTTTGAAGAAGATTTATTGAATGAATGAATTCGAAATGTAATTCGATTTTCATCACGGATAGGTGTTCGAGGTTCCCCTCAGAGAAATGTGCTGATCTCTGTAAGGTATTCTTCTGAAGAAATCTGATTGATCCAATACAAAAACCAAAATAAATGTCATCAGTGTGGAATAAATACATCCTCTTGTCTAGTCCAATTGATATTTTAACAAGTAAATAATCATAGCTCAGTGTAGATTAAAAAAAAGTTATGAAAGAATCGATTCACTTTTCACGAGTTTAATATCTACCGACCTACCTACGGTACAAAATAGAATCTTCCACGCAACGCGGAGCCATTCCAACAAAGACGCGCTAGTCGCGCACAACGTGATTGGACTGCAACGGAATGGAACCAGGTCGTCTTCAGCGACGAATCTAGATTCAATTTGAGCAGTGCTGACAATCGTGTTCGTGTGTGGAGGACCCGTGGTGAACGCCTCAATCCTGCCTTCGCTTTACAGCGACACACCGCTCCCACAGCTGGTGTAACGGTATGGGGTGTCATTGCTTACGATACACGGTCGCCCCTAATATTGATTCATGGCACAATGACAGCCCAGCGGTACGTCCATGCCATCCTTCAGCCACATCTGATGCCACTCATGGCAGGTCTCCCAGGAGCCATTTTTCAACAAGACAATGCTCGGCCACACACAGCAAGGATGTCACAAGACTGCCTACGCCACATTACCACCCTTCCCTGGCCTACTCGATCCCTAGATTTGTCACCAATCGAGCAAATCTGGGATCGTTTGGGACGGCAATTTGGACACCCTACGAGTTTGGTCGAACTAGAGGCGCGTTTACAGCAACTGTGGAGCGAGATGTCTCATGACATTATACGGAACTTGTATAACTCAATGCCCGCTCGTATCGCATCGTGCATTCGCGCTGGGGGGGTCCAACAGAATACTAAAACTTCCGTTCATTTGTACTTTTTTCTGCAATAAATGTTCCTTTTTCTTTGATTTACTAATCACTTACTTATATCAAAGTAGTACTTACATGTGTAAAATTTCGTTTCATTTTGACGATTTTTTCTTGGTGCGCAAATTTTTATGGCAATGAGTGTACAATCTGAGTGGGGACTTTATAGTACTAATGCAAAAAATACCAATAAAGAATAGAATCAATCAACTCTAAATCTAATAAAGAATGTAATCAATCAAATCTAATACCCAATAAAGAATAGAATCAATCAACTCTAATGATAATAAAGAATGTAATTAACCAACTCTATTATCTCTCAGTAACATTTTATCAACTTTGGTAATGACAAGATATCTTGACATCAAGATATTGCCGATTGTTTGATGATGACGAGGTTAGGATGTAGTCAGTTTTCCTAATGACTAGATATCTCATTCATCAAAATATGATAAGTTTTGCGAATGACGAAATGCCTCTTCGAGACAGCCATCAGTAGGGTTATGCTATGTAAATATTAGAAAATAAATATCATATCAAAACAACCTTGTAAGATCCCATTGCTGATATTAGAGTACTAATGCAAAAATTAAAATAAATATAAGAATCTATAGCAATAAGGAATAGAAACAATTTCTCTGTCACCTCTTAACTTTTCTATTCTACCTCTTCGTTTATGTAATGTAAAAAAATCATCGAGTCTAAGAATGTCTTTTTGTGATTAATTTTGACAGATGAAACACAAACAGCACAAATATTACACAAACGGTACACAACAATTAGTAATATTAGACTGAAATACGTAAGTTCGAGTTCCTAGAACAAGGAGGGGTCACGTCAAGAAAGCTCACTCCCCGAAGCCGTGCCATTAGGAAGTTTATGAAATTATTTTCAATCGGATTCCTTTTCGAACGATCATGTGGTTTCTTCGAGAGTGATAACAAGAACTCCACTTTCAACAACACCCACGTAGTACAATCCCATTCTAAACATGTAGTACTCATCAGAAGTTATTTAAATTACAGTTTTCACTGTTTTACTAGAACCAATCAAGGGAAATTAAATGGTGGTCTAAGTCAAACCCCAATTCAAAAACTCCTTAAAGTTATTCAGGACTACGACTTGGCGCCTGCAAAGTTGGCAATGTTTAATCGTATACATAAACTTTTCACTTTGTCGATAATCAAGATACTTCATTGTCAGTACGCGAACGACACGTTTAGTCGGGTTGCTAGCATAACTGAAAAGGCCAAATCCAATAATCCCTTAAAATAAGCCTCGTAACTTTAAGGGTTATGGAAAGTTCTGCTTAGTAAGGAAATGATTAGGTTAGGTGAAGAGATAATGCACACATTAATTTATAATACGCTAGATATAGAAGTTTTGTCACATTTGACACTCATTGCCGCTATTTTAATGACATTTTAAAGTCTTAATCAATCCAAGAGGGAGTTAATAAGTTAATAGAAACCAAAATACATAAGATTGTACAAACACAAGTTGTTGTTTTAGAACAAATTTATGGTGGCATAACACCTAATGAATAAAACTCAAGGTTCGTAAGAATTAAAATTACACTACTCATTATTGTTTACTTGTTTAATTTAGAAAAAATCCGACAGAAATATATTTATCTTGGTTTTGTCATAGTACGAAACCATTAACAAGCATTTCAAATTTAAGTTTAACTTTGTTCTTTAGCAGTTAATATATAAATTTAATGATTATGTCATTAATATATATCGTTTAATTGATAACCTTTCAGAAACAAATCGTAAAGAAATTATATATGGTTTTTGCAGTAGAAATCTATTGCCCCTCTAAATCTTTGGTGTACATATTTTTAATAGAAAATAGCATTTTTGATTCGGTATAAAAGAGGACAATACTGAAAACATGCTAGAACAGCTATGCTAAAATAAATGTGTATATAAAAATGGTATCTCTTACGTATTTTGAAACAATGCAGTGATTATAGGATGATAATAAGATGGGGGGGATGAAATTTAGAAAACCTATTGGTAATATTGGAACTTTTATACTTTATTAAATTGATAATTGGCTTTGTTGGTATTTTTTTAAAGTTCTTTTCGTCATGTTATTGTATATTTAATTTTTATTTTAATAAATTAAAAAACTAATAACTGTAATAAATTATATATTGTATTTGAAATACCATTTACTTGTAATATGTTTTAATCAAACATTAAAAGTTTCAATTTGTTTCGTTACACAGATTGTAAAGTTAAAAGCTTTTTTGATATAAATTCATTCTTATATTTTCAAGTTTCATAGTTGTCTTGTTATCTGTCTTTCTTCTACTTTATGTTATTAGCTGGAATTTCATCGCAATACATTTATTTATGTTTAATACTTTCTTTGAATCAGAAAATACCAGCTACCAATAATACACCAATTGATATACCAGCTACTGTTAATTTATTTTCATATATTATGCAAGCGAAATACAGGAATGTCTGATTTCTTCTAGTTTAATCCTCCCACTGGTTTTGAAGAAAAATATCATCCATCCCAGATCTGACCAATTTTGATTATGACGAGATATCTCGTCATTAAGACATTGCCGATTTTTTTGCAATGACGTCATTGGTCACTTTTTTCACGAATTTGGTCACTTTTTTCTAATGACGAGATATTTCATCCAACTATCTGGTCAGTTTTGCAAAGGACGGGATACCACGTATAGGAGGGTTAAAAGCAGTTTTTCGTGAAATGCATTTATATCGAAATATTTTTCGGAAGCAAAACTTATATCATATTAATTAATTTTAAACACAGTTTCTTATTTTTTTATAAGTTAGTTGTGTTACTCTTTGTTTGAATTAAAAATCTTCATTTCTTTTCAGGTGTCCTTCGAGTATCGCATACCATCAACTGTGCAAAATTTGCTGAAATATGCCAGTAAAGCATCTGAAAAGGAAATTACGTTATCAAGAGGTATGAAACCAATATACTGACCGCAAGAAATCTTCAGAATTACTTGATAAAAATTTCACGAGTGCGACTACACTTTTATTGAAACGTTATCAAAGAGCTTAAAAAGAAAATAAACTGATAATATAAGTGTTCTTCAGTGGACAACCTATTGGCTCATAAATTGTATTCTGAAAGGAATTCCTATACTCAAAGGTGTGATAAAGTTTTCCATCGACATAGAAATGTTCTGATGGACTGTAATCATAACTTGCTCTCTTATCGGCACTGCTATAGTTATGACAAAGTGCGGTTGAAGAATGGCAATTGGATCCTAGAGTTCTCTGGTACTCTGATAAACACGCTGTCCATAAACATCGTTAGCTTCGCAGTGTTGTGGGCGAGTCCCTTAAGAGAAACCATCTATCGTCCTTTTTGAGTACTATTCGGTCGTGAACTATTTATTATACCTTGTGAAGATCAGGAGGGCAATGGAGAATTTCACGGTCTCGAATTTTTCAGATAACTATATGGAATTTATAGAATTCCCAAACACTTCTTCAGTGCTACCAAACATCTCCGAAATCCACGCGACAACTCTAAATAGAGTTGAAGACGCACTCCCCAATGGGACGGTATTTGACTTCGAAACTGTCCCCAATTCTACCGAAATATACTTCCTTGATGACACTCTGGACAACTTTTCGTTTCCTCTGATCAACTTCACCGGCAAAGTCCACCTCAACTCAACAACATCTCAGACACACGATATATACCTGGTCACCATGGTGCTCCTCACTGTTCTCCTCGGTATCATCATCCTGGCAACTGTGGTGGGGAATGTCTTCGTCATTGCCGCCATATTCCTGGAAAGAAATCTTCAAACAGTTGGAAACTATCTCGTCCTTTCCTTAGCGGTTGCTGATCTAATGGTGGCGTGTCTAGTCATGCCCATGGGAGCCATTTACGAGGTCAACCAAGAATGGATCTTGGGACCAGAGCTTTGCGAAGTGTGGACTTCGGGAGATGTGCTATGCTGTACGGCATCGATCCTTCACCTAGTTGCAATAGCACTGGACAGATTCTGGGCAGTGACCAACGTTGATTACGTACGGCAAAGAAGCAGTCGCAGAATCGGTCTGATGATATTTCTGGTGTGGGCTGTGGGATTCTTGGTTTCCTTTGCTCCAATTTTCGGCTGGAAGGATGAAGACTTTCTGTACAGGATTGAGCAAGAAAAGAGGTGAGTGCCTAAAGAACTATTTCATTAACTATTTCATTCAAATAAAGAGGCAAAAGATGATAACAAAACCCCGATGTATAGAGTAAAGGCACGCCATATATTTCGGGTTGTTTGGTCGATAGGACATTCGACGACGTGCCCTAAACAATTTTTCCACAGGATAATTAATCACCACCAGTACAGGGCACTCGTCCAAATGTTCACCAGACAGGCTGTCCAAGATCGCTCAAATTACGATCTGGGGAATATACGAGTCAAATTCTCTGGAGATGGGCCTGGAGACAGTCATGGCCAGTAAGTAGTCTGAACTGAACAACCATATCGTTCATCCTATCGAGGAGAGTCAACTGAAATAGCATTAAAAACGGTATTCATCACAAAGAATTTCTCAAATACACGAAAATCGTATTTGAATCAAAACATCATATTTAGTTCTTAAGGAATAAAACTGAACACTTTACATGTTTTAAACTTTCTTTTAACTACATTAAACGATTTCACATTGGAAAGTTTTGGGAATGTTTTTATACGGCATTCTAAATTTTTCAAAAAGGCGTTCTTTTCCTTCTGAAACTAAAAACTTCTTATTTATATCAATGCTATACTAAATCTGCTTTGCTTGTGTAAAATCTCAGAAATCTGAGTGTTTTTGTTAATCTGATCTAATGCTTACCTATATTCTATTTCCTGTCCAATCTTAGTCACAGTACGGCATAATCTTCATTATGTGCAAACAATAATAAATGTAACGCTATAAACTCAAAATAATATATACTATTATCCAATAATGCACAGTCGAATCTATATTACTGAAAGATAAAGCAAAGAAGAAACTTCTAGATAGTCTTGAATATAGTATTTCAGCCAAACTCAATTCTCCGCGCAAAAGAATAATTTGTTAAATTGTACTTAATTATCAACTCTCATTCTCAACAAAGATACTTTCCACAAATTAAAAATTCTGTTATTTTCAACTTGTATAGCATGTAGTCGAGGCGTTCCGTATTACGTACACCTGTGCTTCGATGGTAAAGTTACACTTTTTTTTTAATATAAATTCAGCAGAAAACTAGTATTCAACATTCAAAACCAAAAGAATTTTATGATAAATCACGTAATAAAAATATTTTGAACTTATTTTATCTTAAATAATTGGCTTCTTAATTAGCCTCTTTTCTGTTTCTCGAATTGCAAAATTGCTTCTATTTAAAAAAAACATACTCTCGACTGACTCAAAAAAACGTCGAATGCATGGATGTGTACCTCCTTCTAGCACAGAAGTAGTTTATACAAATTCTTATAGATTTCTTGATTATTACCTGTTAAGAAATTGTGATGTGCCATGAAAGCTGTTCAAATACTACGTGCACTTACTCTATACGTAAATGGGTGTTTTGTTGCCATTGTTTCCGAGAAATTACGATTTGCGAACTTAGTCAATTTTATTACTTCTATAATCAAAAGAAAATATCATACGCAGTAACAGTACTATCAATTAAATATATTTACATACATAATAAAAAAATATTAACTTTAATATACATAAAAATATCTTTTCTGCGTTTCTTAAGGGTTTAGGGGACTGTTTCTTACCACTCACGATCAAATGCTTCAGTACTGGATCATTCTCTATTAACCCTCCCAGCAGTTTTGACGAGATATCTCGTCCATCAATATCAGAAATATATCGTCAGATAAATTTTGCCAATGACGAGATATCTTGTTACCAAGATATTGCTAATTTTTTTGTGATGACGAGATCAAGATTTGGTCAGTTTTCTTCTATTGACGTGGTATCTTGTTTTCAAGATATTGCTAATTCTGTTATGATAATGAGATTCAGATTTAGTCAGCTTTCTTCTAATGACGAGATATCTTGTTATCAAGATCTTGCCAATTTTTTTATGATGACGAAATCAAGATTTGGTCAGTTTTCTTCTATTGACGTGGTATCTTGTTTTCAGTATATTGCTAATTCTGTTATGATGATGAGATTCAGATTTAGTCAGCTTTCTTCTAATGACGAGATATCTTGTTATCGAGATATTGCCAATTTTTTTATGATGACGAGATCAAGATTTGGTCAGTTTACTTCTATTGACGTGGTATCTTGTTTTCAATACATTGCTAATTCTGTTATGATGATGAGATTCAGATTTAGTCAGTTTTCTTCTAATGACGAGATATCTTGTTATCGAGATATTGCCAATTTTTTTATGATGACGAGATCAAGATTTGGTCCGTTTTCTTCTATTGACGTGGTATCTTGTTCTTGTTTTCAAGATATTGCTAATTCTGTTATGATGATGAGATTCAGATTTAGTCAGTTTTCTTCTAATGACGAGATATTTTGTTCATTAAGATTTTATCAGTTTTCCAACTGACGTGGTATCTTGTTTTCAAGATATTGCTAATTCTTTTATGATGATGAGATCAAGATTTGGTCAGTTTTCTTCTAATGACGATATATTTCGCTCATAAAGATCTGATCAGTTTTGCAATTGATGACAGACATAGCCGAAAAACTACCAGCAAGGTTAAACTGAATCTGTAAAGAATCAATAAAAGAAATAATATGAACCAATTGAGAAGAAATTAGAGTAATGAGAGACAATATCCAAAACTAAATTCGTCATATTGCCGTGATTCAAAATAACGTGGTGTTATCCTCAGATTTTTCCAATCGTGGGTGATCTAAAACCATCTCCAATAGCCAATTGTGTCGCTTCAGTACGAAATTAATTAAATCCCTACCTACCAGAACTGAAAGGACAGTAGACTTCAAAAACTTACCGGTGTATTAAGTGTTTTAAAAAATGCAGATTGGAATATTCGAAACACCCTTGGTAATTGGTAATTTACCTAGGGTACTTAAGGCAGGGATTCCCAACCGGTGGTACGCGTACCACTGGTGGTACGCCGCAACGCTTCAGGTGGAACGAAAGGATGATACCAAATATTCTACGAAGTTTGTTCGATTTTTTAGTATGTACAACCACGTTCTAGGAAAAATGGGATTATATGAAATCAATTTTGTGATTAACGTTTTTATTACATTGTATTAAATGACGGTAACAGTAGCACATTATTTAAAGAGAAACTTCGTTGTTGATTATCTAATTGTATTCAATGGCTATCTCGGCGAAATTAAGTTGATATCTCTCCCTGTCAAATCGTTTTACGAAGAATTCCTTTATCTTTATGTATGAGAAATACCCACGGATAATTCGATATAATTCGCACGAGATAATTATTTGTTTTATTTATTATTTGTTATTACTGTTTGTGTTATTTGTTTTTGTTTTAGTGTTTAGATTTGCTTTAGATAATTTTTGTTTTTAGTTTTATTATTTGTTATTTTGTGAAAAATAAAACTGTAATTTTCAAAAATCGTTTTATTTTTCCTTTATTAAAACATTGTTAACACGAAATACAAGTGCATTAATCATAAAATATGAAGATTTCTTAGTATTTTAATTGAAATAAAACAAGCCAATGGGCACTTTTCTGACATTAGATATATGTTGCTAAAAAAATATAGGACTTATGGTACGACACAAATTTCTAAAAATGTCAAGTGGTACGCAGTTATTAAAAGGTTGGGAACCCCTGCCTTAAGGGAAATATCCGAGAATAACACCTCGTAATTTTGAACCACGGTCAGATGACGAAGCAACAACTGAGCTGGCACACTACTCTCTAAACTTCCACACCAACCCAACGTGACGGAACAGCCTTGGAGCTTACCAACATGGATTTATTATCATAAAGCTAATTACAATTTCAAAAACCGGACCAATGTTTATGATAACACCACATGTTGTCAATCCCAAATCTAGCCCAATTCCAATCTAACCCTACGAGATATCTCGTCCACCAAGATCTAGTCAGTTTTGCTAGTGATGAGATTCCTCCCTTCTAGAGACAAATACCAGGAGGTACCGATCTATAAACTTGTAAGAACGTCAAAACTTTTAAGAAAGTTGAACTTTTCTAAAGAACTAGTTTTGACACGCGAGCACATTTTATACCATTCGACAAGTGATATGCAGCACTGCTATAATGGTCGTACTTTTTTCCAGTAATTGGAGAATTCTTCTGTTCAACGAACGTCGTCTAGGCCACAAAGCCATCCCTCGCTTGACGTATTTCGTCTAATAACCAATTTCGTCTTCACTTCGTCAGCAGACTTTAAACCGTGTTCCCAAACCCCAGTTCCAAACTTCCTGCCTCACATCAACTGTTCCAGATTTTCCAAAACAGCCCCTTTAAAGACTCGATCCTTTCGACCAATACAAACGGCTACAAAAAACATACAGGAAGCGATTGGAATCTGTGTCTATTTTTACCCTGTCATCGCTAAGGGTCATTACGAAAACTGAGTGTATCGCTGAACGAGAAACACACGTCCCGTTTTCATTGATTTCCCTCGCACGGAGACTGTCTTCACGTAGATGATGAAAATCACGTAACATTTATTATGTCATATCGATTGACGTGAAGCGTCAGAAGAAGTGAATGGAACAACTGTCAACTTGTTATAGCTTATGGAACTGACAGGGTTGACAAGTGGTAGTTAATAGAAGAAATCTGGACAAATTACTGTGGCATTTTTATACACTAGAAGTACCAAATGATGTAATAATGTGGGTTATGATAGTTTCCCCTTTCTAAAGAGCTTTCAGTTTGTAAATGTAGGTTAACTTCTATTTAATTTATGGCCATTTTGCTCTGGATTTACGCTTGTATTATTATTACTGACATAATTTATCACAGAGCATAGGAAGGGTAACGGATAGTCTATCCACACTTGGATTGACTTCAGGTGATCAGTGTGGCTTGGTAGTTAATAAAGAAAATCTAAACAAAAGTGGCATTTTTATGCACTGGAAATCACAGATGATGTAAGAAAGTGGGTTATGATCGTCTCCACAGTCTAAAGTTTTAATTTATATAGTTCAACTTTTATTTAATTTATCGTAATTTTGCTCTGGACTTTAAACTGATGCAATTTATCAATACTTGTAGGGAGTTAAACGGTTACCCTAGCCACACTTGGTTTGATTTCAAGGGACGACGGTAGATGAATTCACGTCGCACTGGAGTCGTACAACGGGCTATCGGTGACGCCCTGAGATCAACCCCGAAAGGAGAGATCCGGACAAAACACCTCTTAAATTTAAAGCATGATCAGATCACGTAGGATTGAATTAGTGGCCTTAGCATAAAGGTTTCAATTCATCTGCTATTTGATTGTAAGCTCTCAGTGTTGGGCACAGATTTATCTAGGTGTGACTAATGATTGATAAGTGATGCTTGAAAAGTAATCATTACAATGAATAACGATTGAGTAGTTTCGTCATCTGACCGTGGTTCAATATTCGAGTTTGATCCCAGATCGTCGCCAATAGCCCGCTGTGTAGCTTCATTGCAACTTTAATTAAAATAACATATCCCCAAAATACCATGACTAAAAATTATGATTTAAATTGTTCCTCCAAATACATTCTGAATTCAGTAAAGATAGATGTGTGAAGTTTCGCAACAAAATACCTACATACATGTAGAAAAATGCAATAAAATGAAATAGGGAATAACAGGATGAAATTATTTATTGATTTATATTTTACAGTGTAACAAAATCAAGTTACAAAAAATGAATCAAGATAAGGATCAAATATATGTTGGTTCGATTATCTTCCAACTAAACAAAGTAACGAAACTTAACATGATAATTAAACCTGGTGGTAGCTCTGGTGGGACCTCGTCATCTGACCGTGGTTCAAAAATACGTGATGCTGTCATTGGAAGTTTCCCCTTGGATTTGATCCCGGATCATCGTCCAGTGTCACGTTAGTTAAAATACCAAACTACCTACCTCCTGGTGGTTGTCTCTACGTAGTATCTCGACATTAGAAAAGCTATCCAGACCTCAATGGAAATGATATCTCGTCATTAGAAAAACTGACCAGATCGTGATCACGTCATTATCAAAAGATCGACAGAATCTTCATGACGATATATCTCATCATCAAGACATAATTGTTGGTATATTAATAAAACCTATCAAAACTTGATCGCCGAGATATTTTGTCAAATCCCTTGGATGGTTAAACATATTTTCCACATAAATTTTCCATTGGAAAACTTTTCGGTGGGATCAAGCAACTCCTCTAGAGGTTCTACATTAACTGAGTGACTTTTACAATTTTAAATGCTCATGCATAAACAGATATGAAATAATTAAACTTCCTATTTCGGCAGTAGCCGACCAACCGGTATAGTGGTTAAGGTGTTAGCCTCTAGATCGGAAGGTCCCCGGTTCGAATCCGGGTTCGGGCATGGATGTTTGTAAGCGTATACCAGCTTAGGTGTTGCTTCGTCATCTGAACATGGTTCAAAATTACGATGTAATTGTTAGGGGCAATGATGGCCCTCCCACTGGGTGCTCCTTCACAAGTGGCCATCACTTCCGGCCTTGTAGTGGCCAATGACTTCGGTCAAAATGTGCCCGCCATTAGAAAGAAAAAAAATTTCGGCAGTATAATTTCTGTCATTAGAGCCTTTGTAATTATGATACATCATCCTCAACCAAAGTCTAAATTTCAACAAAATTGAAAACTTGTTTATTGGCTAAATCCCAAGTTACAATAGCATATGCAATTAACAAACCCGAATTGGGATCGCAACTCTTTCTTTGTCCCCGTCGTAAACATTCACAAAATACAGCCATTGCATCAATTCCTCGAGAGACCAATTTCCAACTTATAGCGTAATTCAAGAATGACTACTTATAGCGTAAATCTAAACAAGACTTTAAAGTTAGATAAATGGTTGTCACAGTTGCCGTTTAATTTCTCCAATGCTCCAGAGTTGTAAGCTATTGAAAACGGATACGATGTCTACACAAATTCGTCTCAAGAGGTCTTCAGCGATAACAAGGTTTGGAAGATGTCACTTGAGTGGATTCAAGTGAAGAATGAACTTTACTCGTCCATTAGAGTGGTGACTTAAATTCTGACAATCAGATGCTAGTCGAAGAACTGATGACTGAGTTTAGAGTCACATAAATGATAAATTATCTTGCACTAAAGTTATTCTCGTATTCGTTCAATCTACGTTTAATTACTTTATAAAGAGTAATTGCTATTAGAAGAGTGATACTTTGGAAGCAATCCTCGAGATGCTATTTTTGAAAACTAGATTAATTCAAACTAGTTACTAATAAAAATATCTTTTAAAGTTTTACACAATTGGGTAGATAACTACTCTACAGTGTATTTCAAAACTTGAAGCTACCATGCTTCATAACTTCTTGCTACTGTGTAGGCAGTCATGCTACATTAAATCTGCTATGAATTCTCAACCTTTGTTCAAGATTAGACGCTTCACTGATTCTTACGTCTTTTTACGTTGCGGCCTTTACCTAAGATCTCCTTGCACGATCATTGCAAAATTCCATAAAGATAACGTTGTCTTGATCTTGTACGACATTAAATTACCATTGCCATTACCATAAAGATGAAAATGAAGATTATATAAATAATTAAGAGATATTTCTGTAGGCATGTTGGTATTTTAATATTAACGTCACGCTGCAGCAACGCAACGGGCTATTCGAGACGTTCCAGGATCAATCTCAAAGGGTCCGATGACAACACCACGTAATTTTGAACTACGGTGAGATGACCAGGCAACACCTGAGCTGGCATCCCACTGTCCAAAATTCCACACCAACCCAACTCTTATGGAATGTTATGTGCATTAATAAGTATTTCTATCGTATGGAGACAATAATGGTGAAAATTTCCAAAGTCTGGAGAAATGTCGTGAGGACCAACCAGATGATGAATTAATGGATGAGCATCTTCAGTCCCTGACCAATCGTATGATGAATATGCGTTTCTACCCGACAGACGAAAGTACTTTCAGTCACGTTGCTGCTAGTTTTCTTCGCTAATCCAGGGTACCTTAATCGTCATCTGACCGTGGTTCAAAATTACGAGGTGCTGTCCTCGGAAATCTCCCTTAAGGGATTGATCTCGGACCGTCGTCAATAGCCGTTATGTTGCTCTAGTACGACGTTAATTACAAAGTACAAATTACGACCGTGGTTCAAAATTACGTGGTATTGTCCTCGGACCTTTTCCTTTGGGACTGATCTTGGACCGTTGCCAATAGCCCGTTCCGTTTCCCTAGTGTGACGTTAATTTAAATACCTACCTACCAGGGTGTCTTAAAAGGTTTCCATTGCTCACTGTTGATCTTGTCACATCTAACAGAGGTTCAAAATTGCGTGTTGTTCTGGATCTTTCCCTTCGGAACGGATTTTCCCTTGGGGATTGATCCCAGACTGTCGTCAATAGCACGTTGTGTTACTCCAGTACGATGTTAATTGAAATACCTACCTACCTTTCCCTTCGGGTTTGATGTAGGACAGTAGCTAATAGCCCGTTGTGTTACTCCAGTGAGACGTTAATTCAATTCTCCCTCTATGGATTTAACTCTGGGTGATATTCGGCGTTATTTTTTAAAAATAAGCCAAGTTACGTTCAAAGTTGCCCAAGAGGATATTTAAACATTAATTCCCTCTTGATCATTACTGAAAAATTCCACACATAAATAAAGAGCAAATTTTCAGAGCTGCCTCTCTCTCACACTATAAACTCAATTTTACCGAAAAGTAAAACACTCTAAGCTCAACAAACTTAAACGGCCCTCATCCAATTTCAATTTTATAAAGCAGTTGTCCCTCTGGAAGGGAATCCAAAGCCCCCTCATACCTGATCTTGTTATCTAAGTACTAATCAGCTTAAGTAAAGGAATGCATGTAGCATGAACACAACGCTTGTTTACATTGAGAGCAAACGCTCCAGAACTGTTCTTGACCCACTCTGATAACTTAATGAGCAATGTTCTGGCTTACACATGAGAGGGAATAAATAATGCCGCATCTCCCACCGTCTGTCTTCCAGCTTCCTTCAGTGAAGAGCTACACCTACCAATTTATTTCACTCGACGATTGCGTCGTGACCGTGGAAATTAGCATGCAGTGCAAGATTGCTGAATACTGGAATGATAGGGATGAGAATAATAAATAATTCCCGCATGTTAATCTCTCACTTTTCGTCCTCCAGATCCGAAACTGCTGCACTGAAGATTCTACCAGAAGTTGAATTAATCAAAATGAATCATTCCTTACAATTCCAATCATCCGATTGGCTACAGACGTCGCTCTTTGCCGTCCATTGGGCAGCGGTTGCCTGGCTAGCAACGGACGGAGAAACATACAAACAAAACATTAAAGTAAGAATAATAAGAAAATGAAATCATACCAGCAACAGTATACTTAGTTTTGATATGTTGTGGGAGAAAAGTAATAACTTGGAAATCTCGTGAAGTTCAATAGGTTAAGATGCTGGTTCACTGGGTTTGTCCACAGCGTTTGTAACCTACAAATTCGGAAGTTCAATTTTTGTATCTTACTCTGGCTGTATTTCTGTATCAGTAAAACTTTTCAAGTGTATGTACGTTCATTACTTGATGCCATCTGTCGTGTGTTTCGTGTAGCTTGGGCAAAAATGGCCCTTGCGCAATGAAACCACAACCAAGCATGTAGATGATATGCGTGCTAACACGACTCACCAATTTCTTCGTGAATTTATTGTTGAATTTAGTTATTCTTCTATCAATAATGTTTTTCTAAAATGGTTGTAATAAATTCTAAGTATACAAGCTAGGGCTTGAACTAAAATACAAACAATATTATTTTCGCTTGAGATATTTAGAATAATGTAGAAAACACGAATTTTTGAAACGTTTCCTTGCACCAGACAAAATTGAAATCTCTAAAATGTTTTCCTTTAAGTTAACTCTTATATAAACTTGTTCGGGACCTCCAAACAAATATAAAAATCACTTCACCAAATTTCAATAAAAATTATAGGGTGTCCATAAAGTATCTTTACAATTTCAAAAATTTAATACAAAGGCAAATGAAAAGAGATAATGGAAATTATTAAGAAATGAGATGTATATATTAAGTTTATTTTTGCCTCATTTAATACACCCCATGTTTGTGCATCATTAGTTGCACTAAGCACCATCAAGATGGTACTTTATTTCTTTCCATGTTCGCTGCAGCATACCCTCATCAATGGTTGAAATGGCATCAGTGATCCTGATTTTGATTAGTGATGTCCGGTACCTATGTTCAATGCACAACCACATAGAGGATTGCATATTTATGGACTGTGCATATTTGCTAAATGAAACATTTTCAGACCGGTGGATTGGAAGGATGTGGCCCGATTCCATGGCCACCTTGTTCACCAGGTACCACTCCCCTCGACTACTTTCTATGGGGTTCTGTTAAAGATATCGCGTATGTAATTGCCACCATTGAATAGAGAGATTGCTACAGCGAACATGGAAAGAAATCTAGTACAGTTTTGATATGCGTCGTGTAACTAATGGTGCCAACATATAGAAGTGTATTAGATGAGGGAAAAACACTTAAAAGATCCGTCGCATTTTGTAATAAATTCCACTTATCCGTCTTTTAAGTGCCTTCGAAATAAAATTTTGAAATTTTTAAGAGACTTTATGGTTACTTATATGTAATGCAATTTCAGCTACCACGTTTCTAGTGCAAAAATTGTTCGTTTTGAGCAATTGGACCAAAGAACACTACAGTTTAGGAGACATTATTCAAACTAGTTTGACAGATAACAATTATTTACGAACACAACAAGCATTAAAAGTCATGATGTCTAGTCTATCATCATTTTTCCTACAATTGTCGATACATAGTCGAAAGTACACACTAGATTAACATGATATTTACATAATAACTTTCAAATTCCATATCCCCCATACGGCACATTAAAATCAAGTACCCAGCAGAGGTCGAGACTGATTCCTACAAACATTGTGTTAAAAATCACAGTCGGTAATGGTAATTTTAGTTAACGTCGTACTAGAGCAACACGACGGGCTATTGACGACGGTCCGGGATCAATCATGAAGTGAAAGATCCGAGATCAAAACCACGTAATTTTTAACCACTTTAAATATTTGAAAACGGATTAAAAAACAGCTGTCAAGACCTACTCAAATTTCCGTATCTTCACTTTTATTCCCTTTACTGACAAACTAAAAGTAGTCTTGTAAGAAAAATGTCTCAATAAAATTAATATATTGAATTAAATAAAATATGAAACTAGACTAAAATCGACTTTCGTCGTTGTCAACCTCAGTTTTAGACTGGTTTAATTTTAACACATGCTTGTAACATTATTGTTATATATAACAACTCTTTATGAGTGAATAATACATAATTCGGATATGAAGACTGACCGTGGTTCAAAATTACGTGGTGTTGTCTTCGGTAATTTTGTAATTTTATTTAACGTCATACTAGAGCAACACAACGGGCTATTGACGACTGTCCGGGATCAGTCCCTTAAGGGAAAGATACGAGGACAACACCTCGTAATTTTGAACCACGGTCAGATGAGGAGGTGTTGTCTTCGGATGTTTCCTGTTGGTATCGATCCCGTTCTGTCGTCAATAGCCCTTTGTGTTGCTCTAATGCGACGTTAATTAAAATACCTACGTATATGAAGAATTAATTAATGGAGAGAAAAGATTCGGAAAAAGATCAGAATTTGACGATATTGAAAAATACAAATTAGGAGTTGAAAGTTTAAAAAAAGATTAGTTATTTAGAAGTTACGTTTGATTAAATCAAATGTAAATTTAAATACATTTACATGTACCATTGCTAATGTTCTATTTAACGAATACTTGAAAAAAAATTCAAAGTTAATAGTTGATTACTACTGTAAATAGTATGTAATTGAACAATGCTTGAAATAATAAAGTTTAGATTTTTATTATTTACTAATTTTGTATCCAATTATTCAAACCCACACTAATGATATTAAGAAAACAAGCTTAACTGTTTAACGTTAAATTTAAAGAACGACGTAGAACTGCAAGTTTGACTGGTTTTAGTTTATTCTAAGATATATATATATAATGTAATATATTTAATGATTAATTACCAACGATTGTAAGAATTCCTAACGATTGGTACAATGCCGCCAAATAAGTTTTTGTCATCCAAACACTTTCTTTTTCCGATCGATCCCGGACAGTCGTCAATATCCCGTTGTTTTGCTCCAGTGCTACGTTCAATCAACTTACCTAGTGATTGCTGTGTTACAGTTTTAGCAATACTTGACAACAGTTGGATTATGTGTTGTTGTTTTGTTTTTTGGCTTTATGGGCCATATACACTGTATGAACAAAAGTATTTCGACGCTGCATGTTTTTAAAAAAAAGTTCTTTATTATTCTATTTACACTCATGTCCATAAATTAAGGATAATTCAGAATCACACGGAAATCGAACTCTAAAGTAGAAATTTCATTTGTAGAATTATCGCACACGGTAATGGTAATTTTAGTTAACGTCGTACTAGAGCAACACAACGGGCTATTGACGACGGTCCGGAATCAGTCCCTTAAGAGAAAGATTCGAGGACAACACCTCGTAATTTTGAACCACGGTCAGATGACGAAGCAACACCTGAGCTGGCACCCCACTCTCCAAACTTCCACGCCAACCCAACGTGAGGACTTTCGGCCACGACAGATGTAAGGTGCACCGCCTCTGCATCATGCGCTTACAAACATCCATGCCCGGACCCTGATTCGAACCAGGAAACTTCCGATCTAGAGGCTAACACCTTAACCACTATACCGGTTGGTCGGCCGAGAGTGTAAGAGAGGTGTATATAAGGAATGGTAGCAAAGAAGTAAAATTTTTCACAAGCGTTCTGTAAGCCGCTCTGTGCCACAATCGAGTAGTTATGGCACAGAGGACGCATGTCGATTATTTTTTACGTAGTATAATTATCGGTGGCCTGGAATGTGGGCGTACTCAGACGGTTGTTTCAGTGGAACTTGGAATCGCCCAAAGTGTAATTTCTAGGCTTTGGCAACGATTCCAAAATGATGGAAATATCAGTATACGTTACAGTACAGGTCGCCCCCGAGTTACAACGCCGAATGACGACCGGTAATTGGCAGTAACTGCAAAAAGAAGCAGTCGTAGCACAGCATCCTACCTTTCTCGTTAGATATCTTCAGCCACGGGTACGACAGTTCCAAGGCAAATCGTTTACAGACGTTTGGGATATGTTGGTCTATATGCTCGCAGGCCTGTCAGATGTTTTCCGCTCACGGCAACTCACTGTTGCCAGCGGTTAGCCAGGAGTAGAGAACATGCAATGTGGAAATCGTCGCAGTGGGCTTGTGTGATGTTTTCCGACGAGTCCAGGTTTAACTTGCAGTCTGATTCACAGCGGACGTTCATATGGAGAACGCCTGGCACCTGCTACCACCAAGACAACATCATTGAACGACATCGTTGCGGTGGAGCAGGATTCCTCGTTTGGGGCGTAATTATACTAGGCTCCAGAGCAGATCTACATGTTCAAATCGGAACCATGAGAGGCCAAATTTATCGGGACATCATTCTGGAACAACATATACCTTTGTTTAGGGATGACATGAGAGCATAATTTGTCTTTATGAATGACAACGCCCGTCCTCACCATGCAAACATTGTAAACGAGTGCCTTGAATCTGAGGATATATACCTCAGACTCCAAAGTCCACATCACGTCAACGTAAGGACATTTGAGACCATGACAGATTTAACTTTCACCAGCCCCGTTCGCACAAGACGGACTGGTCGGATTTTATCTCGCAACCCTCTGTTTTATAATTCATTAACCTTGGGTTACTCGGCTACCTTGACTCCTTCTTGATATAGAATCATTCACTACGGAATGAAATAATTGCTACCTTGCTGTAGTACTTAAAGTGCGTAAAGCTAAGTACGTAAGTAGCGATGGGAGAAACTGATTTCAAAATCTTAGTTAAACTCCCGAAGAGTCAGTCCAAACAGATAATAAAGAAGGCAGCCCTGCGAAAATAGCAGGAGGACTGGGACACTAGCGAAACGGGAAGGAGAACCTTTACGTTTCATCCAAAAGTCAAGCCCAAGAAAGAACCGCGTGGATCATACCTCACGTCTTTCTAAACAGGCCATGGACCATTCCCCTGTTAACAACAATGTAGATTCAATCAAGCAACTGCCTTTGCGGTATGATAGGAACGCCGTATCACTATGTTTTCAACTGCCCACTCACGTGCCCTCATCACTTGCCAAAATCAGCAGATCAACATTACAAGACATGGGCAATCAACACAGCTAGTAACAACCAGGCCCAAGCACAGATTGTACAAGTTATGAAGTTCCTGTCGGAAAATATTGACCTTCTCAAACAATAGCCTCGCATTTGTTTTTAAGCTTTACATATCCATTCTACGCAGTGTGTCCATAAAAATCCACTTTTACGTGTCCTAAGGACGGGGGGTAAGGGGGACACCTGCGGTGCCAAAAAAAAAAGCTAAGTACGTAAAGCTCATCTATCATGAATAAAGCTGTAGCATAGTGTTAATTTCGATCTAAGGGAGAGTTTGAAATCCAATCGTTTAACACTTGAAGTACCTCTTAAAAACTCTAATGTTCCATCTGCTTTTATTGTGATATACAGACCGCTTCCGAAATTAAATTCGTTCTAACTTAATATAGTACTTAACCAGGATGACACTTCATTAGCAATCCCTACTCAAAATTACTTAAAGCTCCTCTATCATTCGTAAAGTTGGAGTATAGCGTTCATTTCGATCAATACAATCGCTTATCCTTTTAGTACCTCTTAAAACGTTTCGTTACATCTGTTTTTATTGCGATGGAGGCTTCCTCTGAAATGAAATACTAGCTACTCTACGGTAGTACTTAATCAGGCCAAAATTGAATTGCCTATCCCTGTTCAAAATTATTTAAAACTCATCATTATTGCCTCTTTACACTTAGTGCCTCTTACAACCAAGGCGTTGCATCTATGTTTACAGTGATATAGGCTTCCTCTGAAATACTCGCTATGCTACTGTAGTACTTAATCAGGACAGAAACTACATTGCATGTCCCTATTAAAAATTACTGAAAGCTCCTGTTCTCATTAGTGCCTCTTACAACCTAGTCGTTGCATCCATTTTTATTGTGATGCCAGGTTACCTTCGAAATGAAATACTTGCTACGCTACTGTAGTACTTAATCAGATCAACACTACATTGTCTACCCCTATTTAAATTACTTAAATTTCCTCTATCATTCTTAAAGAGGGAACATAGCGTTCATTTTGATCAAAGCAATGTCTTAACATTTCAGTGCCTCTTAAAACCTTTCGTTACATCTGTTTTTATTGCGATTCAGGCTTCGTTTGAAATGAAAAACATGCTACGCTACTATAGTACTTTTTTTTTTTAATCAGGCCAAAATTGAACTATCTATCCCTATTCAAAATTATTTAAAACTCTTCATTAGTGCCTCTTACAACCTAGTCGTTACACCTATTTTTATTGTGATACAGGCTTCCTCTGAAATGAAATACTCGCTACGCTACTGTAGTACTTTATCAGACCAAAACTACATTGTCTATCCCTATTTAAATTACTTAAATCTCCTCTATCATTCATAAAGATGGAGCATAGCGTTCATTTCGATCAAAGCAAAGTCTTAACCCTTAAGTCTCTTAACACCTTTTCGTTACATTTGTTTTTATCGTGATGCTAGGCTACCTCCGAAATGAAATACTTACTAAATTACTTTAAAACTTAATCAGACCAAAATTACACTGCCTATTACTATTCAAATTACTTAAATCTCCTCTTTAATTCGTAAAGATGGAGCATAGCGTTCATTTCGATCAATTCAGCGCAATGTCTTAACACTTTAGTACCTCTTAACACCTTGTCGTTACACCTGTTTTTATTGCGATGCTAGCCTACCTCCGAAATGAAATATACTTGCTACGCTACTGTAGTACTTAATCAGACCAAACTACATTGTCTATCCCTATTTAAATTACTTAAATCTCCTCTATCATTCGTAAAGATGGAGCATAGCGTTCATTTCGATCAAAGCAATGTCTTAACACTTCAGTGCCTCTTAAAACCTTTCGTTACATCTGTTTTTATTGCGATTCAGGCTTCGTTTGAAATGAAAAACATGCTACGCTACTATAGTACTTTTTTTTTTAATCATTCCAAAATTGAACTATCTATCCCTATTCAAAATTATTTAAAACTCTTCATTAGTGCCTCTTACAACCTAGTCGTTACACCTATTTTTATTGTGATACAGGCTTCCTCTGAAATGAAATACTCGCTACGCTACTGTAGTACTTTATCAGACCAAAACTACATTGTCTATCCCTATTTAAATTACTTAAATCTCCTCTATCATTCATAAAGATGGAGCATAGCGTTCATTTCGATCAAAGCAAAGTCTTAACCCTTAAGTCTCTTAACACCTTTTCGTTACATTTGTTTTTATCGTGATGCTAGGCTACCTCCGAAATGAAATACTTACTAAATTACTGTAAAACTTAATCAGACCAAAATTACACTGCCTATTACTATTCAAATTACTTAAATCTCCTCTTTAATTCGTAAAGATGGAGCATAGCGTTCATTTCGATCAATTCAGCGCAATGTCTTAACACTTTAGTACCTCTTAACACCTTGTCGTTACACCTGTTTTTATTGCGATGCTAGCCTACCTCCGAAATGAAATATACTTGCTACGCTACTGTAGTACTTAATCAGACCAAACTACATTGTCTATCCCTATTTAAATTACTTAAATCTCCTCTATCATTCGTAAAGATGGAGCATAGCGTTCATTTCGATCAAAGCAAAGTCTTAACACTTAAGTACCTCTTAACACCTTTTCGTTACATTTGTTTTTATCGTGATATATATCTGTAGTACCTAATCAGGCCAGAAACTACATCGCCTATCCCTACTCAAAGTTACATCAAGCTCCTCTACCACGAGTAAAGCCAGAGCACAGCGCTCATTTCGATCCAAGCGTTCAATGCAATAGCCCAAAACACTTTAGTACCTCTAAAACCCCTACCGTTACATCTGTTTTTATTGTGATATATGCCCAGGAAGTAAAAATCTCTTCCTTTCGCATCGACGGTCACGAATCCCTGATCGGTAGAAAGGGGGAACACAAATTCCGCTCAACAATATTCTGTCGTCAGCAGTCGTCGCAGTGTGAGCTTCTCTTGGCTAATTGCCGAGCTGCTGCTATGGCAGATGATCAATCAAGAGTCTTCAAGTCCTCGCAAAAAAGTATCTGAAAGCAATTTTCGCTCATTTCTAACCTTACGGATTCGAGTTTGATTCTCTCTCTTTATCCTCGACTAAACAAAAGAAATATATAGCTATATATTTTCCTTTCATTTCGAGGTATATATCGTTCCCGTTATCTGAAGTGTAAACGTGATCTTTTAGGACAAGATATTTCAGGTTTCTTCTTTACGCTTTTTTATGACTTTGATTCATTGTAGAAATTAAACGTTTCCAATAAGCCGGGATAAAGATAGGATTGATTCTTCATCTCAAATAATATCCGTGATTTATCAAAGGCGCAAAATTATTATTTTGTTAAATTGTATAAAAATAGACCATTCATTGATTTCCAAACTATATTTTCCTGCGAGCTGCTGCTCCACGGTAGCTTAATAGGAAGTGTAAGGGGATTAGGTATTTGGTATTTTTAATTAGTCACACTGGAGCAACACAACTGGATATTGGTAACGGTCCGGGAACGACCCCCGAAGAGAAAGATCCGAGGACTACACCACGTAATTTTGAACCACGGTCAGATGACGAAGCAACACCTGAGAAGGCACCCCCTGAAGCGGATTAGTAACTGGAGGGTTGCAAGTTCGAATCCAGCCTAGACTCGTGTACAAAGAGGACTGGTGCACGTTGATCCTGTCGTGGCCTCAAATGTCCTCACGTTGGATTGGTGTAAAAGTTTGGAGAGTGGGGTGTAAACTCAGGAGTTTAACTCGTCATCGGTCCGTGATTCCAAATTACGAGGCGTTGTCCTTAAATCTTTACCTTCGGGATAGATCCCGGAACGTCGGCAATATCCCGTTGTGTTGCTCCAGTGCTACATTACTTATCTACCTACATACCTTCGAGTTGTTGGCACAGATTAGATTCCTGTAACTTACCAGGGGTGTAACATTTTCTTCTGTCAGCCAGACTTTCCTAGTGTACATGTCCATTACTTGACATTGCCTTCTGTTTGGCAGAGTTCGAATAAATATGGATCTTGCGAAATGAACACCAACCCAACCGAACTATATTTCTCTCTAGCACTATTTTCAACATAAGACTGTCAAACTGTCATACAACCGCTTAGTTTTTATTACATTCCAACTTCTTAAAAACATTTTCCTACGATTTATTTCATGTACGCAAAATATTTTGCAAATATGTATCAAAAAATCTTAATTATTAAACACAATGTAAAAAAATATTTTCCGACTGTTGGAAGAGTACATTTTGTTGAATCGAGTGACTCTGATGACATCACGAACATGTCTTTATAATATCGTGATAACGACATTGATATGAATGTTGTTTCCATGGCTGATTGGTTTTACAATGACGCACCAGTTCTATTTAAGCTGGCATTGAATAATTTTTTCTCCATCATGTATAGGAGCATATACATAAGGAACGTTTTAGTGATACAGTAGAGTGGAACACTCCCAGGGGATTTACAGGAATCGAACCGGAGTCACCTACAGCTCACAGGTAGCTAGTGCAATATGCAAAGTCGAGTCAATTTTTTTAACTAACGTCATACTAGAGTACCGCAACGGGCTATTGACGACTGTCCGGGGTGAACGCCCTCAGGTAAAAATCCGAGGACAACACTACGTAATTTTTGAACCACGGTCAGATGACGAGTCAACACCTGTGAAGGCACCCCACTCTCCAAACTTCGACACTAACCCTTCATAAGGCCTTACGGCCACTACAGTTCACGGAAGTTCGGAGAGTGGAGTGCCAGACCAGGTGTTGAAATGCCACTACTTACCAAGCCATTTTATTTCCACGGTATAAACATGGTTGGTAGTTGAATTAACATTGTACTGGATCAACACAACTGGTTATTAGCGACGGTCTGGGGTCCATCCCAGAATAGAGATCCGAGGACAACACCTCGTATTTTGAATCTCGGACATATGTTGATGAAAGTCCTACTCGATAATATTTTTAAATATACACTCTATAACAAAAAAATCGACGCACCAAGAAGGAATCATCCGATTGTTTAAAATTTCGTATGCAAAAATTTTTGACCAAATATGCAAATGATTCAAATTTGGTGTCCAATGAATGAATAGTGCGATCTCCAGCGCATCGGAACTGCGCATCCAGCAGATGTATATAAGGAGTTGTTCTTGAACTGTTGTTAAAAATTTCTGCTGCATTGCGATTTAGGATACCTTTCAACGACTGAAAAAATGCCTCGCCGCAGAATTCGAGCTAATTACGAGCAACTTTCAAAGCTTGAAAGAGGTCGTATCATTGGATTGAAAGAGGCAGGTTGGGCGTCATGTGAGTCGAAATGATGCGGCTATTAGAAGATGCTGGCATGAATGGGTGGACAATGGCAGATTTCAGCGTCATGATGGTAGCGGTCGACGTAGGGCCGCAACAGATCGTGAGGACAGAGTGATTGTCAGATCAGCTGTCACAGCGCCTGATTCGTCGCTATCAACCATCAGTCGTGCGACCCACACACGAGTGTCCACCATGACCCTTCACAGACGGCTGAGAGAGCGAAATCTACGCTCCTACCGACCGTTATGCCACCTGCCACTCGCGCCTGCACACTGTCGAGCCAGATTACAGTGGAGCTTGGCTCGATCAGGCTGGAATGATGCTGACTGGGGACGTATAGTCTTTAGCGACGAATCCCGCTTCCAACTGTGTTCTGACGATCATCGAAGACGTTTCTGGAGACGCCCAGGGCAGCGTGCGATCCTGCTTTCACTGTTGCACGCCACACGGGCCCTCAACAAGGAGTTATGGTCTGGGGTGCCATTTCTCTTGATAGCCGGACCCCTTTGGTCGTCATTAGAGGTACACTTACTGCACAGTGGTACGTTTACGACATTCTGAGACCTGTTTTGCTACCGTTCCTTTCGCAATACCCTGGGCTTATTTTTCAGCAAGACAATGCCAGACCACATACGGCACGTGTTGCTATGAACTGTCTTCAAGCTTGTCAAACACTTCCTTGGCCAGCCAGATCACCAGATCTCTCGCCCATCGAGCATGTCTGGGATATGATGGGAAGGCGACTGCATCCGGTAGGGAATGTTGATTACGTAGTCCGACAATTGGAGCAAATTTGGAAAGAAATACCGCAGGAGACCATCCGGGAGCTTTATCGGTCTATGCCACGCCGTGTGGCAGCTTGCATCCAGGCTAGAGGCGGGTCAACACCTTATTGAGCTCGTTACTCTAACTCTGAAATAAATCCTTCAATTGTTCTGAAATTTTAATCCTTTTCTATTTTTTACATAATTTTCCTATCCACCAATTTTTGTCTCTATCGGACAACTCCTTCTTGGTTCGTCGATTTTTTTGTTATAGAGTGCATATACACAGTTTGGAAAAAGTCTGAAAATGCTCGAAAAATGCCATTTGTTACTCAGTTATTTTCATTAACCAATCATTTCAATTTGTGTTGTTTAAAACGGTTTTATCTCTTACCTCTAGAATCTGTCTAAGCATTTTATATCTGATAATATCTAGAACGATTTCAAACTTTTAATTTCAACTGTATTATTTTTTTCACTTACCTTCGGCTATACACTACATTGCGACGGTACCCAAGACGAAAAAACTTGTCTCCAAAATATTCCGCATGTATAACTAATGAGCGTTCCTGAAAATAACGCATTTAAACCTGGAGTTAGTTAAAATGCAAACCCCTGATATACGAGAAAAGAATGTAGAATAATTTAATCCTAATACCATCTTTCACTGAAAGGACCCTCAATGTGTCTACTCACCTGCATAAACCTTACTCTAAAAAATACCACATATAAAGCTGTCAACTTTCTACAAAATACCGCATATAAACCTGGACAGCACTAAGTGAAACCACAAATAAACCTGAAGAGTGTTCCAATTCCTTATATAAACTTGGAGAGTGTTCCCAAAATACTTTATGTACACGCAAAGAGCGTTACATAAACAAAATAGCATAGCTACGAAAATGCCTCATAAACATAGGGACCATTTGAAAAATAGTGCATATGAATCTAAACATCGTTCTACAAAATACCGCATATAAACCTAGTCAGCATTCTAAGAAGTACTTACATGTAAACCAGTAGAGCTTTATAAAAAATCAAGCAAATGAACTTTACAAAGTTAAAAAAAATACCACAATAAACATGGACAGCTCTCTAACAAATACAACAGATAAACCTTAAGAGTGTTCCAAAAGTATTGTACGTCATGAATCTGGAGAACGGTTCAAAAAATTTCATAAACCTAGAAACCGTTTTAAAAAATGGGGCAGATGAATATACACTCATGCTTATAAATTAAGGATAATGACAGTTTGTACAAATAAAGTTACAAGAGCGCAACAAAAGTGATGTAAACATAAAGCTTGTTTATTAAACAAAATGAACAGAACAAAAAATAGGGTACATGTACCATAGTATTAATAAAAGAAGGGACATGATCCCTGGAGTAATTGTAGAAAATATCTCCCGTTTAAAAAAATTAACATTATATGGTTTATATGAAGGTTAATAGGCTATATGTGTTTGCCATGTGCTGCAATATAGTCTGTAGAACGTCTGGACATTCGGAGCATCTAATTAAATTATCCAGCTGGACTTGGGAAGGACTCTCACTCATCACTCAAAGCTCTTTAAAGTTCCGGAATAGGCTGATGAGGTGGATTAAAGCTGCAATTCGTCGGTTGAGCATATTCTATACATGCTCAACGGGGTTCACATCGGGGGAGAACGTCGGCCATTCCAAACGGGTGATATCCTCTTCTTCAAGGCATTCGTTAACGATGTTTACATGGTGAGGACGGGCGTTGTCATCCATAAAGATAAAATCTGCTCGCATTGCACCCCTGAACAGACGCACGTGTTGTTGCAGAATGATATCTCGATAAAAAGAGCCTGTCATGGTTCCAGTTTGGTAAAAGTTCGTGGTCATTGGCCGGTTTGGTTCGAGAACCCAGTATAATGCAACCCCAAACTTGAAGTTCAGCACCACCGAAACGGCCGTGTTCACTGATATTTTCTTGGTTGTAACGGGTCCCTGGTGCTCTCCATATAAAGATACGACGTGAGTCCAATTGTATTGAACACCTGGATTCGTCGGAAAAAAGCGCAAAACTCCAGTCTGAAGGTGTCAAGTTAACATGTTCTCTGCACCAGGCTAACCGTCGCTTGCAGTGAGTGGAACACATCTGACAGACCTGTAAGCTATACTGTCTCTCCTAAACGTCTGCCTCTTAACTGTGGTACCCGTGGGTGCCGACATATCTCGTGACATGTCTGATGAAGTAATGCACCTGCTTCTTTTGGCCTTTATTGCTGAATACCGGCAGTTTTGCGTCGTTGTAACCCGGGGACAACCTGTACTGAAATGTATACCTACATTTCCATCCTCTTGGAACCGCTTCCTAAGTCTAGATATGATAATGCGCAATTCGGGGTTCCTCGGATACTTCCATCTGCGTACGCTCACATTACAAACACCCTTAATGCGGCCATGTAAAAAATCGTCCAGAAGTGTCTTCTGAGTCATAGCTTTTCGGTTATGACACTATGTTGTGGACTACTAAAGAGGGTGAAGGTTAATGGAAGCTTCTGTGCCGTAGTCCCTCTATCTCCCGTTGCTAAAAACTCTGAAAACATAAAAATTAAAGAATAATTTTTATTAAAGTTGAAATAGGGTCTTGGATGAAGATTAGGGCAGGTGCCGGTATGTTGGGGACTACATCGTTTCGCCACAACGATTCCTTTTATACACTCTACTGCCTGCTCTGTTCCTTCTCATGCCCTGTCAACGCCATCTGGAGGCTTATTTCAATTTGAAACAAAAGCATGCTATTCCTGAGGATATGTGTGATTCTTGCTCTAGTGCATAATTCTCGTGTGCTTCTGAAATATCTTTAATTTATGAGCATGAGTGTAGACAATGGTCTAAACAATACCGCACATAAACTGATCAGCGTTCTAAGATATACCACATATAAACCTGAAAAACGTTCCAAAGAACACCCTCATAAACCTAGAGAGCGTTCCTAAAGTACCTCATAGAAACCTGAAGAGATTTTCAACAAATAGTGCACATAAACCTATCCAGAAATCTTAAAAAAAACCCGCATATAAAACTGGATAGCTTTCATTAAACACTACGTATAGGCTTGGAGAGCGTAAATATAGAAACCACTGCCATACGCGAAAGAAATCTTTAATACCTTCCCACATCATCTTTGATAAGCTTTAAAAGATGCATAGTCCAACTTCTATTATTTTATCAGTAGTATACTTTAAAAAATCAAGCAAAATTTCAAAAGCGAACGATCCAAGCATATAAATAATCACATACCATATTTCTGCATGGCCTGTAATCAAATCACATTCTGTTAACCAAAAACAAAATTTTCTTAGCGTCTGTATTGATTATATGGCCAGACCTATAGAAAAGTATATCAAATCAATACCTGGCACACCATCCAAACAACAGTAAGATGGATCGCTTTAAAAATTGATGATAAGACCGAAGTAGTTTTTATATAACCCAATAATTACATCTTAGGATGTATGAAGTGCAGAAGACATTTTTTTTGCAGGACAAGAACCAGCAAGATTCATCGCAGTTTCTTATTTTCGCCAAAGCCTCCCCTTTTTTTCTTCCAACTTTCGTATTTTGTTGTTCTCTTAATTTCAGTAATTGCCAAAGTGTTCCGTAACGACCAAGACGGGGTTATTCTAGCTTTTCTTGCAAGGGGAGTCACGCTTAACAGCCATAAATTCTATTCGGTCACAAAACAGCGTCTCCAACAATCACAAAGGGGATATAAAAGCAGTCAGAAGAAGAATTTATTGAAGAAACTGACCCATGCTCTATATTGGGTTATTATTCGATATTAATTCGGAGTGCGATAATCTCGCAGAGCGCAGTGAGAATTTTGATGAAAATGAAAGAGGACGGAATGGCTATGGTGGTACGTGTTTATGAAAGGCGATTGGGAAGGTGAACGCTTTGTTTTTCTGGGGCACATACTTTGAAAAGTCACATTTTGGGGCTACATAGAATATCTTCATTCCATATCATTAGATATCCCTGTCTTCGCAAATTAAACTAACCCTCTAAATGATTTCAACTGACCAAATTTTGCTACTGACTATCTAATCAAGATATTGCCGATCTTTAGATGATGACTAGATCAAGATCTGGTCCGTTTTCTTTAAATGGTGAGGTATCGAGTCCATCAAAATTTGATCAGCTTTTCTAATGACTAGATATCTTGTCCAGACAACCACCAGGATGGTGGAGTTGTACTGAAGAAACTTTTTCGTCTCCTCCAACAAGCCATTTCTATCTCTTGTCACTCAAACTGGTTTCAAAGAGATATCTCGTCCATCAAGATCTAAGCAATTGTGATTTCTAATAACAAGATATCTCGTCATCAAGATATTACCGATCTCTTTATAGTGAAAACGTTAGGATCTGGACAGTTTTTTTCTAATGACGACGTATTTTGACCATTGATATCTGTTCCGTTTTGCTAATGTTGCGATAACCGCAAATTAAACTAACCATCTAAGTGATTTCAATGAGGTATCTACTTCATCAAGATCTGACCAAATTTTGCTATTATCTATTCAAGATATTGCCGGATCAAAATCTGGACCGTTTTCTTTAAATGGCAAGGTATTCCGTCCATCAAAATTTGGTCAGTTTTTCTAATGACTAGATACCTTGTCCATACAGCAACCAGGATGGTGGAGTTGTACTGAAGAAACTTTTTCGTCTCCTCCAACAAGCCATTTCTATCTCTTGTCACCCAAACTGGTTTCGAAGAGATATCTCGTCCATCAAGATCTAAGCAATTTTGATTCCTAATGACAAGATATCTCGTCTTCAAGATATTACCGATCTCTTTATAGTAAAAATGTCAAGATCTGGACAGTTTTTTCTAATGACGACTTATTTTGATAGAAACTTTTTCGTCTCCTCCAACAAGCCATTTCTATCTCGTATCACTCAAACTGGTTTCGAAGAGATATCTCGTCCATCAAGATCTAAGCAATTTTGATTCGTAATGACAAGATATCTCGTCATCAAGATATTACCGATCTCTTTATAGTAAAAATGTCAAGATCTGGACAGTTTTTTCTAATGACGACGTATTTTGATAGAAACTTTTTCGTCTCCTCCAACAAGCCATTTCTATCTCGTATCACTCAAACTGGTTTCGAAGGGATATCTCGTCCATCAAGATCTAAGCAATTTTGATTCCTAATGACAAGATATCTCGTCGTCAAGATATTACCGATCTCTTTATAGTAAAAACGTCAAGATCTGGGCAGTTTTTTTCTAATGACGACGTATTTTGACCATTGATTTCTGTTCCGTTTAGTTAATGGCGCGATACCAGGAGGGTAAAATCCCTTATTATAGTCCATTTCCATGTATTATAGGCAGTTTCTTTGAAATATAATTAATTTGTATGAGTGGATGAAAGACGTTTCTCATATCGCACATATCTCAGTCCCTAGTAATTCCCCAGGACTTTCGTGTGTTAAAAAATAGCTTCCCTATGCCGACCCGATTTCTACCAAGGTCCCATATAGAACTTTCATGATACTGTCCATCTAAACGCATCCGTATTACTGCCCTAGTAACTCTTTGGTATTTCCATTTTAAGGACTTTAAAGGACACCGTAGGAAGTCTACAGATCTATCTAGGAAGGCTTTAGAAGAATTTAGAAAGTATTGGGATGACAACAATGAAAGGTATTAGAAAGATCAGCCGGTTTAATCTGGGAAGATTTTTGTAATATAAATCTTCGGACCTCCATGGAAATTCCTACAGAAATCTAATCTCTACCTAGAATTTCCCACATTACTACCACAGATCATCGTGTACACGGGGGGATGGTGCACGTTAAATCTGCTCTGGCCTTAAACGTCCTCATATTGGCGGGGTGTTGAACTTAGGTGAGTCGGGTGCCAGCTCAGGTGTTGCCTCGTCATCAGACAGTGGTTTGAAATTACGTGGTGTTGTCCTCGGAGCTTTCCTTACGGTATTAATCCAGGACTGTCGCCAATAGCTCGTTTTGTTGCTCCAGTGCGACGTTAAACTACTACATAGCCTACCTTATCCACGGAAATGTCATTGTAAGTCCTCAGATATATGCGAACGGTTTAGGAAGCATAAAGAAACTAAGCGGTTAAATCTAGGAATATATTAAGAGCTATCAGGTAACTTTAGGCATTGTGTGTATATTTCCTAGGTCACATAATTTTATTTTCATGTGACAAAATTTCTATCTATTCATACTGTTTAAATAGAAGCTTATTGTGGGGTCAATTTATTTCTCTTGAATGTGATAACATTTTATTGAAGACTTAAAAAGCAAAAAATAAATTATATGTACCTATCAATTCCAGTTTTATATAAAACTAGCCACTGCGTGGCTAGCCCAGCCTTGCACGTGCCAGTTGCTTTTGTGGGGACATTGGTTTGCTTCGCAAACCAAATGGGTAATGGTAATGGTAATTTTTAGTTAACGTCGTACTAGGGCAACACAACGGGCTATTGACGACGGTCCGGGATCAGTCCCTTGAGGGAAAGATCCGAGGACAACACCTCGTAATTTTGAACCACGGTCAGATGACGAAGCAACACCTGAGCTGGCACCCCACTCTCCAAACTTCCACGCCAACCCAACGTGAGGACTTTCGGCAACGACATATTTAAGATGCACCAGCCGCCTCTACACCATACGCTTACAAACATCCATGCCCGTACCCGGATTCGAACCAGGAACCTTCCGATCTAGAGGCTAACACCTTAACCACTATACCGGTTGGTCGGCGCAAACCAAATGGGAATTTGTAGCCTATTGGATAACAACCACCACGGTTTCCCTTTGGTTTTAGAATTTGTAACCTATTGGATAACAGCCGTAACGGAGTTGCTCGTGCTGTTTGACACCGTGGTGTACGCCAATTTATAGCAACACGTGCCGTGTGCGGCCAGGCATTATCTTGTGGGGATATAAGTCCGAGGTGTCACAAAAGTAACGGTGACACAACTGCTCGCAGAATGTCGCCTACGCACCGCTGTGCTGTAAGTGTACCAGAAATGACTTCCAAATGGCTATCAAAGGAAATGGCATCCCAGACCATAACGCTCTGTTGTGGGCATGTGTGGCCTGAGAGAGTAAGGACAGGATCCCCACGCTGTCCTAGACACATTTCCAGACACATTTGGAAACGGGACTTGTCACTAAAGACCATACGTCCCCAGTCAGCGCCGTTACAAGTTCATCGAGCCCTCACCACTGTAATTCTTCTTCTTCTTCTTCGAATGGAAGCAGACCCCTCCGTACTGAGTTATTTAAAACCCACAGCGGACTAGGCGAAGCTAGGGAACGCCTCTAATGAGAAACATTAGAAGTAGGCCTTGTGACACGCCGTCCGAAAAGCTCTCGTCTACCCTGGGTGGGTGCGACGGGGAGTAGACGTGGTCAACCCGTGATTGTGTGCGCTGAAGATTTGTGGTCCGACTCTTTATTATCAGTCAACCTTAGGTCCGAATTGAGCCGAAAAAATTTACTTCATAGATTCGTGTCGACGTGTGATCAGAGACGCACACCCAGGCATCTCCTAGGAACCAGTAGACATTCCTGAGTAGCCCAGAGGATCAGCAGACTGACACAACTTCCCTGTATATCCAGTACAGTGTGCAGAACCGGTAACATCATCTACGGAGTTTTACAGACCCTTGCCGTCCGCCAGATAGCCTTCTTTCGTTAGCGTACAGGTATTAGCCTAGGGCAGCCGGGGAGTGGTCCCGACACCGCTAGTTTCCGTGTGGCACCTAAGGAGGTTCCTGTCGCTACTTGACCGCAGGAACAGCGGCATCGCAATGTGCCAGTTCCTACGATCCAAACCAATAGCCTGCTGGCTAGAGCGGCTTCGCCACGTTAGAGACTGACATATTCCTCCTACACGGATAGACCCATGATCTGCGGAGTTATGGGATCACCTGGTGTCATCTGAAAGAGCCGCGGTTCGAGTGGTGGGGGCCATCACTCTTCATTCCTTGGAACGATCTCATCCTCGGCCTAGGGACCCTAGATTTTTTTTTGTTATAGAGTGTATCTTGGCATTAGCAAAACTGATGATATCTCGATGTGCAAGTCCATATGGTATCGAGATACCTCGTCCAAGCCACGAATTTTAGGGGAGGGGGATTTTCCCATCATCTATTTTCGTTAATACTATTCTGTACATAATTTCATGGTAGGTAGTTATTTTAATTTACGTCGCACTGGAGCAACACTTAGCGCTATTAGGGACGGTTAGGAATTATACCCGAATGGGAAAGATTCAAAGACAACGCCTCGTAATTGTGTACCACCGTCACATGAGGTAGGTAGGTATTTTAACTAACGTCGTACTGGAGCAACACAACGGTCTATTGACAATCAATCCCAACTGAAAAAATCCGAGGACTACACCACGTAATTTTGAACCACGGTCGATTGACGAGGCCGTCAGATGAGGAGAACAACCTCTAAGCCAGCACCTCACTCTCCAAACGTCAAAACCATACCAACGTGAGGACATTTTACGCTACGTTAGATTTAACGTGCACCAGCAATGTACACGATGGTCTTTGGTTGGATTCAACTCGCAACCTTCCGGCTGGTAATCCGTTAATCTGTTCCAACCGAGTTCCTGCGGTCCGACATTATTTTACAAATTAACTGTATTGTGGCCATCTGTATTGCTCGCTTTCTCAATCCGCCACGACGCCTTATTTCCGTGTTATCTGCGTTGTTGTCTACAGATGAATGAGAAATCTCTATTGATATATATGAAAGGATGCTTGAATTCTCTGAACCATAAGCACGCGTTTCTTGCCGCTCTTGCACTTTCTCTTGGCATTCTATTCCGAAAATTTTCGATTTAAGTTTGAATTTATCTTTTGTTTGTTATCATAGCAGATATTTTCCTCTGATAGGTGATGCTCAAAAAAGAGGAATTGAATAGCACAGAAAGAAGTTTATATTCCATCCCCTGGATGGTATTTCAATTCGAGAGACAGTTTTTTTTCCACGTTTTTCCACATCCCCTGGATGTGCGAACTATAGGAAATGTTCCCGATATTCTAAACTGGAACAAAAATGTCTAAACTCAATTTTGAGTATAGCTCCCTTCATATTTATGACTAAGCCGGCCGGCCTCTGAATAGAATTGGAGCTCATCGTGCCCTCTATTCTGGGTAAGAGTGGTGTAAATACGACTCAGGTATTATAGTACAAGATCTGAATTCCAGTTTAATAGTGAAATAAATCGTTAAATAACTACAGAAAAAAACCCTTTGAGTACTTTGTGGGAATATGTATGGTTTAACATGCAAGGATGATAGTTTACTTCATTTCTCTGTGTACCTTATCTCAGAATATACCAAAAATATTGGTTTGAATTCGTTATGTATATCAGTAGATGTTAAGTCTATCTCGTATTGCAGAGGACGTGCGAGTAGATGTTGGGCAAGACTCTAGAAAGAGAAAGCTTCTTCGGCAGAGAGGATTGTCATTCCATCCCTTCGTTGCTATTTCTTGTTACTATTGAAGTTTGTTTCCAAGTTCTTCCCTATCCCCTCAAAGTGCGAAAAATAGGAAATTTTCTCGATATATTCTAAACTGGAACAAAAATCTCTAAACTCAATTTTGAGCATAGCTCCTTTCATATTCATGATTCAAATGTATTCATGTTAAGTTTGATTCTATTCCAAACACGAATGGTAGGTAGATAATTAATTAACATCGCACTGGAGCAACACACGTATTATGTGCGACGGTCCGGTATCAATCCCGAAAGGAAAGGTCTGAGGACAACGCCTCTTAATTTTCAACCCCGGTCAGATGACGAGAAAATACCTGATCTGGCGACCCACTCTCCAAACTTCCACTGCAAGCCAACATGAGGACTTTTGAGGCAACTACAGATGCAACGTGTACTCGTCCCCGTGTACACTATGGTCTTTGACTGAACATTAAAGATGTGTTACACCATATAAGTATTCCAATGCAAGATTTACATTCTAGTATAAAGTGTCAAAAAAGAAAGTCGGCTACTACAGGAATATTTTCTGAATGCTTTAAGAGGAATTGGAAGGTCCTACATTTTATTTCCAATGGCAAGGCTGGGTACAGATTGCAAAGACAAATACAATACATGATACAATACAGAAATACAATACAGTACAGAATTGACCGAAGTCATTGTAGCCTTATACAAGGCCAGAAGTGATGGTCACTTGTGAAGGGGCACCCAATGGGTGGACCATCATTGTCCCTAACAAAGGACAGCACAATTTACATCTATGCCCTGACCCGGATTCGAACCAGGAACCTTCCGATCCAGAGGCTAACACCTTGACCACTAGACCGGTTGGTCGGCGGAAGGTCCTACATAGAATTATCAATTCTCTAAGGCAGCGGTTTCCAACCCGTGATACGCGTACTCCTGGGGGTACGTGGTGGACGTGTTAAGGGTACGCGAAAATAATATTGCTAATGGCGGAAAACATCAGAAAAGTGAATTTAAATAAAACCACAAAAATAGGTTATAGTTTTGATCTATGTAAAGTTTGGATATTTCTTCCCGCATGATCAATATTCCTATGCGTAGACGAGTAGTGAATGGCACACAATGGAGTCATCAATGATTTAGTCCGTGTTGAACTTGTAATCTACCATGTAGTATCATGTATTGACTTGAGTGACTTTATATTTAGAGTGTTTTGTGCCTCAAAATGGATAGGTGGGTGAAAACCGTAACTCTTATGAGAGCTGCAGTTAACATTGAAATTCAACATGCTGATTCCGCAGTTACAAGTACTTCGAAGCAGTCTGATGATTTACAAGAGCAAAGGGACCACGGCGCAGCCACTGATAGACTTGTCCTTCCAAATCGTGAACTTAACACTTTTCAAAAAACAAAAAAACATCAGTGTTCTGTAAAAGAGAAAATATTCTGCTGAATATATACTTGAGATAGTACGAATTTCCATTCATGAAAAATGAAAACTGTCAGAAACCACTGTTAGTGGGGAGATATTGTCCAACGGTTGTATGAAAATTTTTTTTATCCATACGCCGTTTAAAGACAAAACATCCAATTTATAAATAAAAGGATGTTAGTTTTTTTCGGGGACTCTCAAACGTCCCTAATTTTGCTTCTTATCCCTCATCTACAAAAAAGGCAATGAGAATACAGTGAAGCATCGTACAGAATAAGTTACCGCATTGCCAAAAGCGGTAAAATCATACAATCGCTGAAAATTTCATATAGGATTACAGAACAGTTCCGTAAATCGAGTCTATGATCAAGAAATTGGATTTTTGGGAATCATGTATCCAAAAAGACAAGCGTGAAGTTTTTGAGATACTGCGCAGTTTCTTTACTTGTGAGAACGAGCTGAAAATGTCAAATGAATGTAAAGGTAGTATAATAGCTCACTTAAAAGAACCTAATGACAAACCTGTACAACAGCGTGTTTAAACAGTATTTTCCGAAGAAAATAGTGAAAAAAACTGGATTTTAAATTTTAACGTATTATTTTTTTCAACAAGCAGAAAAACTATCATTTTATGAAAAAGAAAAATTGATAGAACTTTCAACCGATTCTTCTTTATAATTAGATTTCACAAAAGAAATTTTGTTGACTTCTGGGCAGTAGTGAAAGATGAATACCAAGAACTCAGTGTCAAAGCAATACAATTTTTATTACCTTTCACTAACACAGAGCTTGTCCGAGAACATTATCATCTTATGCATACGTACATTATGAATAAATATCGCAATATGACACAGCTACTGATTTTTAAAAACTCGAATCCATGAAACAATCTCAAGGTTCGTATTAAAATGTGATGAATAATTATTGTACTTTGATCATAGGTTAATATTAGTAATTATAATTTTATTTTAATATGTTAAGCTTATCACTAATATTATAAAAGGAAGTGTTTGTTTGTTTGCTTGGGGCCGCAAAATCCTGATGATTGTATGGCACTTACAACAATGAGATTTGGCATACAGGTAGTCCAAAATATTTGCAATTTTTGGGTCGCGGCAAATTTTAAAATTCAATCTAGAAGATTTTTAAATGAATTTAATAGTTTTATTCTCCATCGCTTTTTCAAACGCGGATAACTTTTTCTACCCGTGTGACCTTGCAATAAGGGTTTAGAACCATGCCAAGTTTTTTTCAACCGCAGAACGCCGAGAAAATTACATTTTTCAATTCCGCTTCGATTTTGCGCGTACGAATAAATTTCCAGACAGACGATAAATCTTTTAACTGAAGTCAGTTCTTCTTCTATCTCCTAGACCGTTAAAGATAGAGTAAAAATTTCAACGGATTTGAAATCTGCGGAAACTTTCAGTTTAGATTGATTCCTAAATATATTATTTTCTTTAAATAAATAGTTTTTTAATTGAAAATATCTTCAACGGATTTGAAATCTGCGGAAAATTTTATACCAGATTAATACCTCCGCAAACCAACATCACGTTGTTGCCCGTGGAGTTGGTTTGGGGAGTAAACCGACAACACGGGTACGGGCAACGCCGTGCTAGCCAAGTAGTGGCTATTCTTGTACATAATATGGAGGGGTGCAAAAATTATGCATAGGGGCTCTTCTTACCCACGGCATGGCACTGGTTGGGTGTAATGAAGATAGGGGACTAGTAAGTGAAAAGTCTAATCAAGGGGTACGGGAGATAAAAAGTTTGGTAACCGCTTTATCTAAGTGGTCCTCACGTATATATCCGTTCAGCAACCTGCAGTTTTCTCTGCATGACTTCTTGTCAGTATTGGTTCCATTAACCAAAGAGTAGAGTGTTTAAGAAAAAGAAAGTAGTAAGTAAGTAGAAAGTTAGAGTGTTTAATTTTCGTCGAACAGGAACAGTACAACGGGCTATTGGCGACAGTCCGTGATCGATCCGAAAGGGAAATGTTTGAGGACGCAGATATGATTATCGCGATATTCCAGCATACATGGTAGATCGCCATAATACCCGAAAGCCAGATGTGATAATGTAAGGTGTCATTGGGTACCATTCGCAATATACTCTGATACAAATTGAAAGCAATTTCAGCAGCAACCGCCTTATAAGGGAAGACAGAAGTCATACTTTTCTCTTAGAACCCTCTTGACATTATATTCCAATAGGGTAATGCCCGACCACATGTTCCAAGGAATGTTAACCAACCAAGCGCGTAAAATTCAGCTTTCTCCTGGCCTCCACGTTCGCCAGATATGTCCCCTATTGAGCATGTCTGGAATGTGGTCAATCAGTAGCTAGCTTTTAATACCATTTAGCATCCAGCACCAATGAACTGTGGATTCGCATATAAACAACCTGACAAGCGATTCCCAAGGAAACGCCTCCAAAGCTTCCTTGATTCGATGACATTTATATCAGATAGCACTCTGAAAGCGTCTCAGCATACTGATTTTGCAGGTCACAATTGAACTGTCTTGAAATTTACCACTTTTTGTAAAATCAGTAATATGCGCTATAAATTTACATCTAATCGAATTAGTCTTTCTTGGTGTTGTAATTTTCAGAAACAGTAGTGTACGTTTTCTGGCGAGAATTTGAATGATTATTTTCCTTATATTCCAACTTATTAACCCTCCAGGTTATTGCCTCTACGAAATACCTCGTCACCAGTAATAATTTTGACTGATCAAATTCTGATAAATAAAAGGGACAACATCTTGAATAGCACAATTGGTAAGATCTTGATGATCCGCGGATATCTCGTTGAAACCTGCAGATTTAAACAATTTCCTCACTCGCACAAACCATGAGAGCCGATCAACTCATTTGAAAAATAAATATAGTGCACTGTATTTTCTTTTATGTAAAAAAAAGATCTTCCGCAAGTGAGAAATGACTTTGGTATTGAAAGAATACGTTTCTAAGTTTGAACAATGCAAATACTCGCAATATTGTTTAACTAATGGAATGATACAATAGATGCTCTCCCATTCTTACGAATTGCAGTTATTTAAACCGAGCTATAATTCAAGTGAATTCCAGTCATTAGCAACTTTTAAAGAAGCTTTTACCGAATGTTATATCCACGCGAGGAAACGTAGCTAATTTATGTAAGTTTTCAAACTTTTATACCAAGGTTTCATACACCAAAGGATCAATCGAGTTTATTTGGCAATCACTACAGGGCACGTATCTGTTTATAAATAACTAGCATTTGATCCCAAAGAAAGAAAACCATTTAAAGTGAACTTTAGGAGAGAGTTTGAAATCAAAACTTCTTGAACAATAGCCTTCAAAACCGACCTCATTTACTCCTGGGAAGAACCTTCACCTAACATCCGAAGCATTGTTTGGAGAAAGTAACATTTTAAACAAATAGGAATCTCATTCTAAATCGAAAGTTTCGAAACTGAGGAGCTTTATAATTTTCCGAATAAAGGGAGGGGATCAATTATTATGAATTTCCATTTGTAAATAAAAATCCCATTATACTTCAAACCACGTTTCGATCTCAGCGTTCGGGGTTGAAGGATTTTTTCTGTTCCCTCTTGGAACTCTTATCTTTAAAGCCAAATTTTGAGGGTCCTTAGTAATTGTAATGCAAGAGCCGGCTCTTTTCTAACCGTGTCTCAGAGCATGTGTTTTTGTTCACTTTTAAGACCCGAAATGGGAGACAAAAAAAATTTAACGCTCCCTTCATTATATTCAGTTTTTTCGTGATTTTGGGCTTTCGTGTTTTGAATGGCTAAAAGGAAATCAGCGGGTTTTACTGCTGAGGAATACAGATAGCTACAGATCTTCAGGAAATTTTCGGTTTATCGGTAATTTGAATTAAATTTACCCTGAATGAATATTCGTACTAGAGCAACACAAGAGGCTATTGACGACTGTCCGTGATAAATCCCAGCGGGAAATATCATAGGACAACACCACGTAATTTTGAACCACGGTCAGATGACGAAATGCTCGGACTGTGTTAACCGCAAAGATGCGCCGACCAACCAGTCTTGGTGGTTAAGGTGTTAGCCTCTAGATCGGAAGCTTCCTGGTTCCAATCCGGGTCAGTGTATGGATTTGTAAGCGTATGTGTAGAGGAGGCTGATGCACCTTAAAACTGTCATGGCCGAAAGTCCTCACGTTGGGTTGGTGTGGAAGTTTGGAGTATGGAGTGCCAGCTCAGATGTTGCCTCGTCATCTGACCGTGGTTCAAAATGACGTCCTCAGAGCACGTCGTCAATAGCCCGTTGTGTTGCTCTTGTACGACGTTAATTTTAAATTTTACCGGGTAAGGGAAACTGGTAGATGCATAATAGTAGTTTTAACGTTATCAATTAATACATGCAATGAAGATACTACAATGATTTGGTAATAAGTTATTAATTGTAATTACCTTATCATTGCATGCATCAATTGTAATTGTAATTCACTAGCCAACTTGTTTCTAACCTTTGCTCAGAGCTTGTGCATTTCATTCAGTTTTAAAACCCGTATTCAGAGACTAAAACCTTTCCCCTTCATTAAATTTAGTGTTTTCGTAATTTTACTGTGAATAAGATTATAAATTTCAAAAGCACAGAAGTAGGCTTTATTCCTGAAATCCAATTACTTCCTTTAACTTCTATGCAAAACTGCAGCAAGGGATACTGGTGTATACGAATAATACTTTGAACGTATTTGTACTAATTACCTAATCATTACTTGCGACACTTGTATGTGTAATTGAAGATTCGGCAGGTTTCTAGTGGTGTCCTAGAGCATGTCTTCTTTGGCACAATTTCTAAAATCTATACTGCTAGAAAGGAAATTTAAGGTTCCTCATCATTAAACTCAGTTTTTTCGTGATTTTTCTAGGTTTCGTGTTTTGAACATAGATGTGAAGTTTAAGTATTGACTGAGATAATGATTGCTAAGATGACTGAGCATTGCTATTGTGAGCAGCTTCAAAAAGTGTGACCAAGCATGTAATTAAATATACTGCCATGGTTGGCCGATTTGGCATCTTATCGCCTTGTTGTTATAGTGCGTATTTCTATAGAATGGCGACAAAAATCATGAACTACCCAAAGTCTACTACTATCGATTAGTAATGCGACATCGACAGCAAAACATCGATGTTCATAATTTCGATGTTGATAATACATCGCCCCAAAACCATCGATGTTTTTAAAATTCAGTGTATTTAAACTTTTTCCCCATTTCTTAAAACTGGTTTAGCCACTAGTGATGCAACATTGGCTCCAATACATGGATGTTTTTAATAAAATATCAATGTTTTGAAAACATCGACATTGATGTCGCATCCCTACTTTTCAAATCCTCTATCCTTTGTCACTTTGGTCTAAAAGGATGTTCAATTTGCTGATTATGAAGATTATGCTACTTGGTTATTTTTAAAATTTTTATAACGGTACTTTTTTCATTTAAAAATAAAACATCGACAACGTAAAAACATCGACAAGTATAAACATCGATGTTACAAAAACATCGGCTCCAATACATCGATGTTAAATACATCGATGTTTTTTTATAAAACATCGACATCGATGTCGCATTCTTACTATCGATCCCTAACCAATCAGATGATGAATCAATGTTCCGGAGTCTTCCGTCCCGTAGACAATAAGATGATACATGTTCGGTTCCAACCTGTAGATAATAGTAAGTGTCACGTTACTACTTACTTTCTATGACATTGTCTAGGGCCCATAAAAATATTACTCTCCTCTACTTTTATATTTCCTCTAAGAATTAAATAGCTAACAGAAAATCAGCAAATTTAACTGCTGAAGCATACTGTGTGTGTGTGGTAATAACTACGAAACTTCTAGAAAACTCAACATTTCAGTATATAGAGTTACATATACGAATTTAAAAAATTTACTCTGAATACATACTCGAATGCGTTAATCGCGAAAATTGTAATTTCAATATGGATTTCGGCACAGCACGATGAGCATGATCGTAAATTTCAAAGGCAATATTCGTGAAAACCCATTTACTTTTCATTGTAACTGTTATGGCAAAATGCCACATGGAAAATTGATGTATGCAAAAATAACAGTTTTAACTTAATTGTATTAGTTTCGTAATGGTTATAGATAACACTTGAGTTCTGGTAATTCAAGAGCAGAATCTTTTTTTGTTGTTTTGTTTTTCCGTTCAGTTTTTATATCCCTTACTAAGAAAACATTTAATACTCCCCTTCATTAAATTCAGTCTTTTCTGCTTTCGTATTTCGACAGAAATGAACAAATTTTATTCCTGAGGTATACGAATAACGACTACGAATCTCGAAAATTCAATTTTTCAATTTATAAAGTTGTGTACGGTAATGGTAATTTTAGTTAACGTAGAGTACTAGAGCAACACAAAGGGGCTATTGACGACGGTCCGGGATCAGTCCCTTAAGGGAAAGATTCGAGGACAACACCTCGTAATTTTTAACCACGGTCAGATGACGAAGCAACACCTGAGCTGGCACCCCACTCTCCAAACTTCCACGCCAACCCAACGTGAGGACTTTCGGCCACGACAGATTTAAGGTGCACCAGCCGCCTCTACACCATACGTTTACAAACATCCATGCCCGGACCCGGATTCGAACCAGGAACCTTCCGATCTAGAGGCTAACACCTTAACCACTATACCGGTTGGTCGGCAAAGTTGTGTACGGATATTATTTTTATTCTGAATAAACTCAATCGCTGTAGTAGGTGGTAATACTAGTCTCAATTGGAATTTAAACCGATCACTAACAACAAGAACATAAATTTCAAAACCAGAAGGTGGTTGAGGTGAAGGTTCTCTAGATCAGAAGGTTCCTGGTTCGTATCCAGGTCAGTGCATGGATATTTGTAAACGTGTGGTGTTGAGGAGGTTGGTGCACCTCAAATCTGTCGAGGCCGAAAGTTCTCACATTGGGTTGGTGTGGAGATTTGGAGATGTTAGCATCTCCAAATCTCAGTTGTTGCTCCGTTAAGTTGTTGCCTCGTCATCTGACAGTGGTTCAAAATTAAGTGGCGTTATTCTCGGATCTTTCCCGTAGGGGATTGATTACGAGGTGTTGTCCTCGGATCTTTCCCTGAAGGGATTGATCCCGGACCGTCGCCAATAGCCCGTTTTGTTGCTCTAGTACGACGTTATTAAAAAATTACCAATTACTGGTTGGTGGTTGATCCCGGACCGTCATCAATTGCCCGTTGTATTGCTGTAGCACGTCGTTAGTTAAAATACCTATCTGCACTTTGGCTTTCAAACCAAATTTTAGAGCCATTTGCAATTGAATACCCAGAATATTTCTGATGCAGCCGACCAACCTGTATAGTGGTTAAGGTGTTAGCCTCTAGATAGGAAGGTTCCTGGTTCGAATTCGGGTCAGGGCATGGATGTTTGTAAGCGTATGGTGTAGAGGCGGCTGGTGCACCTTAAATCTGTCGTGGCCGAAAGTCGTCACGTTGGGTTGGTGTGGAAGTTTGGAGAGTGGGGTGCCAGCGCAGGTGTTGCTTCGTTATCCGACCGTGGTTCAAAATTACGAGGTGTTGTCCTCGGATCTCTCCCTTGAGGAACTGATCCCGAACCGTCGTCAATAGCCCGCTGTGTTGTTCTAGTACGACGTTAACAAAAATTACCATTACCTCTATTTCTGATGCGTGTCAGATGTAGGTAGATATTTATTTAACGTCACAATACAGCAACACTAAGTCAACTGGCTATTGACGATAATTCCAGATCAATTTCCCAAGGGAAAGAACCGAGGACAACACCGCATAATTTGAACCACGGTCAGATGACAAGGTCACAGCTGAGACGGCTCACCCCACTCTCCAAAATTCCACATCACGCTAACCTGAGGATATTTGAGACCACGATAGATATTAAAGAGTACCGACCTCCTTTGTACACGACAGTGTTTGTTGGATTCGAACTCGTAACCCTCCGGCTGCTATTCCGTTACTCTTCCAACCGGCCACCGCCTCCCAGTGACGATCCCGGATCAACCCCCGAAGGCAAAGATCCGAGGACAGCCCCACATAATTTTGAAACACGGTCAGATGATAAGGTCACACCTGAGATGGCACCCCAATTTCCAAACTTCCACAGCACGCTAACGTGATGATATTTGAGGACATGACAGATTTAACGAACACCAGACTCATTTGTACCCGGTGGTCTTTCGTTGCATTCGGACTGGCAACTCTCCGTTTGCTAATCCGTTACTCTTCCAACCGAGCTTCCGCGGCCCACGTGTCTCAGGGCAAATCTTTTGTGTCCAGTTCTTAACCCTGACTATGGTTTGGGTCGTCGTGGCTCAGTGGTTATGACCACTGTGCTATCAACTTTAAAGTTGAAGGCGGTGAATGTTCGATTCTTGTCAAGTACATTGCTTCCTGTGTGTGTTTCTATCTTCTGTGTCAGTTAAACTTTCATTGTGTGTGTCTATTACTTGATAATGTATGTCTTGTGTTTGGCGCAGCATTGTCAAATATGGACCTTGCGCCATTAAACCCCAACAAACCAACCAACCCTCTCGGTGGTTAAATTTAGTGTCAAAAATTCCCTGTAGTGGCCAGCCTCTGGTGTTAAAACCTGTTCCAAAAGTTTACCAGTTCCAGGCAAGGATGATTTATCCTTTTTAAGTTGTATCATTCCCTCGGATTGTTGTCTCTACGAGATAGCTAAATTGTCCTGATCTTTGACGAGATAGCTCGTCGAAATACTTGACGAGTTAAAGCCCTTACTTGTACTTTTAAGTTGTATCATTCCCTTCGACTGTCGTCTCGACGAGGTAGCTAAATTGACCTGATCTTGGACGAGATAGCTCGTCGAAACACCTGGAGGGTTACAGACCTAACATGAACTTCTAAGTTGTATCATTCCCTCGGATTATTGTCTCTACGAGATAGCTAAATTGACCTGATCTTGGACGAGATAGATCGTCGAAACACTTGACGAGTTAAAGCCCTTACTTTGACTTTTAAGTTGTATCATTCCCTCGGATTGTTGTCTCGACGAGATAGCAAAATTGACCTGATCTTGGACGAGATAGCTAAACCTGATCTTGGACGAGATAGCTAAACCTGATCTTGGACGAGATAGCTAAATTAACCTGATCTTGGACGAGATAGCTCGTCGAAACACTTGAAGGGTTAAAGCCCTTAATTTGAATCCCCCTTCATCAAATTGAGTTGTTTCGTAAATATAAACTTCCGTGTTTTGAACTACATGTGACAAATTCTACTTCTAAGTGCACAGATAGTAATACGAGTCTTCCAGAAAATTCAACTTTTCGGTTTATCAAGTTATACGAATTAAATTTACTCTGTATGAATACTTAAATGCCGTAGTCTTAATGATGAATGGGGGGGTTTAGATTCCGCCGTCCCATGTACAAGCGCATAAAATTTTTAAAACAGTAGCTCTATTCGTGAAAATTCATTTATTTCTCCTGACAACTTCTGTTATGACACACTGCAGCATTGGAAACTTGTGTGTGCAGAACGGTTGTTTTAAAAACGAACTTATTACTAATCATTTCAGGCAATACTTTAAAATGATGAAATTATCGCCAGAGTTTAAAAACCGGTAATTAAATAACTGTAGAAACTGGTTTGGGTGAGAGTTGACTTTAACGTGATATCATTACCGGTTTTCTTAGTCACAATTTTTTTAAATTCGGCTCAGTTTTATTTGTTTTTTACATATTTTACTTCAGGGATCAATTTATTCGACAAGTAGCGGAGGAAATAGTCAGTATGTGTCGTTTGATTCGGTTGAGTGTTACGGCTAAATGGTCTTTTTTGACCAAACTAAGCCAAACTCAAGACGGTAAACGTCAAGTAAGTGACCTACACAAGAAAGGGCTTGCAGATTCACAAGAAATACTGTCACCATGGCGTATCGTGATCTAATACGAAATAGAACTTTCATCATAACTTCGAGTGATCCAATACAAAATATGACTTACATCATTGTTCATATAAGAAATTGAGAAGGGTCAAACAACCATAATGTTTAGCCATGGGGTAAGGGGACTTACTGGCATTGGTCATTGATTAAGAAGCTGCGTTTTACCGAGGTTGGGAGCCAACAAGAGGGAAGATTTAAAACTTCTCGAGAAACGGAGCCAGATCTTGTGAACGCCGAGAGTACA
>OX375884.1:35579850-35795540 GCA_947359465.1 Metellina segmentata
TGTGTTGCAGTGGATACCCGCACATGTAGGCATCGAGGGGAATGAGTGTGCGGACGCCCTGGCCAAAGAGGCACAGAATCTTGATCAACCTCTTTCCACCATCACACTTGCAGATGTGAATGCAGTGGCCAGATGCAGACTTTTAAACCAACCCTCAAAGAAACCTTTGATAACCGACTTCGACTTCCCTAGAGACATAACGACTACAATTGCTCTACTAAGAACGGATCATTATAAGGAAATGAAAATACTTCCTGACGGGACAAGGACCTATCCTTACTGCAAGAACTGCACAAAGATCCAACTCACACCAAAACGCATCTTTGAATGTCCAAAAATTATTGCACACATCTTGAAACTCGGCTTGTTACCAGATAGAGATCTGCTGTGGGAGACCCTCTACAGCTCTGAGGCACCGAAGCTGGCAGCTGCGGTCCTTAGGACCTTTGACAATATTTGAGACTTTTTTGGCAATCCATAGACACGACATCATCATCATCACTACAATCAAGCCTCAACATTTTGCATCAAGTTTCGATGAATTTGTGCGAATAATTTGGCAATGGCAAAAAACACAAAGGTAAACTTTAAATGCTTTTTCTGGAAAACCTAATTTTATGCAAATATTGAGCACGCGTAACATGATTTCTCAAAACGTTGCAGAGATATCTCTACGAAATTAAACATTATTACTTATTAACTAGTTGTAATGACAGTATACTCAAGGTTTAGTTGTACAATGCATACTTTTTAATTTATAGCTGTTTAATATAGACTTCAAGTACACATTTTGTAAAATTAAAATTTTAGCTACATATAACGAGCGATACTTCTTAACATTTCAATATATATATCTTTGATTGTAGTATATTGTCTTCACTAATATTATAGATAGATAGTGCTGCAAGGAAATTAAAATTAATTTAATAGAAATTTATACAGAGCGTTAGCCATATTCTAGTAATTTTTCTTCAATTTTACCTTAATTTGTCCAATCGACAAAAAAATAATGAGTCGGTGCATTATTTTTTGCTTTATTTCATGATTTTCAAACATTATCTAGTATGAAAAATGTTTAAATTGTGATTTAAGAGTCGTTTTCAAAAAAATTGTTCCGAACCTAGTCGAATACCTTAAGAGTAATACGGAAATAAAACTACTTTTAAGTAAAACATAAGAAACACTTAGTTGCAATTATCTTGCGCCTTAGATCCTACTGTATACTAACCTTATCAAGAAGAGAGTAGTCAAGCATAAATTTCAACACACACACACACAAAACCTATATAAAACATATATCAAACATGTATGATATTTTTACAAGGGGATATTGTGAATAAAAACCTTCAAAGCTTAAGCAGAAATGAAACAGATTATAATATAAAACACGACTCGATCTTAAGACCGAAAGATTATTATTTCAGGAATTACAAAAATCCATTTTACAAAATATGTACTGTGAATTTTTTTCTGTAGCTGACTAAAAAAAATAAATAAAAACCAAGAAATAATTATCTCATGTTTTTATTTAATTTTCTTTTACTTGCGAAACATATTTTCGAGGCGAATTTATTTGTGGTTTCAAATACTGTAAGTTATTAATTCGAGGCGCTCCACTAAAAAAGCTTCCTATTATTTTTGTTTCGGAGCATTTTATTTTACGTTCCATCCTCTCAAGGAGTTTAATGTTTCGTAACCACTTTGACTTCATGATTATACCACAGAAAGATTAAATTCTCGAGGATTCGAGAGATTTTTTCTTTCCTTTTTGATCCTTGGCAACCTTGCAAAAATTCCTTTTCAAGCCAACGATGAGGAAATTATGAATATTCGGAGATGAGTTCCCACAGTAAATTAAAATGGCTGAAACGTTCAAAACCAGTGGGACTTTTAATTACACGAAAGTTAGGAAATTAAGCTTTAATTTGCCACCATTCGGGCATTAGGTTCCTTCACCTCTATAAATAAAACTCCCCTGCACTTAAGAAACTTTAAACTTTCAATTACCAAGTCGCCGAAGCAATAAGAACAAGTTTTCTTTTTTCTTTATTTTCTATTGTTCGGCTCGCGACATAAGTTTGTGCTTTGTTAATGGATGCTTGGAGGGAGCTATTAAAGTGAATGTTCTACTATGCAGCCATTAAAGAGATCCTAATGCTCTACAAGGAATTAAATTTTCCCAAAATGGAGCGGCACAAAATTATTTTAAGCTCTATTAGAATTTAAAGGATTCCGGACTTTCCGAAGACCATTCAAACGCTTAAATACCTTGCCTCCAGGAACGATAGTTGAAAAGTGGATGAGTTTTTTTATTTTCTTTAAATATAGTCCCCGCTCTTACGATACAAAAATATCAGATCTGTAACGACCACAAAGACACGTGTATTTGTATTTTTTTGAGTCCGCATTCGAACTTAAAAGCTTCAATTGCGCTAATACGTTAAGCAATAAATACTTCTGGAACGCTATCTAGAAGTATCGAAGAATTACCCCCATGTGTATTCGCTTCGAAACCATTAGATCCTTTCTTTAAAAGCTTCCATTGAAACAACGCATTAAACAATTAGTACTTAGATTACGTAACAAAAGGCAATTTGCTGAAAATTTTGACTCTAGACTCATAGTCTAGGAATTTTGTACGTAAATATTTTTATAAGCTACCTTAATCATTTTAATTAATTTCCCACTGTGGAATAGAGAATTACCGATTAACTCATACCACATAAATCCAAGAAAAGTGCAAGTATTTAAATGCAAAATAGAATGTTAAATACAAAATTGTAAGATTAAGGAAGCATCTGAATTACTAGTAACTTTTAAGTACTCATTTTCATTAAAAGCGTGGTGAATCATTAAATTTAAGAAATACAAATATAATTAATTTTTGCTTAAATATTGTACTAAAGAAACTTGGAATCTAATTTTCATACTTCATTCTCAAACTGTCTACGTATTTTTGAAACAATCATTGATATCTTTATTTAAGTCCTTCCATCCACTCTCTTTTTTGTAATTACTAGTGGATTATAGGATTTAGAAAGCTATTTTCTATACTTTGATCTCTCCTTGCTTGAATTATAATTATGAAACGCATTCTTTGTTAGTACACACAGAAATCAAACGTTCACTAAAATAATTATTCATTTGTATAGAGTGTGGTTAAAGTCATGATTGGAGTAATTGAAAATAAATTCAGCTTTTACACAGATAGGTTTCTTTTAGGTTTAGTCAATTTTTCTTAAAGTTTTAACCTCATTGGATGATTGCATACTATAATAATTTTTCCAGTTAGTAACATACTCTTAAATTTAAAAGATTAAATATTGAATGTTTAAAAAGAACAATTTATCTATATATAATTAATTATCAACACACAAAAATACGTTTACATGAATTGTAAGTTCATTTGTACTAAAACTGAATATACTCTAAATAAGTTTCCTTTTCTATTGCTACTACACTGCAAACATGTGAATAAGTATTTTTAAATTCGCTCACTAACAAAACTCCCCAGAGAAAATCTTTTGTAATCTCAGTTTACCTACCTTAAACAAGACATTTAAAAAGTTGTGAACAATATGCATGTAATCACTTGTTAAAGTTGCATTTTGCGCAATATAAAGAATAGTTTATTTATCATTAAAAATCATTCAGACCATTCTCACAACGTTATTTCTAATAAGCAACCTGAAAAATGAACGCTAAGTTATACATTAATTTCTGCCATTTCCATTTTAATGCCTAAGTTCTCTTTCAAAATGCCTGCCCTATGAAACGTTCATCGTTTACTCATCTGGGGGTCCATCATGGCTCATTGGGTATTCCCACTGCGGCAACAACCTGCAAGTTATAGGCAGCGCATGTTCGATTCGCCTGTATTTCTCTCTTATCTGTCAGTAAAACTTTCATAGTATGTATATGTCTATTACTTGATATTGCATATCATGTGTCTGCCCCAGTATAACCAAATATGGCCCTTTCACCATAAAGCCCCAAATTCAACAAACCACATATTTTGTTAGATGTGTAAATAAAACACAAATGGGTGGCACATGAAAACGTACTACACCACACATAAAATAGATAGATAAAACATCGACTGCATAAAACATGGTAGGGTAAGGCGGGGTAATTGTAAACAGAATTTGTATGTTCACTTTCAATCCCTATTTTCAAACTCTTGATAAAGTAATTAAACATTGTTCACCCTACTAAACTAACTTGTCACTATTCTACTTTGATATTTAATTAGTACGAAGATTCCAGAAAGGAAATTTACTACCGTACTCGGCTGTTTACAATTACCCCGCATGTTTACAATTACCACTGAAAGTAGGGGTAATTGTAAACAACGATTTTCCTCGTGATATTGAATATCGAACAAGTGACAGCATGAGCAGTAGTCATGGCAGTAGAAGGAACTCCAATGGTATTTTTACCCTTCAAATACCATGCTTACAACAACCCCGTTTTGATCTTTACATTTAACAAATACTCCCGCTTCTTACCCAGTAATTGTAAACATTCAACTGTAGATGCAGTAAAGTTCTCAGAAGGAAAAGTCAATGATTTTCTGTTCGATAGAAACATAACTGACCGTAGTAAAGAATTGGACCAACATATTTTTTCAATATATTATGGAGGGCAGCAGAAAAAATGTGCAACACATAAAAACTTTAAAAACCAAACTTTACAACCACAATTTTTTCAACTAAACAGATTGCTATCAGCTGTGGTTCAAAGAAATACGGGATCACCATATTACATCCTCAGGGTTGCAATCTTTCATATTTCACAACTTTTAGTTTTTCTGAATTTCGCGTGGGCGCTTGTATAGCTTGTTTACAATTACCCAACCAGACTCTAAATCAAAAAATGGGTCGCACATAAAAATTCAACCAACCACATGCATATCGTTGGTTGAGTTTTGATGTCGCAAGTGCTATATTTCACCCAGGTACGCCATCACAAGACAGACAACACCAAGTAAGGTACACACACAAGGAAAATTTTACTAAAACAGACAAAGTAATTACACACAGGAGCGAATCGAATCTGGGGCACCCCTCCATCTCGCAGGTCGCTAGCTCAGTGGGAAAACCCACTGATCCACGTAGACCCCATTAATTTCAGGAGAGCAATTTTATGTTGTTAGCGTGCATCTAAACAATGATACTGCATCCTCTAACCTCCAAAAACATTTCCAAGATAATTCCAGTAAACTATCATTTCAGTCAACAGCTTTGTTTATGTAGGTTGCGGAAGAAAGCATACAGGACAGATTCTTTGAATTCTATCAAAAAATAATTTCAGCTCAGTTAATAAACTCCAAAAAAAGAAAGACCAAGATTAAATTTTTACAGACACTTAAAGAGAATAAGTTACGAAGCGGGGTTAAGGGTGTTATTGTAAGAACTGGAAATGTTTTTAGGTTTTAGTAGCACACGTCTCGGGCTTGCATTGTCATGCGAAAGCAGCAAGTAAACAATTCTAAATGGTTCTTGAAACTACATCCTATGATTGCGAAAGCAGAACGCTAGGCAAAACAATAAGTGGAAACTTTTGACCTCTGCTGGAAATGAATACGCAGTAGAAACTCCTTAATGTCCCAAAACAATCTTTTCATAAGAGGGTCAACGGGTGGTAATATCTTTCTTTGTGAGCGGAGACAGATTTCATCGTATTGTTGATTGCATTGGTTATCTTGCCTTAAAAGGTCACATAAAGACGACCAGAAAAATCAATCTTCAGGTGAATTTGTGCTACTAACTGGCATGTGGCGTACTTTTAAGGAAAACCCAGAGTATGTGTTTGATTAAAATTATTAAAATCTTAATTATTAAAATTAAAATTATTAATATTTCTGCAACTAATTAACTTAGAGAAAAATCAAATATGCTTTGGAATGTCAAATAAATACTTCATCAAATAAGATCGAAAACTTGTTTTAGAATTTTTGGTCAACAGTTCAATGTGTTCGGATACCGTAAACACCATTTAAACCCTCTTGGTGATTTATCCTAGCTGCGAAAACTGCCTTATAGTGATCAACCTCTGGTGCAAAATTGCTGGGATCTTCATTCCCTTAGAGTAACTGGGCAATTTTGTTCCGACGAGATATTTCGTCCTTAGCTAAATTGACCATATCTTGGACGAGTTATTTCGTCGAAACACTTGGAGGGTTAAGGTACCTCTATATGTGTCAAGCGAGAGTATTTGAAGAACTATATTAATATGTATTATAAACTATATTAATTACAAGGAGTACAATCACACAGCATTTGAAAAGTGAATATGAATCAGTAACTCAACACATCAGAGCAACCATTGCCAACTAACTGAAAATAATTCCCCAAGGGAATTGCCTTCGGGGCTCATCTCCTTTAGGTGGGTACGGGCTTCTCGAACGAGATCTTCTCCATTGATCTTTTTTCTCACTTGGAGTTTACTGTCTTTAGAAAACACGGAGTTTGCGCTTACGGGATACCCACGCGATCTTTGCTTTCTGTCTCTCGTTCCATTACTTTATTCCCCTCCATTTTCCCTTTCACCATATTACTTTCTTGACATCTGTCTTGTATTGGAGCGACTTGACTAGATATGGTCCTTGCGTTATAAAACCCCTAAACCAATAGACCTTATACTAAGTAAATTTCGGTCGGAAATGTTAGCCAGAAATATTAGCCGGGACGCGCATAATATTATATATATATATATATATATATATATATATATATATATATATTTGATTTTGTTTCGCAGTCTTTGGTCCTTGTTTTTTAACTTGTCAACTCAATTAAACCAGACTCAAAAAATCTCCGTTTTGTGATTATGACTTAAGAATAGGGATCCATAAATCAGACGTGTCATCTGTTTCCTTATGTGCTTTTAAATCTAAAAAATAAAAGCATTCGAAAGTTTCATTGTTAATTTATCTAATTTTTATGGTCTGATTGAATTTATTGCTTAGTTTTTCTCTTCCAAAAGTTTCTCGCCACATACAGTAAAACATAAATATATTTTATACCAGTCTCATTTTATAATGTGTTCGCTTTTTCGTTACTCAGAGTTGAGAAGTATTTTATACACTAAGGGGCTCCGCACCCTGTTCACCAACCCACTGGGATTGCTACACAATCCCATTTAGTTTGCTTAGCAAACCAACACTCCTTTCGCAGAGTTAATCTCCTAAGACGGTGAAACTACACTCATTGCCATAAAAATTTGCGCACCAAGAAATAATTGTGGGATCGTAGCGAAACTTGGAATGAAGGTACATGTCGGCCAGATATGCAAATGATTACAAATGCGGCGTGATTGCGCATTGCGTAATACCACTGAAGGGCGTTGAACTTTCTTCTCCTTGGAGTATAAAATAAGGTAAGCAGAGCTTGTATGAGTGTACTAAATCTTTTGCAAAGGAAACGCTGAGGTAGACATGCCGTTACGCCGCCATCGAAGACAATATGAGAAGCTGTCAGAGTTAGAGAGGGGAAGAATCATCGGGATGATGGAAGCTGGGTGGTCAGCTCGGCGAGTAGCTCCTCAAGTAGGCCGTTCTGATTTTACTGTGATTGGGTGTTGGGACCAGTGGACAGAATAGATGTCATTTACACGGCGACCAGGCTCAGGACGCCCTCGACAGACCAGTCGTCGAGAAGACCGTCACATTATACGAAACGCACGCGTAGAGCCAACTGCCTCATTGGCCGCTATCCAGACACAGGCAACACCTTCACTACGTACTTACATGTGTAAAATTTCCTTTCATTTTGACGACTTTTTCTTGGTGCGCTAATTTTTATGGCAATGAGTGTATCTTAATAATTCGTATCATCCTGATTTGACTTTCCGGTCCATGTCGTCACAGGAGGGCTTCTATCCCTGCTCGCTGACGCAAGTAAACCCCCGATGATTGCTTAGCAAACCAACACTTATTACGGAAGTGATTTCGCTTTATTTTTATTTTAGCACTTAATTCACTCTAAACAAATGGCCGCATCAGTATAAAACCTTCTCCATCTTATTCCCTGTACAATTTTGAATAAATCAAGTTAATCTCGTAATTTTCTGATCTGTAGTTTCTCGGAAAAACCGCCTTCCACTCCATGATGTCTCAGCAAGTTTCAACGGTCAAATAAAAAAATAGTTGCTATGGTAATTGTTGCTACAATAAATTTTATATCTGGCAAACCCGTTAGTTAGAAATGCAATTTTTTGTTTCACCGCGTTTTATATCCGCGTACAACAATTTGTACACTATAGCGAATTTATACTTTTTATCGCATCAAAATTATTTATGAACCAATGTGAAAAATAATTATACCATAAGAAAGATTGCATTCTAAGCTTTCGCGTGGTATTTTAAAATTTTAAAAATAATAGTATTAAGCTATAAATATGACCGTTTTAGTTTTGCATTGGAAATTACGATCTAAAAGTTCCGAAATTTGTATGACCAACTTCTAATCGCATCGAATTTATTTATCAACCAATTTCAAAAATAATTATACCACAAAGGAAGAGTATATTCTAAGGTTTTTAGTGATGTTTACAAATTTAAAAAATAATAGTTTTAAGCTATAGATATGACAGTTTTAACAAAAAGTTACGAAAATTTCCCAATATTCCTAAATTTGTGTGACCAACTTTTGATGACATCTAATTTATTTAAAAACCAATTTTAAAAAATAATTGAAACGTATTTTGTCAAATGTCAATACAGACGTTTGACATCGATGGTCTGGATTGATGTGATAACACATATTTCAGTGGCAGTTTCTGTATAGCATTTCTTTGAAAGGGGTTTTTAATCTGAAGAAAAACGTTTTGGTGGATCCTTATATTAAAATACAACTCCTTTAGATTTGTTTAATCAGTCTATTATGATGCAAATTTATAAAAACAGATTAAACTTTCAATTATTCGATATATTGAGTAATAAGTTCGTTCGTATTTTCTGTGAAGTAGAATATCTTCTATCCACAATCGTTATTTCACAGCGCAAATGCGCAACTAACTGGCTCATGTGACAGGTGACGTCAATAGCATCTAATTTGCATATGCACGCCGGGTAACTTAGATCATTGTACGAGCTGCGTGCTTGTAAACTTGGAAGAAAGATGCGTCCATTTTCACCACATTTTACTATTTTATTTTTAAAAAGATATAAAAGCTGCAGAAGTGCACAAAAAGATTTGCAATGCGTTTGGGGACGATGCATTAAGGGGTCATAGGACTCTTATGGTGCTATGCAGTGAAACAAAGTTTACATGAATTTTAATGTTTAATAACTCTTGATCTATTTCATTTAAATGTTTACTTTATTTTCCTTTTTACAGCTCTGTCTTTTGTCTTTGTGAAGAATATTTTTTTTAATTCATACAGTAATAAAACAATTTTATACTGAGAGTCGAAATAGAGCATGTGTTTCAGACAAATTGTTGATAACCATAGCTTGCGCGCAAGATTATTTCTAAATTATATTATTATAACTAAAAATTATGGTACATAAATACAGTTTATAAGTATATATGCATGTCCTAGCAAAACCTTACTGATTTACAATAAATTTATATTTTAAAAATGTAGTTGTACTTAGCTATCCCAAAATTGTAAAAATTCAGCAATAGCAAATGGAAAATATTTAATAAAAAATGAAAATTTTAATAACAAAAAGCTACAGCTCAAAGGTACTAATGTTCTTTAAATGTTTTGAAATTTTCAAGAAGAAATTCTGAATAGTAAAAAAGTTATCCAGCGCGCAACATCAAAAAACCACATTTGGAGAAAAATGACTTTGAAGGTTTTTTTTACCTTAATGGAACGTATGTGTCAAAAGTGGTTCACCAAGCTCCGTTCAGATGATTTTGAACTCAGCGACGTGCCTCACTACGGAGATTGACAAAGGCGTAATACAGGTTACCGTCTGTAAAAATTCATCCCAAACTGTACGAGAGATTGCTACGGAACTTATATGCCATACAAGTGTAGAAGACATTTGCACCAGTTGGGACACATTTCTCGTCTCAATGTTTGCTTGCCACACGAGTTGACCGAACACTACTTAACTACTCGCACTTCCTTCTGCGACACTCTCCTTACACGCCAGGGAAAAGATCCGTTTTAAAGCAGATGGTTACGGGTGATGAAAAGTGGACTGTCTTTGGCGACGTCGTTCGTAAGAGATCATAGGGAAAGAGTAGCGAGCCACCACAAGAAACCTCGAAGACGGGATTGCACTAGAGGAAAATTATGCTCTCAGTGTGGTGGGATTATAAGAGTATCATTTATTATGAGCTCTTGCCATAAGGCAAGACAATCAACTCAGATGTATACTGCTCCCAGTTAAGGAAATTGGATCAAGCCATACGTTCAAAGTGTCCAGAAATGGCAAATCGTAAGGAAGTCGCCTTCCACCATGATAATTCCAGACCCCATACTTCATTAAGGACACTGCAGGAATTGTAGAGACTTGGTTGGGACTTTTTGACTCACCCTGTATGTTCTCCGGATTTTTCGCCATCGGATTATCACCGATACCGGTCGCTACAGAATTCTTTGAATGGCATACAATTTTCTAAGGATGGGGCTGTTAAAAAGCATGTAAATCAGTTTTTCGCCAGTAAACCTCATACACTTTATGAACGTGGAATTACGAAGTTGGTAAAGAGATGATGGCAAGAAGTCATAGAAAAGAATGGACAATACATAATTGATTTTCTGTGTTGGAGAAATTGTATTTTATGTAACTCAAAAAAAACGAACGGACTTATTTGCCAACCCAATACAATTTATAATTCATTTAAGTTTCTAATTCCTCAATTTGATAATTTCTCTTACATCTTGAACTAAGATTTTAAAATTTTGAAATGATATTTCATGTTTAATCCTCGGTAAAAATGTATCCACATAAGACATTCAAATTGGAAAATATTCATTCCTACTCTTAAAAAGGTGCTGGGGTTTCGAAACTTACTTTAATTCCGACTCTGTTTAACTTAGCCTACTCTCAAGCATCGACCCTTCTAATGAAATAGACGAGGCGTGGGCGGAGTCTCTGTCTTAAGATGTCAGAAGTGTAGGTCATGTGGGCTTGGGAATAGACTTGCGCCGATTGGCTATTGAAGCGCAAGCTAATGTAGTAAACACGCTCGTCAATTAGTCCTACATTAGGATTTGTGCTTTCTTCTAATACCACGTGACAGGTCTTCGCGGGGGCACGCTCAGGGTATTAATCTGGAGGGGCCTAGATTGGGGATTTAGGATCTATTTGGAAGGAGTAATAATTCAATAAGAGATTGCACCATCGAGTCAAGCGAACCTTAATTTCTGGGTTGATTCTTGAATTTATTTCTTAGTTTCTATAAGTATGGAGAAAATTAACCCTTCTCTGGGTTTTTATCTACTAGCAAAGTGTGTACGATTGACTACTCGAAGACTATCTTGAAAGGCGAGGAGACCCATCTACTTATTAAAGAATATAAAACAGTACTTTTATCATATGTTATACTAGCCACTACGTTGCCCGTGACAGTTTTTTCGTGGGGTCAGGTGTGACCACTGTTCGCCGACGCTCGCCAATCCCCGGTTATTGCTACGTATTCCCATTTGGTTTGCTTCGCTAACGAACTCTACAGGCAACACCGTGATGGCCTCGAAGTGCTATTATCAACACCGTAAATCGAAACACGATAGAATCGGAAAACTTTGCATGCTTCTAAAGACATTTAGACGACAAACACTTGTGACGTCCAGGCGGTGGAAAATCGTAAAATCCTCGACTTTCTTCAATGACGTCACATTCAGGAGGGAAGAAAGAAAGGTGAAAAGACTAATAAATTAAGTATAAAATGTTCTAGATTAAATTTTAAATTTCGGGCTCGACACAAATCGCAAAATATTCGCACTACCTGTGTGCCAAATTTCACTATAGTAAGTGCCATAGATTCGTCAGGACACTGGAACCGTACACATAGAAACAGACATACACTTTTCTTATTATAGAATAGATTATTTTTGTTTGCATTATTTTGTCTCATCCTTGAAAATAAGAGATTCAACACTCCTTAGGTATGTACGGGATACACGGACCCTATACAGGGTGGTTCCGAATTCATGGTACAAACTTTAATGGTAGGTACAGGACATTGTAACAATGATTTATTGTATAGGAATGTATAGTCGCAAGTGACGCGGTGAGGCGTAAACAGGGGAAATAAAAGGAAAGAGAAATGGAGTGATCGGTTGGTATCATTGCCGGTAGAGGGCAGTAGATGTCTAGCCGCTGTTGAACATGATGCATCGCAGTAGGGAAAAGCGCCATTCACAATTGTGCTGCCGTAGACGATGGGTGACTTTACGTATGCAGAAAAAGCAGACATGCATTACATGTACGGCCGTGCAAATGGTAACGGCAGAGCTGCGTTACGAATGTATCGCGCGGAGTATCCTGATCGACGAATGCCGGATCATAGAATTTTTCAACGGTTACATCGTCAACTTTGTGAAACAGGTGCGTTCGACGTCAACAGACATGGCGCTGGTCGAGTAAGAGCTGTACGCACTCCAAGGCTGGAAGAAAGCATCTTGAACATTGTGGCTGATAGACCCGAGTCAAGCACAAGAACTGTTGCGCGTGACGTAGGTGTGAGTCATCAGACTGTATGCAGAGTGTTAAACGAAAATCGCTTACACCCCTTCCATTTTCAGAAAGTACAAGCATTGAATCCGGCAGATTATCCTCGCCGCGTGAACTTCTGCCTGTGGGTGATGCAGCAATGTGCGTTGCAGCCGGATTTCGTAGATTATGTGCTATTTACAGATGAAGCGACATTTTCACGCGAGGGTGTCTTTAATGCGCACAATTCCCATGTGTGGGCAACCGATAATCCACATGCAACGCGTCGACATGCGTTTCAACAACGTTTCAGTATTAATGTGTGGGCTGGTATTGTGAACGACTTTTTGATTGGCCCATACTTACTACCCACGCGGCTCACTGGCGGAAGCTATCTTATTTTTCTGAAAGAAGTGTTACCACAACTGCTGCATGATGTTCCGATCGCCATTCGTAACCGCATGTGGTTTCAGCACGATGGGGCGCCAGCACACTTCAGCATTGATGTACGGAATTACCTGAATGCCACGTTTGGTACTCGATGGATTGGGCGTGGTGGACCAGTCCCTTGGCCACCCCGATCTCCCGATTTATCGAGCCTCGATTACTTTTTATGGGGACATCTAAAGCATCTTGTTTATGAGACTCCAGTTGACTCAGATGAGGATCTCGTCGCTCGCTTATCTGTAGCTGCTGCAGGTGTGCGTGAAATACCAGGCATCTTTGAACGTGTACGCCAATCGCTCCACCGACGCTGTCAAGCATGTATCGATACGGGTGGACGCAATTTTGAACAATTACTGTAAACATGACACTTGTCAACAACGCTTTCAATAAAATCTTTGTTTTTCCTTTCGGCCGTTATTTCCCCTGTTTTCGCCTCACCGCGTCACTTGCGACTATACATTCCTATACAATAAATCATTGTTACAATGTCCTGTACCTACCATTAAAGTTTGTACCATGAATTCGGGACCACCCTGTATAGACTAGTAATCTACTTTTTTCCCCATGGATTTTACTGCTTCTGGTAAACATGCGTATCGAGACCCCAGAATACCCAAGCAATCTTTTCCTCTCCATCCCTTCATTTCAGTTACTTAACATTGTCTGTCTTGTGTTGAGGCGCAGCTTGGGTAAATATGGCACCTTGCGCCATGAAACCCAAACCCTGGTGGTTGTCTTGTATTGGTGTCTCGCCATTAGGAAAACTAACCAGATCTTGATGGACGAGATCTCACTTTTATTTGAAGAAAACTGCATAACAGATCTTGATCTTATTATCAACAAGGAAATCGGCAGTACATTTTTGAGGAGATACCTCGTCATTAGCAAAATTGGTTGGATCTTGATGAATGTTGTATCTTGTAGAAAAATCTTGGAGGTTTAACTCGTGTAAATGAGATTTAAAAACATTGGCAAATATTTCTTGTTTGAATCAAGAGAATTTTAAAACCATCTGCAAATCCAAGCATAAGATTGTCAAAGCATTTTCACACACTCAATCTCAAACTTCACTCACGTTGGCCTGGTATGGAAGTTTGGAGATTGGGGTGACAGCTTACATGATGATCTCTTCATCTGACAGTGTTTCAAAATTATGAGGTGCGACCCTCGGATCTTCGATTATTGGGTTGACCGTTGCCTATAGCCCATCGTGTCGCTCCAAAGGGGCCTTATTCAACTACCTACCTACACTTCACAAGCCGTAGCAAACAGAAAACTATTTCAAAATACTAATAGTTCCTTTATTTGAATTTGAACTTCAAAAGTTATAAATAAAAGTATGGAATTTTTTAAAGTAATCGTTTTTTACCATGGATATAAATTCTACATTAAAGCACTCATGCAAACACGAATATTTTAAGGCAGTTTCCTTTCAGAAGAAAACTTCTCAAGACATATGAATATAGATTATGATACCACAGCTAGATAGCATAAAAGAGAAAAGCGATGTTTAAAATTGCCTTCAGTAAGGCCATAACACAATTGCTAGTATTTTGACATCTGACGACTTGATAGCTGTCGAGTTAAAAGGGGTCTGTCAGGGTTTCTTTACATATACAATCGTAAAAAGTACTTCTATTCAATAGGAAAACATAAATTATACATCACTGGCAGAATAAAATCTTGAACTGTCTAAGCGGTAAGAGATAAAAATCGTGATACTTAAATCCACCCTCTCCCTTTCCATCTTTTTAAAAAGAAATCTAAATTTTTCTGCTTAGGAGTATGAGGAGATCGCTGAACTATTTTATATGTAAATCAAAAAAGACGTTTCACACTACTCAATCTCTTTGGATTCTTTTAATGAGAATTGTTACACACTATCGCTATATTATACTCTGCTGGCTACCCAAATTTCAACACCAAGAAAGACAAGAGATATCAAAACAAAATTTATTTTGTAGATAACATGTTGCCCAAGTATCAAATGATTAAATTTATAGACTTCTGTGAAGTATGGTTCCTGCCAAAATCAGTAGCCAGAGTAGCCGCCATTGTTGGAGATCACCTCTGCCACACTCCTCGGCATTGATTCAAAGAGACTTTGGATGTGTTCTTGGGGTACAGTAGACCAAGCAGCTTCCACAAGTTGCCAAAGTTAATCTGGTGTGGCAGCTGTGGATGTAATCTGGGTCAATCGTTGAGCAACCATGGACCACATGTTATCTACCGGCGAAAGATCCGGAGAGCGAGCTGGCCAGGGAAGCAATTCAATCTGGCGATTGCGAAGAACCCTTGGACAATGCGTGCCACGTGTGGTCGCGCATTATCCTGTTGAAATATGGCCGTGGGCAAGCCCTGAAGGTAAAGAAGGACAACTGGATCCAACACCTCGGAGATGTAGCGCTGGCTGTTTAAACTACCGGCAATGCGTACTAGAGGAGTGCGAGAGTGATATCCAATATCGCCCCATACCATAATACCTGGTGCAGGACCAGTGTGGCGGTGCATAACGCAGCTTTTCAGCATCCTCTCTCCGCGGTGTCTCCAGACTCGAATCCGATCATCGTGGTGTTGCAGACAGAAGCGTGACTCGTCAGTAAAGACAATTTCATTCCATTCTGCCGTCCACATCCTTCTTTCATCGCACCGTTGGCGGCGGAGACGTCTGTGGTTCTGTGTCAAGGGTAAACGAAGCAATGGACGTCTTGCGGACAGACCACTCTGCTGTAAACGGCGTCGAATGGTACGCGCAGACACTGGATGATGCGTTAGAGACTGAATGTGCTGTGCTATGGTTCGTGATGTGGCTGAGCGATCCGTCACTGCCATACGCATAATAAGCCTGTCATCACGTGAAGTGGTGCACTGAGGGGGATGCGATCGAACACGTCGGTCCGTCGTACCCTCCTGCATCCAACGATCACATATCCGCATTACAGTTGTTTGGTTTCGTCCAACACGACTACCGATTTCCCTGAAAGATAATCCACAATCTCGGTAGGCCACTATCCTTCCTCTGTCGAACTCGGATACTTGATCAAAAGGTGATCGCTGTTTTCTAGGAGGCATAATTGATCGTTTTTTTGAAAAAAACCACAAGAAAAACACAATTGCCGTACTTGAAATCGTCGAAATCTCCCAAGCCTTAAATAGTTTGAAGTGGCGCCACAGACGCGCGTGATGTCCGTCTGCGTTGAAATTCTAATCATTTGCATATCTCACCTCCGCTAATGCATATTGTAAATTTCATATTACTTGCATGCTTCCTTCATGGTGTTGCATTTACGGTGGCCAGAGTATTTTGTGTGAGACCGTACTTTACGTCTCCTGGTGGTTGGTGGTTTACTTAGCATCCAACCTCAAGCAGATACATGTTCTAAACTGTTACCAGTTCTAGGCAAGGAACAATTTGTTTTACCTTCTTCGACCTTCAATTCTCTTGGAGTAACAAAACAGTTTTCTTTCTCATCGTTCGCAAGAACGACCAGATCTTAATAGACGAGATATCTTGATATTAGCCTAACTGACTAGATGGTGATAGACGAGGTATCTTGTCATTAGCGAAATTGACAGCATCTTGATGAACGAAGTATCCGTTCAGCAATAAACTGCATTCGTGGAAAATGCCATCATAATGAAGTACCTGATCTGAACAGCAATATTTGATGTCAGTTTTAAAGTTAAATAGAAACTAGTAACTAAATGGCCACATCCACAAAAGGCGATTATCTCTTTTCGTGATTTATCTGAGAAAAGAATTACTATTCCAGAGTTAAAAAATGGTAATTTTTAAAACAAATTAATATACATATTTCCGGAAAAGAAATAGGTATCGAATGCATTTCGTTCTTAGTAATATTGTCATATCCGGTGTTCTTATAATCAGTATTCAAAAATATGTTGAAATATTTTATCTTCGAATTTTGTTGTATGGAACTACACTTACATGTACAAACGTTTAGAGTAATACAATCCGAGATAAATCCCGTACCAAGTACATGAACCAAAGTGCCTCAAATGACAAATGAATTTTCCACAAGCTATGTGGAATAAAATAAGAACACGCACGTGGAATACCTAGAATATTTATATACCTCAGCAGATTTGATATGCTTATAATATTTTTATAACTCAGTTTTTGAATTACCTATTATAATAAGATATTTATATATTAAGCCTTAACAACAAAAGTTCATGAAATGATTACAGAGAAACACGCTTTTGGATTATAGCATTTTTTTTTAACTTACTGATGATAAGGGAAAGACAAGATCTGAAATTAGGTTGCACTTAACATTTGAATGACATAAATATCTGAAAACTTAAATAGACGTTGTACACTTGGAATACTTATGTACCTCAGCCGATATACCTAAAATATTTATATATTTAAGTCTTAACTTTTACAAAGAGGTGGGTGTGTGGAATGCTAGGCATACCATCGTCCCTGAAAGGGTTATAGAGAACACACACGTTTTATTTACTACATTTAGTGACTAGGTCAAAACAAAATCTGAAATAAATTTATACATTAATATTGGAATAATATAAAAACTTAAATATACGTCGTCTATTTAAAACATTTATATGCCTCAGCTGCATTGATTAAAGACAGGCATCCCACCACGCTTAAAAGGTTATAGAGAACCACACATACACGTTTGGTTTACTTCAGTTAGTGATGAAGGCAAGACAAAATCTCTCTCTGAAATAAGTTTATACTTAATAGTTGAATAATATAAAATCTAAAACCTAAAAATGAGAATTAAATGAAATTAACACACAGCTTGATCAAGCAAAACCAAAACTTAACCCTCCAAGTTAGTCCGAGATAAGTTAAGTTGGATCCTTGGTTCGAAATAATCCACATCCCACCACACTTAAAAGGTTATAGAGAACCACACATACACGTTTGGTTTACTTCAGTTAGTGATCATGGCAAGACAAAATCTCTCTCTGAAATAAGTTTAAAACTTAATAGTTGAATAATATAAAATCTAAAACCTAAAAATGAGAATTAAATGAAATTAACACACAGCTTGATCAAGCAAAACCAAAACTTAACCCTCCAAGTTAGTCCGAGATAAGTTAAGTTGGATCCTTGGTTCGAAATAATTCACATCCCACCACACTTAAAAGGTTAAAGAGAACCACACATACACGTTTGGTTTACTTCAGTTAGTGATCATGGCAAGACAAAATCTCTCTCTGAAATAAGTTTAAAACTTAATAGTTGAATAATATAAAATCTAAAACCTAAAAATGAGAATTAAATGAAATTAACACACAGCTTGATCAAGCAAAACCAAAACTTAACCCTCCAAGTTAGTCCGAGATAAGTTAAGTTGGATCCTTGGTTCGAAATGAGTTGGTAAGATATCCATCAAGATCTGACCAATTTTGCTAATGATGAGATATCTCGTCACAAAAACGATGGCCATTTTATTATGATGAAGATATCAAGGTCAGGTCAATTTTTTTCGAGATTTGTCGTCCATCAAGATGTGATCAGTTTTGCCAATGACCAGTTACCACGTAGACCAGGACAACCATCAGGAGGGTTAAAAAGTTAGTAAAAATCTTCTGCCATGACTTTAGTCTATTTGCTCTGCATTGGCGCGTATAGGCTCAAATCTCTTGCCATAACCGTATAATAGAAAACAAACCGAACAATAAAAATACTAATTCGTGCTTTACAATAAAAATAAAACGATGAAGACGATGGAAGAATTCCGACTTTGACTAGAAACCACTGCAAAAAGAGTGGGAAAAAAACTCACTTTTCTGTGCATCTTGAAGCAATCGATGCAATTCTTACATCGTCGAAAAAAAGAAAAAGAATTTTATACCCTCTGACCACCGAAGTAAATGGGGGATATGCCAGGAATGCGACGATACTTGGTTCTTTTAATATAGTAACTGATATTTCTTTTCCCTAGTAATTGCAGTGGAGGAAATGCCACTCCCAGAAACCAAATAAAATCTTCCGAGTACTAAGATCAGATCCGTCCTTCGTCTTGAAGAGCCAGTAATATTTCTGCTCACATTCGATCCGAGATTGATTATAGCGGAGGTAAAGAATTCTGTGGGAACAATAGAAAGTGGACGCAGGTCAAAAGCAACAGCATAACAAGGCGCAATCGAGAGGAAAGAGTTCTTGGGTTTTGTGCCACTGATAATGCTCTGGTGAGGCGCTGGGAGAGGTGAAGGATTGCAATTCAAAGGATTGCATGTGAAATGGGTGGCTCAAATTTGGGGATGTCCGTACATTGCTGGGAAGTTTTATCGCTGCGTTTTTTGTCTTTCACTGAATCAGCGATTTTTATTTCTTTTACGATTGTTAGGTATTGGATACTTTTTCCCAAGTAAAAAAGTCAACTGTTTCAAAATGTTTCGCGTTTTACTGCTTTTCCAGGGTATTCTTCAAGAAAGAAAAGGAGTTTGAGCCCTTTGAGTAAACCGTCTCTGTCCTACTTTCTTTTTAATCCTCCAGGTGGTTGTCTCGTCATTAGAAGAAATTGATCAGATATTGATGGACAAGATATCTCATTAAAAATTTGATTATATCAAGATCTCGTGATCATCAAAAATCGGCAATCTCTTATGCTTTGATATCTCGTCACTACTAAAATTGGTCAGATCTTATTAGACGAGATATCTCGTCAAAACCACTTGGAGGGTCAATCATGCACTACAAGTTTCCATGTTTTATTAACGTCTTTTCACCATCTTATACAGCACTGTATCTTTCTAACACTGTCCTTCGTGAATTTGGATTCAATATGTTAAATGTTTAGTGCTATTCTCCCTATCAGAGGTTATAATATCTAAATGATTATATATTTTTATTTTGTTCCCACCACCTAACATACATTATCATTCCCTTATGAATTTGGTTTCGAAATCTATTAGATATTTAATCTTATACTCTTATTGAACGTTACAATTCTCCGGTGAGTACTAGTTATTTTAGTTGATACATAATAACTTATTTAAACCCTCAATCATTAATTTCCTCCAAGTGGATTTGATCAGATATCTCGTTCATCAAAATTTGACCAATTTTGAAGACGAGATACCTCGTCATACTTCGATAATCATCAGGAGGGTTAACTTGAAAATACAGTAATATATGACTCATTTCCATATCACTCTGATTAATAATTTGCTTGAAGATTAAGTTTGTTCCTTTCCACACGTATAATCTAATTAACCCTGGTGTAAAAAAAAGTAACAGTAGAGTGACATTGGATGCCCGGGTTCATTAAAATGGTTATCGGCGGACGTGATTTGTACACGCACTTCTACAACACCAGATGGCGCTTGTAACAACTATGCTAGATAGGACTATCATAATAGACCAAGGATAATTACTTAGATACAGTGTATTGGAACCTATTGTCACCACTTCGAGTCATAGCGTACTTGGTAAGTTGTAAGAATTGTAGAATTTTTTTGTACTTTGGTTCTCTTGTTAGAATAGATTCTGTTTCTCGACTTTGGATGTGGTATGGTTCATCCTTCTTTTATGCTCATTTAATTGATAGTGAGGTGGATCTATCGTAGCTTTCAGTTGCACATCTTCAGGCTTCATAAGCCCGAGGTACTCTAGTGATATTTTCCTTTTCTCATGTGGTTGACTGTCGTTAGTAAACACGGGGCTCGGTATACCGGATCGATAATTTCGGCTGTCATCCCATTATCTTCTCCAATTTTGTAAATGACAAAATGTTTCGTCATCAAGATGATTGGCGGTTTTTTATTATGACGAAATCAATATCTGGTCAGTTTTCTTCTATTGACAAAATATCTCGTCCATCGAAATCTGGTCAGGTCTGCTAATGACGAGATGCCTCGTCGAAAAAAACACCAGGAGGGTTAATAGTAACTATACTGGCTAAAACTCGTATTTCATTTCATGAAATTGGAGATTTTGACCATTTTATAATTTACTAGCCACTGCGTGGCCAGCATTGCGTTGCCCGTGACAGTACTTTCCGTGGGGTCAGGTGTGACCACTGTTCACTAACCCCCAGTGATTGCTGCGAATTCTAATTTGGTTTTCTTTGAAAACCAAAAGGAAATTCGTAACCTATTGGATAACAGCCATGACGGCGTTGCCAAATGCGTCCATAATTCGAATTACGTTACAGATCCAATCAGTGTAACGACACAATCTCTTGCGAAAATATAAATATTAAATTGAAAAATTATTCATTAAAAGAAAATCAAATGTATAAGGTATCTTTCTGGTGTAAAATTTTTGCAGATTTCAAATCCGTTGAAAATTTCAATTTATATTTAGCGATCCCGATTCTACAAAACAGAAAATGCGGCCAAATTCGAATTACGAAGATATCCAATCGGCGTGACGTCACAATCTCTTGCGAAAATTTAAATATAAAATTTAAAAATTATTTATTAAAAGGAAATCAAATGTATTAGGATCTATCTGGTGTAAAATTTTCCGCAGATTTAAAATTCGTTAAAATTTTCAACGATCCCGATTTTACAAAAAAGAACTAAACAATGCCAGTCGATTTTTTTATTTGTTTAGCTCTCCTTGGCTGGAATTGTATGAGCGCAGGAAATGTATTTCTCGAACGCGAAGGTTGGCGTGACGTCACAATCTCTTGCGAAACTATAAAAGATATTCAATTAAAAAATTATTTATTTGAAGAAAATCATATTTTTATTTATCAATCTAATGTGAAATTTTCCGCAGATTTCATAACCGTTGAAATGTTTACCTTATCTTTAACGGTCTAGGAGATAGAAAAAAGAACTACATGACTATATTTAAAAATTTATATCTTTTTTTTTTCTTTTCGGATTAAATTATTCCTCCGCAAAATGAAACGGGAAAAAATAAACTTAGAATCTGCGATGTCTTTATGGTGTTGTCATTCTAAGGAAAACAATAATAATTAAATTCCATTCAATTCATAGAAAATGTTCTAGATAGAATTTTAAAATCCAGGCTTCGTACAAAATTGCAAAAAATTCGGACTACCAGTGTGCCACATCCTATTACTGCAAGTAGCTTAGATTCGTCAGTATCATGCACATAACAAAAATTAAGTACATAGAGACACGCAGATAAACACTTCCTTTTATAACAGTAGAGATAGATCCTTAACTTCAAATGGGCCATTTTGAGACTAAAATTTAACATAAATTAAATATTATAATAAAAAGTTTACATAATAAATATGTAATAAGTATATTATTCAGGACGTCCAAAATCACAAAAAGCATTGACATATACGAAATACAGAGAACTCCAAACTCAATTGGAAATACTTAAGAATCCGAAGCGTACACATTTGTATTTAAGAAAACTGAGGGGGAAAGACAAAACTGAATATTGGATAAAAAGCAAGCAATCCAAATTAAACCGTGCTTTTTTTTCCACTCAAAATTCAATCCCTACATGAGTACGAGTTATTTCAATGAATAAAAACGGCTTAAGTTGAGAATCTTGATTAATCTGATACGTTATTCTGAGGACCGAAGTGTGAGGGGCCTAATAGTAATGGAAGAATGAAACAGATAGTTTGAAGTTAGTTTGCACTTTTGCATGAAGTTTCGTATAATTTATCAATTAGCTCGTCATTAATGGTCATGGAATGAATAAATAATCAATGAATTTCGAGATGCCCTACAAAATTGACTTACTTCAAAATCTGCACTTGTCTAAACATGAAGATTGTAGATTTCAATGGACTTCGCCAGTAAGGTTTAAAAAACGGTAATTAAGTACCCAAAACAACCGGTTTGGGGGATTATTGAACCATCAGTACCTTTTTTGGATATCAATATCGAATGATTATTTTGACTAAATTTACTCGATGTTGGAATCGATTTTCAGGAATCTATTTAAACGGATGCAGCATCGGACATAGTACCGCTAGAAATCTAACATAAATGGTACTCTTTTCGTAAGATCTAAGACTAGATGTCCCCAAATCCGAACTGCAACGTGTAATGAATCCGAGCGTGGAAGGTACGTCCGTAATCACCGTGTAACACGTCGCGAGCAGACAAGAGAACTGGCCAGATCTGGATCTCGCGATCAAAACATCTCCAATATCTTGATAACGAGATATCTCGTCACTATCAAAATTGGTAGTATCGTGATGGATTAAATATCGTCAAAACCCTTTTGGAGGGTTAAGGAACTGTAGGCACTCTACAACAATGTCGGTTTGACTACTCATGGCGTTTTACAAAGAAACTGACAACACCCGGTAACGTCCCTAACAGCTCGACCTTTGGCCTTCCCTACTGACCTTCGGCCGGTAATTCACGAAACAAATCTCCGGGTGGTCTTTGATGGTGGCCTAGTTGCTGTCCGGATGGTTTTTAGGGGTGCACGACGACCCCCTGCGTTTGAACTTTTTCCATGTATAACTGGCAATACAGACATCAGACAGAGAACTGTTGGAGAGCTCGAGCTGAGCAGAGGTGTATTCTTTAGGTGCTCGTTTTGGAGTCCGCCGTTGAGAAGATCCCATTATTCCCTGATTGCAGCTCCCTCGACCTTGACTGTAAGGTACATGGTATTGCAAAATAAACATTACTTTATTGTAATTTAGGCTGTGTCAACGTGTTCATTGGCACTACTCGGCTTACTACGTTACAATCAGAAGCTGGATTCGCTGCATGTAACAATTCACCTGCGAATACATGGTGGAATTTGGTGAGCGTTCAACTTCCAAGCGCCATCTCAATTCTTCCTTTATACTTTGGATTCGTCCACCAGTCATCAACCCGTGCCCATTAAAAATACTTGACTCGTTGGGTTTGGCTATTGATCTAGAATCCGTTTAGTTCTGGGCGGCCCATGTTCGATCCCTTTAACTGACTCTAGGTGAATTTCTCTCTTCCCCGTCAGCAAAACTTTCCTTGTGTGTATATCTCCATTACTTGGCGCTGTCCGTCTTCTATTTGGAGCAAAGAAATATGGCCCTTAAAAACCTTTGAAAATAATTTGACGCCCAGCGTGTTAACGCCAATTGAAAACGCAGCTATGGCGCAAATTAAACAGAAACATGTGTACGTATTTATTTAAACGCTAATTATTCTGAAGAATCTCGTCCGTCAATTTATTAGAAACCACGAAAATATCGTAAAACTTCCAAGAAACTATTTTAACTGTAAATGAAATCTACATAATTAAGGCTATATCTCTTGAGTTACAAAATAGATTGAAGTTCTCCGTCTACAGACTTCAATCGTACCTCTGACAAATATATACTTATCACAGTCAAAACTTTTTATATCAAAATAAAATCCAGTTTTTACCGTTCAACGTCCAAATTTCGAATGAACAAAAAGCAATTAGTTTCCGAAACCACTCCCGTGTTTTTCTCCCCTTGTCATCATAACATATTTTACTCCGAATTCGGGAAAAAATCAATTTCATCGGCAGTTTCATTTTATTTCGCGAGTTATTAATCATCAATAGGGAATGTGTAAGATTCACTCGTCTAATAACGAGTTTGAAAGACCCGGAAAAACCTTGCCATCGCTTCGCATTAGTGAGATTCATTGCTGGTGGGAGAATGACATATAATATGCAAAACTTGTAATTAATGCGGGAGGACTTTTACTTCTTTTTCCGCCGTACATATTTTTTCTTCATAAACGCAACCGCTTTTTTTCGTAATTAGCGTCGGCCGCGGTTTTATTTTTAAAAGCCTTCACTTAATAGCGTCATTTCGAGCTACAAATTCGGCAAATATATCTCTCCGAATTCCCCCAAATCCATGTTCGATAGTACAGAAAAACTCCGGTTTATCAATTGTTTGTGCGCAGTTTAGTTTTAGTGTTTTTCTGGGGGTCCGTCCAATTTCTGGCTCTTTCCTCCCTTCGTTTTCAATCCACAGATGAAAGGAAAAAAGAGTATAAACTCCAGAGTCACCTAATTAAGAGGGGGGGGGGCGTTTTTTGTCTCTACTTCCTGAGCACAGTTTTTCCAACTAAGCTGATAACTTCAGTATTCTTGTTTTCGAACGGTCTTTCTGTCTGATAAATGGTTTGTGAAAGAGATAAAAAGAATTATGTCATTTAGCAACCATTGAGAACTTAATGCTCTCAAAAAATTATCTTGAACAAATAAAATATTCCCAATTTATTCTACAAGAAATAAAGGCTTTGGAAGAAGCGGTTCCTCAAACTTCCAGGATTTTCGCAAGCCGAAAAAATCATTTCGACAACGTTGAGTTCATTAAATTTATCTTATTTTTTCGCCTTTTTACTCTCGCGTTATTTTTGATTTCATACAATCCAATAAATGGGAAACTTGGCTTTCTTTTATCCTACGTTCAAAATGAAAAAAAAAGGAACTATCTCTTTATTTTCAGCTGTACTCACTTTCAGAAACTTGAGAAGAAACTTTCTCTGCTTATGTAGCATTTCTTTCGCGATGATGTGTACTTTTAAGTGCACGCAAAAAAGATGCACGTTTTGTGAGAAATGGAAAGCTAAGGATTTTTTCCCAACTCCTTCAAAAATTCCATTTCTCTCGAACATTTATTTTCCATCTTCACGGCTTAGTAATGACGTGTTATAAACGTGCTAAATTATATGTCATCAAGATACTTAGCATGAACGAAAGACAAAAAAATTTGAATGTATTACTAAAAGTATTCACCTATGAAGAGTAAATTGTCAAATAAGAAAGACGCTCAATTCGAAACTGAAATGCTGAACAATTGGCAAAGTATCATGATTAGTTAACCCTCCTATGGTTGTCTCGAAGTAGTATCTCGTCATTAGCAGACCTTGATGGACGAGATATCTCGTCGGAATCACTTGAAGGGTTAGTTCAAAATATTTTTTCAATTCACATCGCTCTTCTCTTCACTCACAGTGAGTGTGATATGGCAGCACCTTGCATGATTCCTTGGGGTAACACTTCGAGTTGTAAGCGGCACAGGTTCGAATCCTGTCAGGTGTCTTGTGTCAGCAAGACCATATATGTCCCTTGCGACATAAAACCTCACAACCAACCAACCTTAGGGTAGCGCATAGCCTCATGTTTTCTGAAATTAATCCTCCATGAGGTTTGGACGAGATATCTCGTCCATCAAAGTCTGATCAATTTAGCTGATGACGAGATATCTCATCATTAAATCTGGCCGGGTTTTTTTTCTGTCAGATACTGTCGATTTTTTTATGACGAGATCAAAATTTGGTCTTTTTTTTTCTAATGACGAGTTATCTCGTCCTTCAGGATTTGGTAAGTTTTGTAATGACGAGATACGTCAACGAGACGACTATCAGGAGGATCAGTGCTTGAAAGATTGTGCATTTTACAAGCTGGCGTTGGGAAAATAACGTGTTGTAGAAGCGCACTATGCGTTGAAAATTTAGATATTAGTTTATTTGATCATATACATATAATTGTACAGAAGGTTATTACATCGAATAAATATGCCATCTGCAAACCTCATTTAACCGCTAATCTGATCGTACAAACACTAAGTTCGTGAATATTACATGTAATATTTAGTATTGGTGTGGAGATAGAATCATAGTGACTGGTCTTTGATCATGGGCGCTGGAGTGTCGCTGGTGAAGGGCACGCTCAGCTGAGGAGGATAGTAATGGGCGAGGAACCACATTTTAAGGTTATACTTGGGTTTTCCTATTTTTTTCTCGTCCTCCACTCTCAGAATTTTTCAGATCTCTAGCGCACCTCCGAGAGATTTCCAGTTTCGTCCTTACTTGGTTAGTCCACCCCCAATAAAATCCAGCTTCATACACAATGCTCGAACTAATCCCAGCAAATCCACTCGTCTTATATTCAATCACTCTACCTTTGCTTCACCCCTCCCAAATCACTATTCTGTAAATCGTTCCATCTTGTATTGTATGTTGCTTTTCAACTGTTGTAACAGAAATGTTTCGTTTAGATGTATGGAAAATCGAAATATATATTCTCACTCGAATATCTGTATATGCCAAATTTGAAGGGGAGAATCATGAATATACATTTCAAGAGCAATTGAATTAAGGATACCTGTCTAGAAGCATGTAGCACCACCTTTCGCCTTGATGACGGTGGTTATTCGTCTTGGTATGGACTCGACAAGACAATGGAAGCGATGTGAAACCATACCTATCCATACCTCCTGACCAATATCCCACAATTTACGAAGATTAGATGAAAGGTGGTGTGAGGCTCGGACATCTCTCTCAATTGCATTCCAGCTATGCACGACTGGATTGAGGTCAGGTTACCTTGATGGCCAAGAAAGCAAGTGCAGGTTTGTTGAATGTTCATAAAAGCATTCGGATACTATTCGGAAGCAATGGCGCTGTGCATTATCTTGCTGAAAGACAATCACTGTAGTGGGCTGTTGAAAAAAACATACGGGAGCAGATGGTCACCAAGAATATTCCGGTAACATTTACCAGTGAGAGACGATGTTCCAAGTACCAGGGGTACAATTTCAGTCCATATGAACAGTCCCCAGACGAGATAACCACATCCGTAGACAATGCTGGCAGGAAGGATCCCTCTCCCCCAACCTTCATGTGACTTACGCCGCACAGGTACTGTGTCATCGGCATGAAACCAAAGTGAATCTCAACTCATCAGTCCAGGCAACATTTTCCCACATGTCAACTGTCCATTGGCGATGTTCCCGTGGCCATGCTAAACGTTGCGCCCTATGTTGTGCAGTCAAAAGAGGGACTATCGTGGGACGATGGCTTCTGTACCCCTTAGAGAGGAGATGGTTTTGGATGGTGTGGCAGCTTACGCATCGTCGAGCACCAGCGTTAAATATACGGGTGATCTGTTGACCTGTGGCCCGTCCATTCACTGTTACAATGCCGACGAAGACCTCGCTCAACACACGCTGTTGTCCGCGGCAGTTGTCCCTGCCTGGGATGGTTTTACAGGAACAGACGTACTCATGGTACACCCGTGACACACTGGTGCTTGAAAATCCGAGTGTCTGCACTACTTCCGATGATCAAATGCGCTGAGATCCGCACTCTTACCCATAACTGCTTTTGACTAATACCGATATCGTGAGAAGCACTCATTATCTTGTCCAACAGCTGCTTACGTCATTTGCAGGCCGCTTCCAAACCTGCGCACAGCTCCAAATTGGCATAATGCCAGCTATCCCTAATTTAATTGCTCTTCAGCGTTTCAACTCCCTGTGTAAGGTGATTTTTAATTACCTCAATCACTGTTATTGCATCACAAATGACAAAAAAAATATAACTATCTAAGAAATAACTTGTGAGTTCAACTCGAGAGAAATTTAAAAGATTGTTAGCATTTGGTTTTCTAATCAACATTCCGTATTTCTCTGTTTCTTAAATCTCATTATAGCAGTGATTGTTTAAGTGTTGTCTGCGACCGAAGCATTCTAAACAAAACAAATTCATAAAAAATATAAAAAAATTACTATTAATTATTAAAACTAAACAAATTAAGAGTATAATTTAGCTCCGAAACGCTGCACCCTCCTATATGTTTTAAAATACAATTCTAGCGGAGCAGATTCTGGCAAAGCTTTTGAAACAGTGAAAATAGTTTCATTGAATTTAACTACGCTGATATCTGAAGGTAACTTAACCATTTAATTAACTCCTTTACTTTTGAAAAGTATGTAGGTAAGTAGTTAAAGTACTTAATTAACGTTATACTGGAGCCACAGAATGGGATATTGGGGACGGTCCGGGATCAACCTGTAGAACTTTTAACCAATTTTGACCTTTTTGACCTATATATTTTTACCAAAAGATTCTATCCTAAAAATAGGACCGATAGAATAAATTCAGAGGATCCCATTCGAAGAAAATTAGCAATAAAATGCTTCGAAAGGATTCTATTAAAATATTGGTTGGGGGTTTTATAGCGCAAGCGTCATATTTGGCCAAGCTCTATTCAAAGGAAAGGATCAATAAAATATTTTCGAAAAATAGTAACATAAGTAAACCACCAATAGCATCTTTTCGAAGGATTCTACTCTACCTAATAGGCTAATAGAATCGGTCCAAAGAATTCTATTCCAAGGAAAGGTCCAATAGAATCGTCCCAAAGAATTATATTCTAAGGAAAAGACCAATGGAATATATCTAAAGATTGAAAGAATCCATGGATTTGTATGCATCATTATGTGTGTCGTGGAGTAAAAGCAACACTACACTACTCAGGAATCTCACGACGCTCAAAGGGTTAGAATCCAAATCCTTATTGATCTCCAATGTACGAATCAATGCTAAAAATACAACCTCTATTTCTCTGGTGGGTATTGCTGAAAGATATTTACAGATATTTTATTTCTTTTGCTGAGAATTTAAATAAATCCCGAAATCCCTGCAGACGTTTAGGACTTCCGATGTGTCTGTTTGCAGAGACAGGAAAATATCTAAACGTTTTCTTTAAAGTACATGGTACACGTATGTTCGCAAGGTTGGTTGATTTGGATTGGATGGCGCAAGGTCCGAAAAAGGACAAGTAGCGCCAAGATGTGATGTAAACCAGAACATATTTATCCGTAAAATAGTATAACCGACAGTAAAAAGAGAATTAAAAAGATGAGTTAATTATACTGACACTAGCTGAATAACCGGCGTTGCTCGGGTTTCAAATGAATCCGCTACGATTAAAATATGACTTCAACTTTTCCCTGTTCAAACGCAAATGCACAAACCCTGTAGAACGTGTTTCCTTGTCCATATCCATTTATTGCAGAAAAACAAACTTTAGATTTAAAAATTGGGGCTTCAAGACACTTTTAGGACTACCTGTGTGCCAACCTGAAGACAGGAAAGAAATAGCCTATGTTTTCCGCAGTGTTCTGAAGTATAACTGTACCAAATTTGGTGTGGATTGGTCAAACGGTGTAGATTTGTTATAGAGACTATACACCCACACACATCCTTTTTTATGTAGTATATAAATAGATCGATGCTGCAGTTGGAGTGATATAACAGCTGCAGGATAAAACATGAAAAGTATAAAAACAGTAAGGTCACCCTTATAAAAAAACAATTATGGAGGATGAAAAAGATGAGAACTCGAGAATACGATACGCTAAAATTTGAGATTAAGGTGGGGTTTTCACAGTCTCAGTTAAGTACTAAAATTGAAAATCAGATGTTACTAAAAATGTTAGCTGTGTTAAAAATGTTAATGTGATAAAAATCCGGAGATCTGCAAAAAGGTAAAATGCGATAAATTGGGAGGTGACACAAAAAGTCTTATAAAATTGGGAAGGAAGTATTAAAATAATGTGAAAAATATCTAAGGATTTGCACAAGAAGTTGAAAATAGATTGATGGAAAGAGATTTGGCAATTCTGGTACGATGAAGCGGTTTCCCCGACCCATAAAAATCTGTGGGACTCGTAAATGGCCGATGCGAGGATGTTTAAATGGTATCGAGGTGTTAGTGACGATAAGTGAGATGGTCGGATATATTCCCTAGGAAAAATCATGTTTAGAATTAGCATAATCTGCTGTAAAGCATGAAACTATTTTGAGAATAAGTGAAAAAACAGTCATAATAGTATATATACTTACAGGGTATTCGTCTCTGTATATGATAGTGGAAGTAATATTTTCAGTTATTTAGCCATAGTACTGGATTATCTAAACTGATATTGAAAGTCTATGAAACCATCTTTACTCTAAATGATCGAAATTTTAATGATTCTTCATCTCGAACGCACGCAATTATGTGTTGCATACCACATTGTTTTAATTTGTTTTGGAACTAGAATTATCTTCTACAATCTTAGTCAAAAGATTACATAAGGTGTCTTAAAACTTTCCTACAAACTTTAAACCTCTAAGTGGTTTCGACAAGCTATGTCTTCCATCCAGAACTTACTAATTTTGTAAATGACTTGATACCTCGTTATATGTTTAAGATATTGCTAAATTTTTTATAATGATCAAGATCTGGTCAGTTTTCTAATGACAAGATATATCGTCCATTAAGATCTGGTCAGTTTTGCTAGTGGTTAGATATCTCATCGAGACAACCACTAGGAAGGCTAGAGTACACAACCCAATTGTATTTTTAGAGATTTTGTATGACCGTAAACGTCCCTATCTACTAAGGTACGCTTCACATTTTCTTATTTGTTTGAAACCTTGGGGGATCTTATGTAAATCTAATCAAAAATGTTTTTGCAAAGTTTACAAAACTTTTTCTACGAACTCTTTAAGGGTAGGGAGAGAACACAAAATCCAACTGTATATACATAGAGATGTTTGACCACAAGCATTTATGCAATTGATACAACTTATCAAAAAATTATGTACTTGACCACTATTTGTTAAGAAGCCTTTTATTAACCCATCTGGAGGTTTATTTTTGTGTCCACACTGTAGTGGTTTTTCACTACACAGTGTGTTATAAACTTTCTCCAGTTCTAGGTATGGAACAATTTTTTTCTCTACTTGGAGCGCCATTTCCTTTGGAGTAGGACAGTTTTGTCTTGACGAGATATCTCGTCATTAGCAAAATTGACCAGATCTTCGATGAGATATCTCTGAAACCACTTGCAGGGTTGAAACAAATGCATTTAGACTTTGAATTCAAAGAAAAAAATAGTAAAACAAATAACATACAAGGAAATACCATAAGAATTGTTTGCCATTTGCACATAAGTTAAAATATTTAATATAAATTGTGTCCCCAAAGTAATAAGCTATAAAAGTTACTTAAAAACGTTGAGAAATTTAGAAGACCCATTTCGCCTATTCGCCATACTTTGCAAAACGAAGTTGAGCGCTACAAAACATTACATTCTGAAACTCAGAAGCATCTTGCGCCTTTAACTGAGTTAATTAGTGTTTTATTTTCTTGGAAAACTCATTACAGGTTGAACGAAGCGTAATATCCCAAGAACAGTTTTGCTGTACCGTAATTATCTGAGAATGCTATGCTGAAATATGAGCGGGAAATTAAATTATCAGGCGTGCAGTTAATTCTCATCAAAAGCATAAAATTCCATAATTAAAATTTTCTGATCTAGAAGAACGTGATTATTAAACTTTTCTTTTCTCCACGCCTTGTAACCTAATGAAAGGGATTTCAGAAGGTCATAAATCTCAAACCTGCAAATCAAACGCTAATCAATGATTGCTTTACAATCAAATTCCTAAATTCGAATACCTTTAGGTCTATTTGAATTTAAAAATTGAATGTTCATTATAATTTAGATGAGATACTAAGACAATTAGAATTTGAAAAAGATTTTAGTTATGCCGTTAATAATTCTACCCGTTCTTTGATTCTTCGTATATAACATTTTTATTCACTAAGATGCAACAAATATACAAATTATTTTGCATTTTGATCCAATTCAAACTTTCCTTCAAACTAGTTTGTTATAAATTGGACTCTTTATTATACGTTCCTTGGTCTTTCAGCAAAATATACATCGATTTTAACGTAATTTTGTTTTAATTTCCATATTAATATATTTTAATTTTAAAATTTATCTATTAATTTTAAAATTTCTTTAAAGATTTTATACATATATAATTATGAGCTCACCTGTTTATATAAGGCCCACGAGTTATATAAGGTCCTGAGACTGACCAGATATCGTCATCAAGATCTGATCAATTTTACTAATGACGAAATCTCTTGACGGGACAAACCCCACACACAAGAGGGTTTTAAAAATTCTTTAAAGATTTAATATATTATGCAAGGATATGTTTAAAGCTTGACTGAAAGATATTTGTGAAAAAATCATTACAGCCAGATATATTGTTGGACATAAATCTAGATGGGTTATTTAAATTTAGATATGAGTTAAGCAAACTGAGTGTGTAGCTGGTATAAAAAAGATGCATATACTAAAATAAAAAGGCAAAAACAGCAATATTACGGAAACACCAGGAGACCTATAAAAACTACAGCGAGGAAAGACTAAGGTTTTTTAAGTGACTCCTCATCCCATGTTTTGAGTCCAAAGTATTCCTAGACCCACTACATCGAATCAGAAATACCATTTTTTGTCCCTAACAAAATTTCGCCTCATTCATAAATAATGAATGAGTGACATAAATTACAAAACTGCTTACTTCGCTGCGTATTCCTGATCTAGGCGCGCCCGATGAAAAATTTTCGAATAAGAGGGGGCAGGAAGGCGTAGTTTATTGGCTTACCCTACCTAATGGACCATCAACAAGCTTGGTTACTCCTCGGTGCCGAACCTGGTGTAACGCAATTACGGGCATCGTGCCGACCTGCTCGATACAGAAACTTTGAATCATTTATAGAGAAGCTGGCCACTTACAAGGGTGGCTCGTTTCTGGGAGGCTTTGAGGAAATTTAAAAGTTACGTTGCTAATATTTATACATATATAAATATGAATGAATTTGGGCTAGTTAGGGCGGTCTTGACTGGTCTGGATATTTGGGTAAGAAATTTCCTACATGCAAAAAATGTAAATGTCGTGTTTGGACTCGAGTCGAAATTCCGACATTCCGCATCAACAATGTCGGCACTGAAAGCATTTGGGAGTGCTTTTGAAAAACATGCGGCTGCAACATCCGTAACTCTATAGTCGGTGCTTGGCTTTATTCAAGTTGAAATATTTTATTTTGAGTTAACCCTCCTTTTCGTTTACAGAAACTTTGAATCATTTATAGAGAAGCTGGCCACTTACAAGGGTGGCTCGTTTCTGGGAGGCTTTGAGGAAATTGAAAAGTTACGTTGCTAATATATATACATATATAAATATGAATGAATTTAGGTTAGTTAGGGCGGTCTTGACTGGTCTGGATATTTGGGTAAGAAATTTCCTACATGCAAAAAAATGTAAATGTCGTGTTTGGACTCGAGTCGAAATTCCGACATTCCGCATCAACAATGTCGGCACTGAAAGCATTTGGGAGTGCTTTTGAAAAACACGCGGCTGCAACATCCGTAACTCTATAGTCGGTGCTTGGCTTTATTCAAGTTGAAATATTTTATTTTGAGTTAACCCTCCTTTTCGTTTACAGAAACTTTGAATCATTTATAGAGAAGCTGGCCACTTACAAGGGTGGCTCGTTTCTGGGAGGCTTTGAGGAAATTGAAAAGTTACGTTGCTAATATTTATACATATATAAATATGAATGAATTTGGGCTAGTTAGGGCGGTCTTGACTGGTCTGGATATTTGGGTAAGAAATTTCCTACATGCAAAAAAATGTAAATGTCGTGTTTGGACTCGAGTCGAAATTCCGACATTCCGCATCAACAATGTCGGCACTGAAAGCATTTGGGAGTGCTTTTGAAAAACACGCGGCTGCAACATCCGTAACTCTATAGTCGGTGCTTGGCTTTATTCAAGTTGAAATATTTTATTTTGAGTTAACCCTCCTTTTCGTTTACAGAAACTTTGAATCATTTATAGAGAAGCTGGCCACTTACAAGGGTGGCTCGTTTCTGGGAGGCTTTGAGGAAATTGAAAAGTTACGTTGCTAATATTTATACATATATAAATATGAATGAATTTGGGCTAGTTAGGGCGGTCTTGACTGGTCTGGATATTTGGGTAAGAAATTTCCTACATGCAAAAAAATGTAAATGTCGTGTTTGGACTCGAGTCGAAATTCCGACATTCCGCATCAACAATGTCGGCACTGAAAGCATTTGGGAGTGCTTTTGAAAAACACGCGGCTGCAACATCCGTAACTCTATAGTCGGTGCTTGGCTTTATTCAAGTTGAAATATTTTATTTTGAGTTAACCCTCCTTTTCGTTTACAGAAACTTTGAATCATTTATAGAGAAGCTGGCCACTTACAAGGGTGGCTCGTTTCTGGGAGGCTTTGAGGAAATTGAAAAGTTACGTTGCTAATATTTATACATATATAAATATGAATGAATTTGGGCTAGTTAGGGCGGTCTTGACTGGTCTGGATATTTGGGTAAGAAATTTCCTACATGCAAAAAAATGTAAATGTCGTGTTTGGACTCGAGTCGAAATTCCGACATTCCGCATCAACAATGTCGGCACTGAAAGCATTTGGGAGTGCTTTTGAAAAACACGCGGCTGCAACATCCGTAACTCTATAGTCGGTGCTTGGCTTTATTCAAGTTGAAATATTTTATTTTGAGTTAACCCTCCTTTTCGTTTACAGAAACTTTGAATCATTTATAGAGAAGCTGGCCACTTACAAGGGTGGCTCGTTTCTGGGAGGCTTTGAGGAAATTGAAAAGTTACGTTGCTAATATTTATACATATATAAATATGAATGAATTTGGGCTAGTTAGGGCGGTCTTGACTGGTCTGGATATTTGGGTAAGAAATTTCCTACATGCAAAAAAATGTAAATGTCGTGTTTGGACTCGAGTCGAAATTCCGACATTCCGCATCAACAATGTCGGCACTGAAAGCATTTGGGAGTGCTTTTGAAAAACACGCGGCTGCAACATCCGTAACTCTATAGTCGGTGCTTGGCTTTATTCAAGTTGAAATATATTATTTTGAGTTAACCCTCCTTTTCGTTATCTCGACAAGGTATGACGTCATTAGCAAAATGCTGACCTGACCCTGATGTACGATCTATCGTCATTAGAGGAAAACTGGCCATATCGAGATATCGTCACCATAAAAAAAATCGGCAATATCTTGAGGACGAGATATATCGTAGATCATACCGTGATGGACGAGATATCTCGTCCAAGAGAATTAAAATATAATATTTATATTTCTAATAGCGACCATACAATTATATATTTGGCTTTGGGAATAAGGGAAAAATGGATGATATTTCTGAAGGTACACTCAGTGGGTAGGCCTCCATTACTCCTAAGTAGAACAGGAATTGCAGTGCTTTAGTGGATATGCCCAATGCTATAGCAATTTGTAGCTGTAGGTAGATAGGGATACATGTTAGGTTTAATTCCACCTGGATGTACTTCTCTCTTTTTTTATAAGGTTATCAAAATGTCCATTACATGTCTTTTTCGTATGAGTGACGCATCTTGGCCAAATGCAGTCCATGTGACATAAAACTCGACAAGAACCCTTGTCTTAGGCGTCAGCAGTGAATAAATCACCTAAGTCTACCACTATTTCGCACGAACCAATCATGATGAATCAGCCGACTAACTGGTCTGGTGGTTAAGGTGTTAGCATCTTGATCGGAAGGTTCCTGTATCGAATCCGGGTCAGTGCATGGATATTTGTAAGCGTATGGTGTAGAGGCCCTGCTGGTGCACCTTAAATATTTCGTGGTTGAAAGTCCTCACGTTACGGTTGGTGTGGAAGTTTGGAGAGTGGGGTGCCGGCTCAGATGTTGCCTCGTCATCTGACCGTAGTTCAAAATGTCATCGAGTTGTCCTAGTATCTTTTCCTTAGGGGATTGATCCCGGTCAATAGCCCACTGTGTTTTCTTGTACAAAGTTAATTATAAAACTACCAAGAGCCATTAACAGATGATGAATCAATATATAGTCGTCTTCTCTCGGCCGAGGACCAATCAGATACCCCTAGCGGAGACTGGCCATAACATTTATGGACTAACGTACTTGGATTCGGACTCGGAACTAGGTGGCAGACAAATGCTATGACCTCTATGGGAGGCATTTTCTGTTAAGATAAATGTAGATGGTCTTTCTGTTGAGGACAAATTTCCTTTACATATTCCGAACATAACGTCACTTGTCTTGAATAGGCGTACCCAGTGGTTAACCACCGTTGCTTCCATTAAAGCGGCCGACATCCATTAACTTACAAGTTGTGTTGCTTTTGTGCGAAGTAAATTGAACTACTGACGATGCATTTACAAATCGATGTTCTAACTTTGATCTATTGGTATCAGACACACTCCATCTCGATTATACATACCATTTAGCAGGTTCAATATAAAATATTAATGCTTTAATATTGAATAAAATGTAGGATCCTACAAATGACCAGGGAAGAATTGATCGAAATACGTTTGTTAAATATCCACTAAAACTTTTAAATATTGACTCTAATATAAACTATGACTCCAATGTATCAATGTAGGTTTTGTGGCAGTTGGTCATATGATAACATTTTATAAGAATTTATCCAGTGAATATTTTATTTAAAGGATACAGGAGTGCCTATTTATAAAACTTTTTATTTGACATTTACGACAAAATGTTTAGGATAATGTATTTCAAAACACATGGCCTTACAAAAGAAAAAAATACTTTTGCATAAATAATAAAATTTTCCATTTTTTAAACAAATATTTTAATATTATAAAATCCTAAATCCAGCAAACAGGTTTGTTTTAATATATTTTTTAGTTTCCTTGTAAGTTTTCATCTGTTCTGTTTTTTTATGCTATTTATTATTTGGCAAATATTTTATAAGACACTACCATACACAGTAAAACCCCGTAATTAGCAAAATTTTTCAGATACTTGATGGGACGAGAAATCTCGTCGAAACCACTTGGATGATAAAGTATTATTTAAAACGTTTTTACAAACCTGTGTGTCGTGAATCTCTGATTACGTAATTTATATAAAAAAAGTAGATAACCTTCGTGCAGAAATTCAGTTCTTTTATTTTAACTTAGATTTAAATCAGAGGAATTTATTTAATTCTACCAAACATTTAATACGTGTTTGCTTTACTGTAATTAACTGGGAGATATTTGATGAAAATAGCTTTTAATTTTTTAAATAGATATGTTGAAGTACGTAAGGCCTAACAAAACTATTCTATAAAAGAACAACGAGCTATAACTCACGTGAATGTAATTTAAAATTCAAAGAATAAATCATTTTTTAAGCTCAGTTATGTATAAGTGTAAAGATAATAATAAAATTTCTTTTATGAAATAACGTACCTAAAATTATATACCATGAACGGTAAATAATCACATGGTGTAATAACTTTGGTGGTAACATTTTAAAACATATTAGTACAGTGGGATGCAAATGATCTCATGCCAGAAATTAGGGTTTTATAAAGTTCATATAAAAACATATTCATATATTCATAATGGCTTCAATATTAATTTTAATTAGCCCACAATAATTTAAGTGTTTAATATCCAACATTATATTCTATGTAAAGCATTTATGTTGTGTATAACTGTGTAAAGCCTAGCAAACATTTTGAATTGAGATTATTTTCTAGGTTTTAATCACTAGAAACACATAATATAAGATGGATTGTATAGCATTTAACATTTTAAACTGTAAGTCTAAATATTCATACTGAATATTCCCAGATGCAAAATTAAATTCAGTGTTCTGCAACACAACTCCAGTTATTGTAATGGTCTGCATGTATTTTGTCTGAATTTTGAAAACTGAAGTAAAATCAAAAACAGACATAAAACACACTTATCGGCTAAATATGTGTTACACATATTTATAATAAAACATCAAAATGATTCACTTACGTTATTTATTTAAAACTAAGGATACTTTCAGAATTTTCAATTTTCTCTATAACTTTTGAAGTTGAATATTTTGCCATTGACATACAAGATGTGTTATTTATAAAGTGTTCGTGGTAATTTGGGGCGGTGTAAGGAGGTTGTTCCGCAGCTAGAGAAGAAAAACAGGTGTGCACGTGCTTTGCACTGCAGAACATCGTAATTTATGATTAAAACAATAATTCGGCCAAAATTTTGATAAAATTAAGGAACAGTTGTTCTGCAAAGACTTTGTTTAGCGACGTAGTTTTAAACAATTTCTGCTCCCGGGCTGAAATTATATATGAATTCAGATCCAAATTACTGAGACACCATTATGTGGAACTACTATATTGAATTCACAAAAACTATATTTTAGGTTAGTAGGCTTTAGAATTCAAATAAGCAAAGATTCTCATTGCATTTTTCTTATATTTATCTTTCTTTCTGAGGGGTTAGCACGCATATATCCGTTCTGAAACCTGCAGCTTTCCCTGCGTTACTTCTCACCAGTTTTGACCTTTTTGACCAATAGAATCTTTCAAAGGATTCTTTTAACCAATAGATGTGGTTTGTGTGTTGCGTTAAAAAACAATGATTTACTATTCGAAAATCTCGTGACCCTCAGAGTTAAACATTAAAGATTGGATGAATTAAAATGTATTTTGAAAAATTATTTTGCATCAGATGTCTTGAGTTTGGGACAGTGTCTTTGGAAAAGAATATTTGGAGATAAAGTCTCTGGCATAAAATAATACTTAATCAAATAAAAATAAATGAGGTGTTTACTACAGCATTCTAGTTTGGTAGGAATGGGAGTGTGAATAGTTATCCTCAGTCGCTTAACTTATAACCTGCGGTGTTTAGATTTTTTCAATCGTCTCACAGAACGACTCTTTCTCTTGCATCTCCGACACCCCAAACTTAATTACCTAACTTGAGTGATAGAGCCTTGAGTGGCATTTACAACTGATGCTTTCCTTTCATAGTATTGTGTGGCGTTTCGTTAAAAGAGATATCACCGGAGCGACCTTCTGGCTTTCCACCAAAGCACTCACACCTCACGGTCGACCGGATAGGGTACCGAACAAAAGGAGGAAACCTCTAGAAGTTCAGTCGCTAACAGCTCGTAAATGGTGATCGATGCCAGTGGTCACTTAAAAGGGGGATAACATCCACCCTACACACATCCATACCATGCCGGGGGTGTGAACGAAATTTTAGAGGTAAAAATTGTCTATATGCAGCAGCGTAAAGGTTAAAATTGTATTTCAACGCAACTAACCAACTTAATCATCCTGATGGTTGGCTTGACGAGGTATGTCATAACTTGAAGAAAAACTGACCACATCTCGATCTAGTCATACAAAAATCGGCATTATCGTGATGACGAGCTATCTCGTCGGTAGCAAAATCGTTCAGATCTAAATGAACGATATATATCGTCTAAGCCACTTGAAGTGTTAAATAGCAGTATTTTTCAATTACAATTTTACGGCTTGTTTCATGGTTGCATAAGCCTTTAAAGCCCTCGTAAATAGGTGTTTATCGGAGTGCCTTACACGTATAGCTTATTTCAGTTCTTGGGGATTTGTGACGAATGGCTAATGTGCCACTTCATCAACACACACAATAGTTACTCGTCTGTTTAACAGATCCATGTTAATTATATTATAAGCATCGTCCTTTTAATGAAAGGGCCGCGACTGCCCGGTCAGAAGAGTAACTGAATAGAAACCGAAGGGTTGCGAGTTCAAATCCAACCAAAGTGTTACAAAGGAGCCATGTGCACGTTAAATCTCTCGTGGCCGTAAATGTCTTCACGTCGTCGTCGTGTGAAAGTTTGCTGGGGTGTCATCTCAGGTGTGACTTCGTCATCTGAACATGATTCAAAATTAGGTGGTGCTGTCCTCTGATCTTTAACTTCGGGTTTGATCCCGGACCGTGTTCAATAGCCCGTTATGTTGGTCCAGTGATACGTTAATGAAAATATCTACCTTCCAATGAAATGGCGAAACATGTAGCTTTGTTAAAACGTATAGCATCATGTTTTATTCCCGAACACTCGAATTTAAGTCTTTTGGCTGAAGATCACGTAATGAAGAATGCACGAATCTTATTCCAGGCCTAATCAACGAGCGCGATGAAAAATTCGATAGTCAATCGGCCCAAATTGATTCCCAAGCCCACGTGACTGTCCCTTCTGACATATCACAACTGCCCGGTTAAATCTGTCTTGACCGAAAGTCCTCACATTGAGTTGGTGTGGAAATTTGGAGAGTGAGGTTGCCAGCTCAGATGTTGCCTCGTCATCTGCCCGTGGTTCAAAATTGCTTGGCGATTTACCAAATGACTTAGGCTGGGACGGTGGTAACTAGTTGAATATATACAACAGCCCACGTACTCCTATTTCATTAGAAGGTGGATGACCACAAATTGCTGTTGTAATCCGGCGTGGTAGCGGACAATCGTCTGGCTTCTCAATACGTAACATGTGTGCGATCATCAGTTTTGGGGTTTTCAATCCATTCGTACAATCCATTGCACTGTTACCGCGCTGTGCAGTAAGTCTTAGTTGGGTTTCAACTCCTGATACAATTTCAGTCCACCGAAAACGGATTAAACAGAGTGGCCATGGTTAACGTCACGGTAGCGGCAATGGTGGTAACAAAGCAACTTAAACCCTCCAAGTGGTCTCGATGAGACATTTCGTCTGATCGACATCGAGATCTGATTATCGAGATCTGATCGCGATATCACATTATCTCGATATTGAGGAATTATTCATATTGCCGAGTTCAAGATCTGGTCAGTTGTCTCCTCATGACGAAATATCTCTTCCATAGAGATCTGATGAGTCTTGCCGTACTGCAAGAAACATCTTCGAACCAATCGCCAAGGGTTAAATCTGGACAGCAGTGATAAGACACACCTCCAACGATGCAAGAGAAATTGACAGTGCTACCAACACAAACATAGTTAGGACTATGCGGTTAATTATTTACTCCCATTTGTAAAATTTAGAAAAAGACTTTTATTAAGTATCTTGAGTTTTACACAGTGTCCTCAGATGGTTGGGCTTGAATGTTTTGGCGCAAGGTTTATATTTGGCCAGGCTGTGCCAAACACAAGGCATATGGACATGCACACGTAATAAGTTACAGGAGTGCAATGAACGTAAAAGATTCAATACAATCTCCCATGTAAAGCGTTTTGACGAGATATCTCGTCCATCATGGTCTGACCGAATTTGAAAATGACGAGATCAAGATGTTTTCAGTTTTCTTGTAATAATGATATATATTGATCATCAAGATCTGACCACTTTTGCTAATGACGAGATATATCGTCTTTAGCAAAATTAAATTGGTATCATAAGAAATTGGCAATATTTTGATGATGAGTTATCAAGATTTGGTCAGTTTTCTTATGTTACGTTGCCGTAGTTTGGAAACAGCACTGAAATAATCCGAATCTCAAATGTTTTCCTGTAGCCTTCAAGTTTGTATTTTCATTTAGCTTCTCTGTTTATAGATAGTCTTTAAATTTGATGTGACCTTGAATAAAAGCTTCTGAAAAAGATAGATTTCAGTAAATGAACATCAGTTATAATCCTTATTCTCAGAAGCACGCTTTGCATGGAACGGGTACCCAGAAATCATCACGCAAGAAACATTATTATTTTTAATAGTTTCTTTTATTCCTAGAAGCGTTTTACAATGTTCGAGAAAAGGAGGAAACAAATTTCCTCAAAAGAGAAGGCTTAGTGTATAGACCCCCGAAAATGAGCTTATTAAATCTCAAGAAAGCATTCAGAGATGAAATGGCTTTTATGGTAGGGGGGGGGGATGTCAAAGAAACATAACATTCAAATTCTTCGACAAGACTGAATTCTTCTCCAAACTGATTATGGGGAATTCGATTACAAAACACTTCGCAGTTACCCACGATTACAGCAATTTATTAACGAATGGGTTGCATTATTCGTTACTTGCCGGGATTTAATTGGCAGAGAATAAACTATTGGCTCCAAATAAATCATTCCTAATATAAAAGAGGATTTTTCAATAACTTGTATCTCCAGGATTAATTGCACGATGTCTTCGGGTTCAGCAGTCGCTTTATTATCAAGTCTTGATAACGCAGGGATACTTATTTTTGAGCACAGAAACTTATTTAATATCTCAAGCAAATTCTAAATGCAGTAGAATTCTATTTAAGAGGCACATTATCTTTAAACATTGAAATCGAGGAAAAACAGAACAATTCGGGTAAACTGTATATCCTAAATTGCATGTGTATCACAATGAAGGTAGGTAGGTAGGCAATAGCTATTGGCCACGGTCCGAAGGGGATTACTAAAGATTAGAGGACAACACCTCGTCATTTTGAAACTCGAGGTTAACACCTCAGCTTGCAACTCACTCTTCAAACTTCCACTCCACACCAACATCAGAACATTTGAGCCACGACAAATTTAACGCCAACGAACCAACCCCCTCGTACACGACGATCTTTGGTTGGATCGAGTTTCGAACTTGCAACTCTCCGTTTGCTAATCCGTTACTCTTTCAAACGGGTCTCACCGTATATTACATTGAAACTTTAAAAAGTGTTAATATATCTATAATATTATAAAAGGAAGTGTTTGTCTGTTTGTTTCCTGCACTCAAAGTCCTGACGAACCTGTGTCACTTACAGTAATGGAATTTGGCACCCAATTTGTCCGAATATTTTGCAACTTTTGGGTCGTGTCGAATTTTAAAATTTAATCTAGTACACTTTAAAATGAATTTAAAGGAATCAATTACTATTGTTTTCTTTGGAATGGCAACAGCATAAAAATTGCGGTGGAACAATTTGTCAGCAGACTTAAAAAACAAATAAAAATTTTTAACTGGAGATTTGTTGTTCTTTTTTCTATTTCCTAGATTGTTAGAGATAGAGTAAAAATTTCAACGGTTTTGAAATCTGCGGAAAATTTCACATTAGATCGATACCTAAAAATATGATTTTCTTTAAATAAATAATTTTTACATTGAATATATATTTTATATTTCGCAAGAGATGTGATGTCACGTAGCGTTTGAGAAATCAACAGATTTCATTTTCTGCGCTATACGTTTCCAGCGAAGGAAATAAAAATAATTTTGGTTGGCATTGTTTCGTTCTCTTTTGTAATATTCGGATCGTTAAAGGTAAATTAAAAATTTCAACGGATTTGAAATCTGCGGAAAATTTTACACCAAACCTTATTCGTTTGATTTTCTTTTAATAACTGATTTTTTAATTAAATATTTATAGATTGTGACGTCACGCCAATTAGATCTCTTCGCAATTCAAATTTGGCTGCATTTGACAATCAGTGATGGTTTGCTTCGCAAACCAATACCACGTGCAACACCGTGATGTCTGTTATTCAATAGGCTACAATTTCCCATTTGGTTTGCGAAGCAGCAATTTTTTTCAACAGGAAATAGAAAAAGTTGTTTAATTTTTAAATATAAGTAGTATTTCATTAAAATTTACACATAAATACAATACATAAAACAAATCTTCTCAATGACAACTGAAGTGCAACTTTTTGAATGAACCCATGCATTTTCTGCCAAAATAATGTGTGTGACTGAAATAAGTAACATCATATTTATATTTTAAATTAACCAAAACATTTAACTAAATTATATCTCGGTTATTTCATTAAAATTCATTCATTTCACTCAAATATAATTCGAATGAATTACTTAACTCATTTATTCACATTAACTAAAACATTTAATTCAACTTTTTTATTGGAATTTACACACATAACCTCATTTTACAAGACCAATATTTACAAAAATTTTGAGTCAACCCATGCATTTTCAACCAAAATCATGACAAATGAGAATCAGAATACTATATTTAAATTAAAACAAAAACAATTCACCTCAATTAACACAAAATCTGACTGAAATGAAGTTGCTGTTCCGAAGTTGCGATGAAGGAAATATACGACAGTATAAGTTTCACTTAAAAATAGCATCCCTTTTGCAAAATAAAACCTCGCACAGTAACATGTAAACTTTTCTATACTGTTAGGTTCTTCGTGTAATTTTGTGATGAAATAATTGTTTTTAACCGTCACTTTAAATCAGTCTATATTAACTTGTGAAGCAATTCTATCGTAAATATGAAATAGGTTAAGTCACAATGAATAAAATTTCCTGTCATGAATGAAACTAACTCAGCGATTTATACCTCTTAGCGTCACTACTAAATAGTGTTGTATTGACCCTCAACACATGTAATGGCTAAAAACCACCACTATTGATGGAAATAACTGTTGGTGAGCTTATAATGGCAAGAAACAAGGCTAGAAGTCACATAGGGACGATTGCAGTTTAAAGAACGGATGTATGCGAGTGAAGCCCTTTGAGGGTTAACTGTCCTGTAGTTAACTGCCCGAAAACTGTCCTGTTGTGTCCAGCTTCTGGTGTGAAATCTCGTTCCAAACTGCCGCCAGTTCTGGGCAAGGGACAATTTGTTGTTCTCACTTGGAGTTCATTTCCTTGGTGAAAGGAGCAGAATTAATTTCGTCTCGACGAGATATCTCGTCCATAGCAAACTTAACCAGGTCTTGGACGAGGTATCTCGTCAAGGCACTTGAAGTGTTAAGCAAATATAATTTCTTTGTGCGAAATATCGACAGGAGATTTGGACAAAACGTTTGAAGATTCTTTCAAATTTTTAACTTCGCATTTTCGACAAAATTACGAATTAATAAATATCTCACCAACATGAACAGACCAATCGGAGGTTGACGACATCGATAAGATAGGTAGTTTAATTAACTTTGTACTGGAGCAACGCAACGGACTATTGGCAATGGTCCGGGATCAATCCCGGACGGAAAGACCCGAGGAGAACACCTCTTAATTTTGAACTATTGCCAGATGACGAGGTCACGTGTGAGAGGGATCCCATGCTCCAAACTTCCACATCACGCTGATGTGAGGTCACGACGGATTTAACGTGTACCAGCCCCCATGTACACGACGGTGTTTGATTGGATCTAGTTTTGTCAGATATCTTCTTTCAAACCGTATTTTATGTTTGCACCACGTCGTTTTGAGAGAACTAATGACCAAGAGGTAATGGTAATGGTGATTTTAGTTAACGTCGTACTAGAGCAACACAACGGGCTATTGACGACTGTCCGGGACCAGTCCCTTAAGGGAGAGATCCGAAGACAACACCTCGTAATTTTGAACCACAACAATCCAGAGGATTATTTTTAGAGGATACGTGTCTTGACACTCATGTCATACACTCATGATCAAAGATGAGTTGCTTTATAATCTCAACGCGATTACCTACAAAAATCTTTAGTTGATTAGTGTGGGTGTTCTAATCCACGTTAAGGGTATGGTGCGAATGGGACCGCAAAATCAGAAATTTTAACCTAAGCCGTATCCTTTCAAACCGTATTTTATACTTGCATCACCAGAAAAATTCTCCCTTCCCCATTCAAAAACTGAAATTAATTCTTCGCGAATATCCTTACCAATAATTAAATCCACGTAGTATCTATGCGAAAGCAAGCCGAAACCAGATAGCACCGCAAACATGCTTAATTAAATCTGTTATTTCAGCAATAGAAGTATCGAACGGACAACACAGACGATCGTATGCTCAGCCTGCAACAGACGGTGTCCATAGCTGTAGTTAAAAGTAAAAACGAATGTCTGTTCTCTGTCATGCTCATTAGTTCATGGTTTGCATGCGAAAGAAACAATTGTTCAAGGAAATAATCCAGACGACTTTTAGTATCGCTATAATGGTATCGCAGAGAACTACTGTTTCATAATTACCTCTTATGTTTTTAGTCACTAGCCACTTGTAATAACATGGATGCGTCGCTTCTGAATTCATGGACTTGAGCAAATGCCTTTGGATGCAGAGATAACGGTTATTTGTTCTATTTATTTCTTTGCAAGATGAGTTCTAATTATTTTTATGAGACACACGAAAGATAAAACGTACGGGGACAATTGACTTTCAAAACAAACTTTTGCAACTATTCAGTTGTTATAAAAAATTTCAGACGTCTTTTTTACAAAAAAGTCTTATGTAAAAAGTATTGTCTAAAAATAGTAAGTTGCGCTGTAGTTAATATATAAAATGTGGTCAAAAGTTTATATGAGTTTGAATTGTAAATATCCCATTATGCATTAACTTTCCATTATGCATATTGTCAAACTTTTAATTCACATAATATACTGTCAAAATTTTAATTCACACATTATGTTGTCAAAATTTTAATTCACATACTATATTGTCAAAATTTTAATTCACATAAAATACTGTCAAAATTTTAATTCGCATAATATATTGTCAAAATTTTAATTCATATGATATATTGTCAAAATTTTAATTCACATAATGTATTGTCAAAATTTTAATTCACATAATATCTTATGAAATTTTAGTTCACATAATAGATTGTTTATATATGTATCGTGTTACGAGAAAATGGTGTGGGTCAAAAAACCAGTTTTCAAGAGACATGTTTTTACATATCCATTATATATCACCTGTCAACCATCTTTTCATCTATATTTTTATGCATAGTTGATTTGTGCTAATTTTACCAAATCAAAATTGTTCTTTTACATATTCTCGTTTACTTATCTCAATTTGAAAAATTTTTGACCTATATACTATTTTGCCAAAACATGCTAAACATAAATAAAATAAATTCATTTTTGTTACGTGTATTATCACTCAATTGTACAGCAAAAACAATTGCATAGTTGATTTGTGCTAATTTTACCAAATCAAAATTGTTCTTTTACATATTCTCGTTTACTTATCTCAATTTGAACAATTTTTGACTTATATACTATTTTGCCAAAACATGCTAAACATAAATAAAATTAATTCATTTTTGTTAAGAGTATTATCACTCAATTGTACAGCAAAAACAATTGTACTAAAACATCTTAAATTTTACAAACCAAAAAATAGGTTAAGCATCATTTTAAACCACATTTTCAAAATTTTGAAAGGATAATGAATTTTTTATTTCCGATTAGATTTATACTATTGCTAGTATTGTCCAAACAAATTGCAAGGACATCAATTAAAACTAGATGTACAGGGAATATTTGAAATCAGAATATTACAAAATCAATCAATAACGCGTTTTTGTAGTAGACTTACTATACTTATCGAGTATGTTTCATATTGTTGTGCATGTAACTCGACAAAAACAACCGTAATTAAAATATTTTTGCTATCCAGAGTTCGATATCAATCAAGTTTTAATGGCCAATTTTAAAAGATCGAATTTTTCGATCGATTTTTGGGATTTTCAGTCTACTGTCCCCTTTATAACAAGTCTTCCGCTGGAAGAATAAAGACAAGAAAAACTATAGTAAAAACTCAAGAAAAAGAACAGAAGAAAAAATGCAAATTTGTGTTGATATTTCTCTTTAGAAAGAATGTAAAGCGACCTTTAATGCTGGTGTTACCTTTTATGTAAGGGAAGTTTCGTTTTAAAAATCTATGGAAAAGAAACTTTTTGAGTGTGAGTTTTAAATTTGAAACAAAATCCCCATAGCGCTTTTGAACGTATCTTAGTCAAAACCCTAAAGGATAAAAAGCGTAAAAATAACATGTAGCTAGGGCTATTTAAATTTTTAGCTATCGAACCAAGGAAAACTTTATTCCAAAAAGTGCAACTGTGAGAATAAAACTAGGAACCTTATTTTTCAGAAAGTTTTAACAACATTCGTAAAAAAGCATTTCCTTTTATGTTGACAACATACATATCTTTGAATTAAGAACACGATCTTCAAGCTGGCAATTCGTTCCTTTTCTACCTGAAACTTTTAAAACCAATGTACAATATTATTGATATTCGTATTTCTAAATAAACGAAAAATTCAGCAAAAGTGAGAAAATATAAATTTTGGATTGGTGCGAACTCCATAGCTGACATTTTTTCGAAGACAGTAAATGTATGTTTCCATTATAATGAGAACTACATAATTATATTGAAATGAGTTTACAATATATATGGCACTATCAATATGTTTTTATACAGTGAAATTTCGATTTAACGTATTTCAAGGGACCGGAAGAAAATAGCGTTATATGTGGGAAAACGTTAAATTGAGGTCGGAGTAAAACAAAACATAGAGAATGAAGTATAGATTAATTTAACTAACATACCTTTTATTTCGTCCTTTAAAATAGCTAATTGTTGAAAGAAATATGTTATTTTGGTTTGCGTTTTGCTTTTACTAGCTAAATCATTAAAGGGATCTGGGACCCAAAATATGAAAAAACGTCAATTTTTTTTTATTATCTTAAAAAATAATATAGATATTTCTGAATAAAATGATCCGCGCGTTCAACTATAAGTAGAACCGGAAATATTCAACTTCTTAGAAACATGACAGCTGCAAATCAAACGAGCCTTCATAATTTTAAACGCTATTTTTCTCCTTTTGTGTTAAATGGGATTTCAAAAGTAAACCCATGGATAATTTTAAAGAAACTTAAGAACTACTTGTCATGAATGAACGAAATTTTCAACATTTACTTTTCAAATATATTTCTTTAATTTGTCTTCAGTAATAGTGTACATAATATTAGTTTTTTTTCTATAATTTTTCGAACTTTGTATACTGTGTGTTTTATGCAGTTTTTGAACATAATATTTTTTTATATTTTTTTCCAATTATTTTAATTAAAAATCACGAAGACAATTTATAGTATGAACTTTTAGAAGTTATGAAATGATTTGTTATAAAATATTTTGAGTATATCAATTATGGCCAACGTCAAAATTTGGAAATTTTTTAATTGTAATTAAAAAAAATTAATTTTTAAAAACATAAAAGAGTTATTATAATCTTAAAATACAATTTATACCCACATAAAAAATTTCAGAAAGAAAACTTTAAAATTGATGATTTTAGAATTTTTGTCCCGGACCCCCTTAACATCATTCTTCAAAGATAAGTTTTTTAGTTATATCTAATTTGCAGTTGACGCATTTGGCGAAGATATTCATTACGAACACAAAAAGGACTATTTGAGGTTTTCTATATTCGCGAGAGTTAAAGATAGAGGGAAAATTTCAACGGATATGAAATCTGGGGAAAATTTTACGCTAGATCGATATTTCGGGAAGATTTGCAACATGCCCTTGTTATGACAGGTGGAGGTGAGTATCTTTCATAAAAATTCTTTTCTTTTAATGCGGAAAATATTTCGAAATGATAACGTTAAATACGGAATTTTTTAACATTGAAAGTATAGGAGATCATTTGGGACCAATGAAAAATGACGTTATATGCAGGAAATCGTTAAATGCGGGTGACGTTAAATCCAGGTTTCACTGTATTTACTTTTGATTTTTTTAAATTTATAGCACCTTCATGCAGATACACGGTAAATTATTCTCTTTGTGAGTTAATGGGTTTCTGCTGTAAGCCGGTTATATATTGGATTGCCATCAAGCTATTGCCGATTTTTTAACAATGAGAACACGTTTAGGTGCGTTTTCTTGCAATTACGATATATCTATCAATATCAGGTCAGTTTTTTTCATCTAAGAGGTATCTCACGTATCTGTTCACAGTATTGTTGATAATGACGAGACACCTGTTTGAGTTAACTACCGGGAGTGTTAAAACATCGCAACTCAGATTTCAGAAGCGATAGAGCACGAATGGCAAGCAACATTGCACGAATGCCAAGATGGTTGACATGCATATAACGTGTGGGCTGTCAATGGTAAAAGAGCGGCTCAAATATTGTACTTTGGCATTTTCATCAGTAAGCAGATTTCTCTCAACTTCTTGGAATTCCCGCACCATGTCCACTGACATGAAATGTTCTAGTTTCACACACCCTATAAGGAATTATGTCCCTAAATTTGAGAAATATTAAATTGAATAAACGGAAAAAAGGAAATACTTAGTTAACTTAAAGTTGAAAAACATTACAGTTCAAATAAGGTTTTATCTAAAATATTACGAAGTACTGGGGCGAATTATCGTCTATACTTGAGATACCTATAAGAAATAAACTTTAATTAGTAGCTTAGTTTCTGTTTGGTAAAACGAATAGCGTATTTTTTGCTAAGTGCTTAGAAAACTTTGGAAAATTGTTATAATATAAAGAAGAATTATCTAAAAAATGTTATGTCACTAAGTACTAAGGTGAATTATTATAATCTATACGTGAGCTTCGGGTGAAAACTAAGCTTTAGTTAGTTACTTAGACTGAGTAGTAGGGCGTATCGAAAAAATCGAAATTTCTTAGATCTTTTTGCGGTAGTGCGGAAAAGTCCCATCATTAAAAAGCGCGTGGAATCTTAAAACTGTAGGTTGATTTCTTCTGTCGCCTCAGTGGGCCGAAAGTTCCGAAAATTGGACTAAAAATGGTTAAAATACAAAAATAAAAAAAGAATCGCAGATTTCGTTGATCGGTTTGGGGTAGTGCTTACAAGTTACTATTTTTTAACAACAACAATCATAAAATAATTTTATAATTATAGGTTAATATCATCTGCTGCCTCATCGATATCAAATTTTGGAAAATGAAGGCAAAATTTTATATAAATACACGTCACACATACCTCATTTTAATGCGAACATAAACTTTATTTTTCCTTTCAAACATACGAATGACAAAAGTATTACTGCTTGTAATCATTTTTGGTCTCAAATTTTGACATGTGTTTTCTCGATTCTAGTGTCGCTCTAATAAATCCCTCCCTGTTTTGCGGCCCAACTGTTTTTCGGGAGGCTGCAGGACTAGTTTCACAATCCGCTCAACTGCTTGCGTGTGTGATGGAAATTTAATAAAGTCCCAGCAGTCCATTGGCATACCGTCCTGTATCATCTTCAGAAGTTCTCGAGAACTGATATCTCTGTGAACTGGAGGCGATGTCACATAATAATCTTGCCAGTCAATGAGATCTACATAGTCTGTAGAGCTCCAAAGTTAACAGTAGGAATAACGAATCTGCGAACACAATTTCCATCTGGGCTAATTTCCTTTGCCTTGATAATCCGCCGAGCTGCAAGGGTCCTAATATGACACGTCTCACCAGTTAACATGGCTAAAAGCATGTTTTCAGGAGCCGAATAGTAAGCGTTGCGAGAAATAACTGGTTCGATTACGTCTCGATACTTAGACAGGTACCGAGATGAGCTGATGAAATTCCACAGGTGTCTAGCACCGTCCTTTATGGAATGACGAATCTTAATTCGGAACCATAAGGGTGCGTAGACTCTTAGAAGGAATACAACCAAAGTTAGCAACTCTTTTCATGTGTCTGATGTGTATATATATATATATATTCGATTGGCAGTTGTTAGCCAGCGTGCCAAATTCAACGTTCCCGGTTAGCTAGATCTGCAGAACAAACGCAAGAACTAATGGCGGTGCAAATGTCTAATAAGTATTTTTGATTTAAACTGAGAGTGGTAGGATCAATGTCTGGCAACTCGGATTCAATACTATTAAAAGCAACAGCTGAAAGCTTTTCGCATCCTTTGAGGTTTCGTCAGATGTCTCCGGTGTAAGATGTAGGGCCAGATGACTTACCGTCTGTGGACTGAAATAGGTGTCGTAATGGCAACTCATTGAAATGAATTAAGCAGTTAAATCCATTGAAGTGGTCTTTGAGGTTTCAATTCAAGCCTGCGAATTACACCATTGAACACTCCTATGTTTAATACAGTGCCGTCACACCCGAGAACAATAAGGTTGTTAAAATCATCCAATAAAGCACTTGTTATGTATTTGTAAATGCTATCAGATATATCAAGGCTAGATCCATTTTCAGGTGTAACATGTCCGATGTACGGAGAACCAGGCTCCGATGTAATATAGTAATGTTCTTCTACAATTGTTCTTTGGAACTGCTTGTCCTCGAGTGTTTCTGATGTTAAACTTTTGCCATGCCGTTCATCAAAATAAAGGCCAGATAGAGTGGAACGATTTTCATTTGATCTTGAGACCAATTTTTTGTAAATTCTCGATTTTTCCCTCCACATTTTATTTTTGTCTGTGACGATCCTGGTATCTGATTCCGATATTAAACCCAAATCTTGCATAACACTCGATGCAATAGTAGCCTTGGCTCTGTTGCATACAGCATATCTTTGACAGACAAGAACTATGTTATCCAGTTTTAAACGCATTTGTTCCACTTTTTTGGCAGAGCGCCAAACCCAGTCTGTCTCGATTGTGCATTGTACAAGCAGTAAACAATTGTACAGAAAAGTACCAAAATGGCGTCAAAATTTCCAAAATTCGATCCCGATGAGGCAGCAGAAGATATTAACCTATAATTCTAAAAAATTTTATAGTTGCTATTGTTAATAAATAGTAACTTTTAAGCGTTACCCCAAACCTATCAACGAAATCTGTGATTATTTATTAATTTTTATATTTTAATCATTTTTAGTCCAATTTTCGGAACTTTCGGCCCATTGAGGCAACAGAAGAAATCAACTCACAGTTTTAAGATTCCGCACGCTTTTTAATGATAGGAGTATACAACTTTTCCGCACTTCCGCAAAAAAAACTAAGAAATTTCGATTTTTTCGATACGCCCTACTGTTTAGCAATAAGAAAAGCGTATTTTTTGCTGTAAATACTTAGGAATGTGCAAAAAATTTATTGGTTTCAATCGGTGTGGTCAGTAAGCGTGTTGTGGGGTAAAAAATACTACACAACTCGAGGATATTGTGATGCTCAGATAGCCAATACTTGATTTGTGACAAACAATTTCACACGCAATTCTATTATTAAGCTCCTACAGGAAAAACAAAAATATTTTTTAAGAGTGACAGAATTGATCGAGATTATAATGACTACAATGGACTGATTTTTGTTCCTGTCTAATAATAACTTTGTTATAAAGAGCTCTCTTGGTGGTATGAAAAAACAAGTACAAAAACACTCTCCGGGATCTACGCCTCTGAAGACAGTTTTTATGACTTGTCTCTCTGGTCGATTATTTAAACGATACTCAACTCACATTAACTATTCTTTCAAAGGTCAAAGGCAATTAACCATTACGTACAGTGAATGTAATCATCTTTGATGCCCCAGAGAATGGATAAACTAAGATACTGACTGAATTGATTTGATATTGGGTAGAATTCTGAATTGAGAAAACCACTAATTTTTTACTTCCTTCAAGATAAAGTGAAAAAAATCTTCTCTAATCTTCACCATTATTTCTCGAGTTGTATATGAAAAGAAATCTTCATATTTGTACTCTTTTATAAAAACTTTCATTTTTATTACTCGAACTTTAGATGGAAAGTAATGTTAATTGGTCTCAATCAGTCAGAATTAAAGTCTAGAAGATAGTTAGTCAAATTTCACCTTACGTAGCAAAAATTGACAAGCCAAAGCGTCAAATGGATGCATTGATTAGATATTTGAACTCTGATTTTTTTTTTCCTTCAAGATAAAATTAAAAGAAACAAAAATATTCGCAAATGTTTATCTTTATTGGTCTGAATCACAATCAGAATTGAATTCTAGAAGGTAGTAAGCCTAATTCGACCTTCTGTTGTAAAGATGACCGTAGACCACTAAGCAAAATCCTCAAATGTATGGATTGATTTTATACTGCGCGTACCCTTCATTATTTTTGACTTTTTTGAAGATTCACGCTTTAACCCTCCAAGTGGTTTCTACGAGATATCTCGTCCAATATTTGGTCAATTTTGCTAATGATGAACCATCTCGTCGAGACAAAACTGCCCTATTACTCCAAGAGGAATTAAGACCCAAGTAGGAAACATAGATTTTCCCTTTCCTAGAACTGATGGCAATTTGAAACAGGTTTTGCATCAGAGGTTGACAAGGTGGTTTCGACGCGAAAATAAATCACCAGGAGGGTTAAAAGAAACAAAACCTTCGGAAATGATTATTCTCTTAAATAAAATGTTACCTTTAAGTCTTTAGCAAATTCCTGTAAATATGTTCGAAATAATATTTTCAACTACAAATTAAAATCAAGGATCAGTCATTATCTTATGGAAAGTTTGCCATATCCCAATTTCAAACTTTTCGAAACATAAGACTGAACTTTAAAACATCAGACTTACAAACCCGTTGATATTTTATTTAAAACTTAAATTCACAATTCCCATGATGTGTTCATAATTTTCTGATAGCAACTCAACAGAAACTCGTACGCATAGATCCATACGATTTCCTAAAATTTACATTAACCAAGCATGCACCGTTTAAAATAAAATTTTAACCTCTCTATAAGACTGTTTACATTCAAATCAGCAAACAAAAATTTCATTTTTGTAAACATGACTAGGAGAATATAAAACATACAGATTTTAATCTGATTTTTTTCATGTGTATGCTCCTGTAAATAATGTATAATATGCATGGTTGTACGTAAAAAGGAAGTTAGCTTTTATGTAGTATAAGAAGCAAACAAATGATGTATACTCTACTTCTGCTAAACTTTTATGCTATATTTTCATTTTCATTCACGGTAAAGTAAGTTTTAAATTTATGTAATATAATGTTTAGAGACATATTCGCACACGTTAATAAAAACGGGAACATTTCATGTGACTTGGAGCTGATACTCCATGATTTCGAGAGAACTTTAAGCCGAGAGACGAGTACAAAAATAAAAATAGACAAAATGTTAAGGTGACCGTTGGATAATAGATTCTAGTTTCTTCATATAAAGATATATAGTCTTCCGAGTATTTTCCAATGTTTTTATTATTAACGCACAAAACAAAAACAAACTTTGTGCACATTTACAATTTTTATGTCTGAATATTTAATGTCGCCAGCAGGAGAGATGTATTATAACTTTATTCGTAACAAAAAAGTCTGTTTTGTTAGTAATTGTAATGCATGTGTTATGTGTGTTTATTAAAAATAAACTTAATTTCACAGGAGGTTTATTTTAATGTTAGAATATACTAAGATACACGAGGATGTCAATATAGTCTAGACAGTTCATTCTCTCCCATCTAGAAATCTAAATTTTTTTTTAACTTACGGCTTATTATATTTTATTCATCTTAATCTTCCTTAGTGCAACAAGTTACTTATAGGTATACTTTACTTTGGTCTCCTACATTTTTACTTTTCCTATATACTTTACTCTTACATTATACACATATATAAGACTCCAGTTGAAATTTTATGCGTTTACATGAATTCCATTAGGGAATCCTGATGAAAAAGTGTCAATACATAGTTAAAAACCCAATTGTCTAGCAGTGTTAAAACTTTCTTTACAAATACCAATTTTCCATTGCATTAAATAGATTGATAAGCACGGAAATTTCATTTCGTTTCCTCTCCGTGTACGAGATTAACTTTCGGGTATCAGTCTGGCCTTTAGATTACGCTATTTAGCATATTTATTTAAATGTAAATTCCAGTTTCGAGTCTTAAATTGTTTTACACAGGCTCAACTTTCCTGAATTAATCTGATTGACCGTGTTTTGACCGATACAACGTGGATGGTTTGAGTTTTTCTCCAGTATATCAACGGATTTCACAGTTATACAAATCAGGGGATTTATTAACACGAGAAGCTTTAATAACGATATCCCGGAGTTCCAATTCGAAGCTTAAGTGGTATTTAGGAAGATACCCCCTGATAACCCCCTTCCCAAATACATATTACTAGACGACACTTGGTCTTCTTTCACAGACATGCAAATATAACGAAACCACACAATGTTCTGAACTTCGGATTAACAGATTAAATAACAGACACCTCATGCTGTTTCTAAAGATAAACAAGCTTCTGAAGGGTGGTGTACCGGATGAAAGGGAGTGATGACAGTAAGAAATGGTAACGTAAAAGAACAAGAACTTTTGGTTTCACCACAACAACATTTATTCCAACATCCTACAGCTTAGCAGATATTTACAGATATTTTGGGACAAGAAGGGTTCGGCAGAGTAGCGAGCGTGTCTTCTCGCTCTCAGTTCTAAAGGGTCTCTGTATGGTCTTTAGCCTCTTCCAGACAAGCCGCCTTCATCTGAAAACCACATGTCGTTGGAATCTAGAGTGTTCTCAAGGGGCTTGAGATATATGAGATTTTAATGTCAGTGTAACGTCAGATGAAGAGGGTTTATTTCAAGTGTCCAGAATTTTACGACCGATGTAATGTCAAATGGAGTTTTGTAGTGGTACTCCTAGGGTTAGTTATGGACAGTTGATCACTTGAAAGGAGTTTTATGATCTCCAATTAAGGAATTCTTGAATATGGCTGCTTTGTGTCGGCCTAATCAGAAAAGCTGCGTTTGGAGCGGTACAGTGGTAACTTTGAATTGGGATAGATAGGTAGTGGAACTAGCGTCTCACTGGAGCAGCACAACGGGCTATTGACGTACACGACAGTCGTTGGTTGGATCGAGTTTCGAACTCTCAACCCTCCTTTTCCTAATCCGTAACTGTTCGAACTGGGCTACCGTGGCGCGATGAACGTTGATAGAAGCAATATACGAGGGAGTATCAATAAGTAACGCACATAATGTAAAAAATAATAATACTAAAAGCAATTAATGACAATAGGAAACAGATATGAAAGTATTACCCATTTATTACTTTTCCACCGATGGGTCACGATGGATCAATTTGAAAATCCTGGTCTCATAAAACTCCGTCGGCTGCGAGAAGAGCCACCTTCGCACGGCCCGTTTGAGTGCCGTCGTCAGAATCAAACTTCTTACCGTCAAGAAACTTCTTTATGGGTCCAAACAGATGGAAATCGGAGGGTGCCAGGTCAGATGGATGAGTTTGAAAATCCCGGTCTTATAAAACTCCGTCGGCTGCGAGAAGAGCCACCTTCGCACGGCCCGTTTGAGTGCCGTCGTCAGAGTCGAACTTCTTACCGTCAAGGAACTTCTTTATGGGTCCAAACAGATGGAAATCGGAGGGTGTTAGGTCCAGGCTGTATGGACGGTGCTCCAAAACTTCCCAACCGAAACCCTGTACTTTTGCACGAACTAGGCGAGACGCATGCGGACGATCGATGTCGTGCAGCAGTCGAATGTGTTGATTTTTCACATTGCGCTTTGGACCCATAAAGAAGTTCCTTGATGGTAAGAAGTTTGACTCTGACGACGGCACTCAAACGGGCCGTGCGAAGGTGGCTCTTCTCGCAGCTGACGGAGTTTTATGAGACCGGGATTTTCAAACTGATCCATCGTTGGGAAAAGTGCCTCAACATGCATGGCAATTATGTGGAAAAGTAATAAATGGGTAATACTTTCATATCCGTTTCCTATTGTCATTAATTGCTTTTATTATTATTTTTTTTTACAGTATGTGCTCTACTTATTGATACTCCTTCGTACATTTATCTATGTAAGGTTACTAAGATGGTTATTTTTAACTAAGTAGCCTAAACTTCCAAATCAAAAATTTTTAATTACATATTTTAAAATATTATTTTTAGTAAGTTTACTTTCACCTGGGTGTGTGCACAACGGAACTATCTGAGGAAATGACACTTCTAAGAAATTGAAGGAAACAAAATACTTTTCAAAGTAATAGCCTAGCTTTCACTTTCAAATCCATACGAATGAATTTTTTAATTTGCTTATTTTCACATGTGTGTACAAAGGAACTATGCAAGGAAATGACATCATTTCTTTGAAACCAAATATTTTTCTTAACAAAATAGACTAGATTTTTCATCTCCAGATCAAGAATTGCGAATTAATTTAAATATTTTTTAATACATTTATCTCCCTCTGCTTTCACTATAAAGGAAATTACCTCTACGAAATTGAAGGAAACAATATTTTTTCAAACAGCCTAGCCTAGTTTTCACTTCCAAATCCCGAATCATGAAATTTATTAATGAGTTTATTTTCACCTGTGTGCATAATGGAACTATGCGATGAAATAACATTTCTATGAAACAAAATATTTTTCTTTATAAACCAGCCAAGGTTTCAACTCCAAATAAAAAATCGTGAATTAATTTAAATATTATTTATAATAAGTTTATTTCCACCTGCCTTCACTATAACAGAAATCATACTTCTACGAATTCGAAGGAAACAAAATACTTTTTCAAACACAGCCTAGCCTAGCTTTCACTTCCAAATCCCAAATCATGATTTTTTTCAATGAGTTTGTTTTCACCTGCGTGCACAACGGAACTAAGCACAGGAAATGACACTTCTAAGAAACTTGAAAAAAAAAATACTTTTTTCTTAATAACAAGAATCTTAGATTTTATTTCCAAATCAAAAATCGTGACTTAATTTAAATATTATTTTTATAAGTTTATTTTTCACCTGCTTGCACTATATTTATTTTTCACCTGCTTGCACACCTACTCTTCTAAGACACTGAAAGACACAAAATACTTTTTCAAAGTAATAACCCTAGCATAGCTTTCACATCTAAATCCAAAATCATGAATTTTTAATAAGTTTATTTTAACTTGCTTGCACAACGGAACTACGCAAAGAAATGATACTTAAGAAACTGAAACAAACAAAAAATGTTTCTTGATAAAATAAAGCTTTCACCTCGTCTCACCTTTCATAGAAAATCATGAATTAATTTACATAGGATTTTTTAATAAGTTTTTTTTAACTACGTGTCCTATAAAGGAAATGACACTTCTAAGAGAAACTGAAGAAAACAGATGCTTTTCAAAGTAATAACCTAGCTTCCACTTCCAAATGCAAAATCATGAATTTTTTTATAAGTTTATTTTTACCAGCATGCAGAACGGAACTTTGCAAGGAATTGACACATTGAAGAAACCGAAAGAAACAAAACAAATTTCGCTTAATAATAGAAAAAGAGCTTTCACACCACATCTCACCTCTTACAAAATCGTGAATGAATTTAAAAATGATTTTTTAAGAAGTTTATTTTTTCACCTGATCGCACTATAAAGGAAATTACACTTCTAAGAAATTGAAGAAAACAATTCTTTTTCATACACCCACTCACACACAAATAACCTAGCTTTCACTTCCAATTGCAAAATCATGAATATTTTTAGTAAGTTTATTTTTACCTGCATGTGTGTGTGTGCAGAAAGGAACTTTGTATGGTAATGACACTTCTAAGATACCGAAAGGAACAACACAAAATTTCTCTGAACAATGGAAATAGAGCTTTCACACCACGTCTCACCTATCATACAAAATCGTGAATTAATTTAAATATGATTTTTTAATAAGTATTATTTTCGCCTGATTGCACTCAGAAGGAACTGACACTTCTAAGAAACTGAAGAAAACAAAATACTTTTTCAAAGAGCCTAGCTTTCACTTCCAAATGCAAAATCATGAATTTTTTAATAAGTTTATTTTCACCTGCATGCAGAGCGGAACTTTGCAAGGAAATGAAACTTCTAACAAAAGAAAGAAAGAAAAAAATTCCCTTTATAATAGGAATAGAGCTTTCACCTCGTCTCACCTCTCATCCAAAATCGTGAATTAATTTATAAAAAGGATGGGGACGAAAGTTGAAAAAAAAAGCGCTCAGCGAAAATTGTTTTGCCAGTCAACATCTCCCGCGGCGAATTATTCTTATCGAAAGAAGTTTCGAGGAACTTGGTGCGAAAAAGCTGCTAAAGTTTATTTACCCAAAACATGGCGGCCACGGAAGAATTTGGACTAAAGCTTCATTTTAACTAAACCCTTCACTCCCAGTGCAGCTCTCTCCCTTCCCCCTAGGAACTAAGGAAATAGTTGCCCTCCTAGATCTCTTTGTAATCCTACAGCAACCGTTCAATTTCTTGAGTGCCTAGCCCCAGAGACAGGGAAAGCTCCTTTAACGTTATGACTCGATGGGCGTTGAGTCGGCTGGAAAATGAGCCTTCCTACAGATTTTTATTCCTCCGGCTCCTTTTTTACGGAATATTTTCAGGTGTCGCTGTCCGTGTTATATAAATGCAAATAGAAAGAAAAGGTCATAGAAAAGAGAACTCGGTCAGCCGATGCTCTGATTCTGTCTCCGCATTAATATTTCCGGGGGCTTTGCATCCAGAAAACTAGATTCTTATTTGGAATCCGTGTATTAAAAAAAGTGCCTGGCCTCATTATCTTGGCTCCGCGAGCTAGGACAGCGGTTGTGCAATCCCTTATCCATTTAGGGTTAGGGTGTTTTGTGATCAGGATGGGATTTAGATCATCCGACTGCGTGTTAAGTGCTTGGAATACTTGAATTTTACAATCTCAAGTATGGGACTCTGTTGGCAAGTAAGATCATTGCATGTTTGGATTGGATGTTGGGGATTTATGGCGCATGGTCCGAAAGCGTGCATTCAGCATTGTCTCAATCTTTACCTAGTCCAATGACGAGCAAGATTTGTGGTATTTTTGAATTTTCAGGTATGGGACAATGTTTTCAGGTGTCGCTGTCCGTTTTATATAAATGCAAATAGAAAGAAAAGGTCAAAGAAAAGAGAACTTGGACAGCCGATGCTCTGATTCTGGCTCCGCATTAAAATTTCCGGGGGCTTTGCATCCAGAAAACTAGATTCTTATTTGGAATCCGTGTATTAAAAAAAGTGCCTGGCCTCATTATCTTGGCTCCGCGAGCTAGGACAGCGGTTGTGCAATCCCTTATCCATTTAGGGTTAGGGTGTTTTGTGATCAGGATGCGATTTAGATCATCCGACTGCGTGTTAAGTGCTTGGAATACTTGAATTTTACAATCTCAAGTATGGGACTCTGTTGGCAAGTAAGATCATTGCATGTTTGGATTGGATGTTGGGGATTTATGGCGCATGGTCCGAAAGCGTGCATTCAGCATTGTCTCAATCTTTACCTAGTCCAATGACGAGCAAGATTTGTGGTATTTTTGAATTTTCAGGTATGGGACAATGTTTTCAGGTGTCGCTGTCCGTTTTATATAAATGCAAATAGAAAGAAAAGGTCAAAGAAAAGAGAACTTGGACAGCCGATGCTCTGATTCTGGCTCCGCATTAAAATTTCCGGGGGCTTTGCATCCAGAAAACTAGATTCTTATTTGGAATCCGTGTATTAAAAAAAGTGCTTGGCCTCATTATCTTGGCTCCGCGAGCTAGGACAATGGTTGTGTAATTCTTTATCTAGTTAGGGCAGGCCTCGAAATATATTTTTTAATACAGGTGCACCTTGTGGACCTAAGTTTTTAAATTAGGTGCACATATTATATTTTAGGTACATATTTAAAAAAAAACGTTATGTAAGAGTATTAATGTAATGTATACTACTTTATTATTTTGGTATGTTTATATAGGTTCGTAGTAGTTCAACAGAGCTATCTGGGAAATTGTTTCGATCATCGGAAAGTTCTGGTGGCAGAGACACAGGTAAACCTTCCTCCTGTATAAACCCGTTATTTCCCAACGGTTTTGTTTACGCATAGTGTGTAATTAGGAATTTTAATTACTTTCCTTTAGAGCGAGAGAGGTCGATACTATTATGTTCAAATAGCAAAATAACATAAAACACAACCCCCCCCCCTTCCTTTTTTTTAACGTTAGATGCACTGCGTGCACCTAACGGGAAAAAATTAGATGCACAATTTTATTTTCATGTGCACAGTGCACCTGTGCACCCGGGTATTTCGAGCCCTGAGTTAGGGTTAGGGTGTTCTATGATCAGGATGCGATTTAGATCATCCGATTGCGTGTTAAGTGCTTGGCTTACTTGAATTTTACAATTCAAAGTATGGGACTCTGTTGGCTAGTAAGATCATTGCATGTTTGAACATGGGTTTTATGGCGCATGGTTCGAAGACGGCTAATCTGAGCTTTGCATGTCCCGATTCCGTGCATTCAGCATTGGCACTATATTTACCTAGTCTAATCACGAGCAAGAATGGTGGTATTTTTTAATTTTCATGTTTAGGACAAAGTTAACCCCGAAGAGTTTCGATGGGATATATCGTCCAATAACTGGTGTAAGGACGAGACAAAACTGCCCTATTATTCCAAGAAAAATGAAGATCCAAGTAGAAAAAACAAATCATCCCTTTCCCAGAACTGGTTACAGTTTGGAATGGACTTTTGTACCAGAGGCTGGCCACACTACAGGACAGTTTTCGACTCGACGATAAACCACCCGTAGGATTAAGTAGATAAAACTAACAACGGCATTAAATTGTGACATACTAATCAATAAAAAAAAAATAGTTCGTGTAAAACGAAGGGAAAAATTTTGCTCTCAAGCTTTACTCATTAAGTGTGTTTCGTAGGACGAAATACAACCTTCATGTAACGAAAAAGTGGAAAAAAAAGGTCTTAGTGGATTTCATCTGTGTCCAAAGATCGCATTCATGTCTAGATAAGCTAAAAAGCTCGTTTGTTGAAAAATTTGAATTATGACTTGTATACTACAGTGATCAAAAAGTACCTGGAATGCTATCATAAAAAAAGGTATCAATTTATAGGTCAAAATTTATTACAACTCCTTCAAAGTAATCTCCTCCAACTTAAATGCACTTCTGCCAAGGTTTTTTTCCAATCCTCAAACAAGCCTTAAAGTCGTTTTTGTGAAACCCCTTCAGGAGTTCGTAGTGAATTTTCTTTTATTGCATCAATGGACTCAAAACGCTGACCACGAAGAGGAAGTTTCATCCGTGGAAATAACACAACGTCACACGGCGCCATATTAGTGAATACGGTGGAATCGTCTTGAGAAAACATCTCTCGAGACACTACATCACGGTGTTGTTTCTGGAACAAATTCAAAGGTTTTGGATTAACTCGAGAAACGACGCGTCGCAAACTTAAATGATTTTTCAAGATTGCTTGACAGGAACCAAATGATATGGGAACTTGTTCAATTATGTCTCTTATTGTTAAACGGCAATCACTGAGCTCCAATTCTCTGACCTGATTGACATGTTGATCATTTGCCGAAGTGTATTGTCTAGCAGACCGCGTATCATATGCGACGGTTTCTCCACCTTCTTTTAATTTTTTATACCAATCAAATTCTGTTGTTTTTGATAAACAGTCGATCAGATCTTGATAGACGAGACATTTTGAAACCCCTCGGAGGGTTAAGTAGATCGAGCATATATCAAATTCAGATGTATTCAGACTTTGTATTTAGTTCATTGACGAACAATAGTGGTTTAGCTGTTCCTTATAAAATTATGGTGATGATGTTTTTTATTTAAATCATTCTATTGCGTTTTGCGTGCTTGGATTAATTGAATTTGGCAAATTTCAGGTTTGGGATAATGTTAAGTAAGGTAAGAACATATGCAGAATCTACGTATTCAGTCGTCTTCGTATATTTTCTTTAAAATTACACGAATTTATAAGGCAGAACGTGCGTAATTTTAATTTTTTTGCGCGTGTATGGGGGTGTTTAAATTATTTTAAAGCGAATATGATTATAATGTCCATGCATTTTCCCCACCCATAGATTAGGGCATGAAGTATAAAATGTTAAAATCGTGAATTCTGGACAACGTATCCTACTCTTAAATTATTGAAAATCGAAAATAACTTCATTAACACTCCAAGGAGTTTTGACGAGGTATCTCATCCACCAAGTTCTGATCAATTTTGCTAATGACGAGGTGATGATCATCAAGATATTGACGATTTTTTTATGACGAGATCAAGATCTGGTCAGTTTTCTTCTAACAGCGAGATATCTCGTCCATCAAGATCTGGTCAGCTTTGCAAATCACCAGATACCTCGTTGAGAAAACCATTAGGTGGGTTAATGTGGCTGAGCGTGGGATATTGATCGTGCCAATGTCGTTACTTATAAGAATGCATCGAAAGTAATTGTTTCGTTTTATTCTTTTTCATAACACATCAATTTCATTTTAATGTAGCAATTCTTCACCTCCCTGCAATTTGTGGGGAATATTCAAGAAAAATCTTGCGAATATACTCACCATGAATTGGTAATAAATTAAACAGTGTCTTAAAAGCTTGATAAACAAAACAATTGCTTATATAACCTATTGTTTATATTAGAATATTATATTGCTTATAATGCTTATATTAGAAAATAGTGATTTCCTTAGTTGAATAAAAGCCGTTTAGTGAGGTTTTTTTTTAGCATGTCACTAATAATAAAAATGCTCACACACACTGAATAATTTATAACCTTTCATAGCAACCATTTAAAACAAAAATTAAGAAAACATACATGTCATATTTAAATAGGAAAAATTCAATTTCTACCTATAGATTATTTATAACGATGGACATTCACAAATTTTTTCATATAAGTTGCAACTATTTTTTAATGTTTGTAACATTATTTTGCGTTGTTTGTTCCATGCTATATTATTCCTCACAAAACATCTTGAAAAAGTTCTGCAATTTTGCTCAAAACAAAACATTTATTTTAATAGTGTTTTATGTATAGTTAAAATCTCAATATTATACCATGAAAATGAATGATGCATCCAACAATCCTATTATTTTGCAAAGTGTACAAAAATTGCCCTAAATGTTATTCTAGTGGTAATGTGGATATTAGGTACAATTTATACAATTTATTTTGTATGAAAAATTAACTCTTATTAACATTTAATGAACAATCTCACCATAAGTAGCGCGTAATCTTTCTGCATCATGAGCACCGAACTACCGAAGAATTGTTTTTCAACTAACCAGGAAAACAGTACAATATTTAAGGGATCTGCACTTAAAGTATCCCAACCACAAAAGAGTTTGAAAAAGATATACAAAAAATATCTCTTTTTAACTCGGGAGCTCTCTATTTTCCCTGGTATTTTAAGACTGCTGTCTGAGCTTTGTCTAGTAATGGAATTAAAGACTTTCTTTGCCTACGCAAGAAAATAAAATTACGTTACTCTGTACATCTGTGGTTACTTTTGTTTTCTTTTTAAAAGTCGGATTTCAAGTTTTAGTCTGGGAGAGTAACTTAAGCCGTAATAAAAAATTCATTTCGGAAGAGGAGAGGTTTAAGTAAGAATCGTATACTCTTCACTCAGTAACTTTGTAAAGCATCAGCGGTGGCCACCAATTACGGAAATAGTACATTAGTTTCCTCGTATAAAACTACTTTAAACTGTAGTGAGGAATCTGAAACCTGACTAGATTTCCTTTGGATATTTTTCCTCCATAGATATGATGCTTTGGAAGTGTAGTGAGCACGAGAATTAAATCTCAAATTAATATTCAACTTAAGCTCTGACGTAGGCAGAAGACTATTATTTTTAATCAAAACTGCTTCAACAAATGCTTTCATCATTTTAGTCAATACGTATAAATAAAAATTATTTACAGTTTTGATTGGTTTGTTAAGCTATAGTCATTTTTTGATATACGAGGACTTATTAGACAAGACACATTGACGCAACTGACAATAAAAATTAATTTATTTTATGCTTAAGGTTTTTCAATCTAACCTCATAAAGCATCAGCGGTGAGTGAGAAACTGTAGTGAGGAATCTGAAACCTGACTAGATTTCCTTTGGATATTTTTCCTCCATAGATATGATGCTTTGGAAGTGTAGTGAGCACGGGAATTAAATCTCAAATTAATATTCAACTTGAGCTCTAACGTTGGCAGAAGACTATTATTTTTAATCAAAACTATTTCAACAAATGCGTTCATCTTTTTAGTCAATGCGTATAAATAAAAAAATATTGACAATTTTGATTGGTTTGTCAATTTATAGTCATTTTTTGATATACGAGGATTTATTAGACAAGAACAATTTGACGCAACTGACAATAAAATTTGATTTTATGCTTCAGGTTCTTCAAGCTAACCTCATAAAGCATCAGCGGTGACCACCAATTACGAAAATAGAACATTTATTCTGTTTTGGTCATGAATTGACTAATTAGAATAAACTAAGTGGACTGCATTAAACAAAACCAAAGTTTATTGAAAACTTGACAGCAAGGGTGAATAAATTAATGTGTTGACCGGCGGACCAACCAAACGCAGTCTAGCTGATCCAAATCCAGACTTAATCTCCAATACTCGATTCCTCCTTCTGTCTTTTATTTTCTCAGAGGGCGCTGAGCTTGCGCGCCAACAGAATCCTCGTATAAAACTAACTTTAAACTGTAATAAGGAATCTGAAACATGAGTAGATTTGCTTTGGATATTTTTTTTTCTTATATAGAGTGTCCCAAAATTCACGCAAGATTTGAATTTTGCTCCATTTGCGTGATAAAGTGTAGCCAATGAATAAAAAGACAACGTGACAGCTTTTAGCTCAGGGTTTTTAAAAATGGAGCGCTACACGAAATAACAACGCGTTTTCATTGCTGAGCACTATTTTAAAAATAATGAAGGGGGTTTGGCAGCTACAGTTCGCAATTTTCGTACAAAATATACGACACGATAATCCAATTTTGTGTGCCTAAATTGCAAGATATGGATGTGGACGACACGTGGTTTCAACAAGACGGTGCCACATGCCATTCAGCCCGAGAAACAATTCAATTGCTGCATGAGTCATTTCCTGGTCGTGTAATTTCCCGTTTTGGTGATCAGAATTGGCCGCCCAGATCATGCGATTTAACGCCGTTGGATTTTTCTTAGGGTTTTTTTGCAGTCTAAGGTTTATGCCAACAAGCCCACGACCACTCACTATTTGAAGGAGGAAATTGAGCGCTGTATGAACGAAATTCAGCCACATTAATGCAAAATGGTCATGGAAAATTTCAACAAAAGAGTACGTATGTGTTAGCAAAAGCCTTGGAGGACATTTACCCGATATGCTGTTCCATACATAACCCTATATTGTATACTTTATGACTCAATAAAAAAATTACAATTTTTAATTATAAACCTGTGTTTTTCTATCAAAATTACTTCTTGTGTGAATCTTGGGACACCCTATATTTGATGCCTTGGAAGTGTAGTGAGGATGGAATTAAATCTCGAATTAATATTCAACTTACGCTCTGACGTTAACAGAAGACTCTCACTCATTTTAATCATAACTGTAACACTGTTTACGTCAATTTTTAATCAGAATTTAAGTTACAAATTAATACCCCAATTTCGGAAATCGTATATGCTTATAACAAAAAATTTGGGTATACTCACTGCGCTAGGTAGTAGTAGGCGTCATAGGTTCAATTCCTGTCATGTTAATTCTCCCTGGGTGTATATCTCTCTTCTGGGTCCGTAAACTTTTCATAAAGTGTCTGTCTATTACTAGATATTTCACGGCTTGTGTCTTGCGTGACCAAATATGCCCTTTGCCCCATAAAACATGTACCCCAACCAAACATTACTTTATATTACAGTGAGGAATCTGTGAAACTTGATTATATTTTCTTTGGATATTTTAATCTATAATTTAGGTACTTTTGAAGTGTGGTGTGAATGGGAATTAAATCTTAAATGACGGTAAAAAGTAATTGTTTATTTTTAATTTCGCTCAGTAACTTTATAAAGCAACAATGGGAATTAAATCTTAAATGACGGTAAAAAGTAATTGTTTATTTTTAATTTCACTCAGTAACTTTATAAAGCAACAATGGGAATTAAAACTTAAATGACGGTAAAAAGTAATTGTTTATTTTTAATTTCACTCAGTAACTTTATAAGCAACGCCAGTGGGCACCAATTACGCAAGCGGCACTTTATATTCCTGATGTAAAAGGACTTAAACTGCAATGAAAATTCTGAAACCTGACTCGATTTCCTATGGATCGTTTTCCTCCATAGAAATATTAAAATTTGTTGAGAATATGTGAAATAAATTAGCTTGATTATATATCCAACTGCTTGTTTGCGGGTGCTTTTCATGGTATGGCCTGGGACCTTAGCATGTTGTTCCTGGTAAATTGAACGCCGACGCCCACATGAACATATTGGACAATCCGGTTATTCCTACACTCTGGCCATTTTATGGAATGGACGAATATTACTTCCAAGACGACAGAGCTCCATGTCATATTGCAGTCTCTGTCGAGCAGTGGTATCAAGATATGGATGTAAAACGTCTTCCCTGGCCTGCTCAGAGTCCCGACTTAAACCCCATAGAATATGAGGGACGATTTACAGTGACGCTTACGAACAAGGGAACCACGTCCGAAATTTACAGCTCATCTGGCGACATTATTGAAGCAGAAATGGTCACAAATACCCATAGCTCTGTATCAAAACCTTGTTGAAAGTATTGTCAGAAGGGTTGCTAGTGTAATTGCAGCACGTGGGAGACCACCTCTCTATTAAAGCATATATTATTTCCCTTATACCATCACTTCTTGCTGTCCGGTCCATTATTGTAGGGTAGTGTAGTTGGAAAGAATATTCATATTTTAATCACCGTAATTTTAGCACATTAAAGTATATTAAAGCAATGTCTGTAAATCAGAATATTTTTAGAGCGAATATTTAGAATATTTTAGATTAAATATTAATTTGTTGCCGATACTCTTAATCGTAAATATTTTTTTGCTGACGTTGAAAAACAGTTTCGCAATATTTATTTTTGGCATTTATTGCATATTGCTGTTGTTCACAACGATCCAAAATATAACTGGTTACATGAATTTTAATTTCGAATGCAGTTTTTCAATTGATTTGAAAACCTAACAGGGGCGCAACCATGATATCGCCCTGGAGGGGGCGATATTTTATCCTGAGATCTTTATTTAAGGGTGATTTTAGTATTTAAGAATTTCTTTGAAACATACGCTACCTTACAATAATTTACCGTACATCAAGGTGTGATGCTATAAAGGAAAAAATACACGTTTTAATATGGGGATGGTCCCCCACATGCTTCAATTACACTACTAACCCTTCAAAGCATACTTTCAACAAGGTTTTAATACACTGCTATGGGTATTTGTGTCCATTCCTGCTGCATGAATATCGCCAGCTCAGATGCAAATTTTAGACGTGGTTCCCTGTTCCGGAAGCGTGGCTCTAACTCGTCCCACAAAAGTTCAATGGGGCTTAGGTCTGGACTTTGAGCAGGCCAGGGAAGACGTTTTACATCCATATCTTGATACCACTGCTCGACAGAGTCTGCAACATGACACAAAACGTTGTCGTCCTGGAAGTAACATTCGTCCATTTCATAAAATTGGCAGAACGTACGAAGAACCTGATGGTTCAAAATGTTCATGTAGACGTCGGCGTTCAATTTACCAGGAACAACATGCAAAGGTCCCAGGCCATTCCACGAAAAACACCCCCAAACAAGTTGTCGGATTTATGAAAATTATCTGGCGTCCGGTCCATTATTGTAGGGTAGTGTAGAGTAGATTTAGATTGTTAATCAGAGAATATGTTACCTAAACACTAGTTTTTAGGGCCCGGTTGGAAAAGTAACGGATTAGGTCGTATTAACGGATTAGGTCGTTCGAAAGTAGGTCCAACCACAGACTCGTATACACAGGGATTGGTGTAGGTTAAATTTGCCGTGGCCTCAAATGTCCTCACATTAGCGTGGTGGGGAAGCTTGGAGAGGTGATAGCTCAATGTCAACCTCGTATCTGACCGTGGATCAAAATTACGAGGGGTTGTTCCTTTCTGTATTGATCCCGAAACCGTTTCCAATTGCCGATGTGTTGATGCATTGCGACGTTAATTAACTACCAACCTTCCCAAATAGACGTCAGTTGCCTGTTGTAATGCCAAAGTATGAGGTGCGTCAGGCATAATAAATACAAGAATTCTTAACTCTAGTGTTAGCTGCCTCGACGAGTTTTAACTCGTCATTAGCAAAACTGGCCATATCTTTACAAACGAAGTTTTTCAGAAATTGAGAACTCGACGTCTGTTGTCATTAGAAAAAAAACTGATTTCTTAATTTCATCATCATAAAAAAGATCGGCAAAATCTTGATGACGGGATATTTTGTCATTAGCAAAATTGATCGGAACTTGATTGACGAAATGTCTCGTATCCTTACTTACACTATATACCAAAGTATTATTTGAAATACTCACAGTTTACGTACAACACACACCAAATATATTTTTCCATGTTCAATCTATTTAAATTCAAAAAATATATTTTTTCTTCGACGAAAATTTAACAGTTAATTCAAACTAAAAATACCCTACTAACGATTTAAACTTTTATATAATTTTATCCTTCAGAGAAAGAGAGAATTATAACATTAGCATACACTGTGAAATTGTTTTGATTTACGTTCAATTTACGTCAAAATTCGATGGTACTACAACCCTTAAGCACATAAGGTGATTAATTAAACGTAATAAATTATCAAAATTAATTCATCTCTGTAATATTACGAATTACATAACTTTAAAATAAAAATAAATCATCTTAAAATCATTATAATCGAATAACAAAATGAATACGTTGATGTACATTGTTTGAGAAACTGAGTGATTAAATCAGATTTCTAACTGTTTCCTGTATTGTTTTGATATATCTTTACGATCTTTTTTGCGACACTACTTTTAGATGTCATCACTCATCAAAACTGAAATCCCGTTATATGTGTGTTGATTGACATATTCGTGTTGCAATTGTTATTAATCTAAACGGTAACGTACGGTAGTAATTCAAGATTTGAAATAAAATTTGTCGTTAACCTTCGATCGAACTTGCAAATGTAATTCGAAATGATAACGTACGGAAGAAATTCAATATTCGAAATAAAGCCTGTCATTATCTTTCTTAATCAAACTTGTTACCCAACACAAATTCCAAATTCCGAGAACGTAAGATTAGTTTTATCACCAATGAAGTCATCTTTCAAAAAGGGTATGCCCATTGAATTACGTTTGTGTGCAATTCTCGCAACGGATCTTACATTTATATTAAGAGGCGTACAGCAAAAAAAGATGAATGAAAGAACTCTTCCAGTCAAACATTTATACAACATAAAGTAACAGAATAAAATGGACGTTGCAAATACTTGATTCTGTTCAACGAAATCGGAAGAAACGAAGAAAGGAGAGGAGTCAGAAATCTCGACTAGAAAAAGAAAATACTGTAACGAAAGAGAGCCTCCAAAGAAAAACATTACTTGAAGCGATACAAATAAAACGATGGCCGATGTACCCACTGTTGAAAACTCCGCCATTATTTTGATTAATCTCCCTCCTTTTTTCATTCTTTAATATCTAGAAAAAATAATTCTCCATGCTCTGTGAAACATGTGTATAGTGTCATTAGATTTGGTACAAATGCATATAAAGGCTGGCACTTATTTTTAAGTGTTGATGTTCCGATTGTAGGAAGCTATCAGTTTGATTGAATTCTCTTGCATGGTTCTTTTGAAATCGCGCAACCTCTGGATTTTTTTTACTTTAGTGGAGATCGTTTTGGCTTGGGAAATAAGACACTGGCGGTTTTGTTTCTTATTCCTTATTTTTTATATAAATTGCATGTAGCCATGTCATATCGAAGAGTCGAGATGAGATTTTCTGATTCCAAATTAATCTTGTAAGACTTTCAGAGAGATCAAGAGAGATCATTTTCGGACGTGTCTTTTGAAAAATTATTCGATCCATAATGATTCAACTGTGATTCGCTAATGATGACATGCTTGCCACTATTGACTCCTTTTGCCCGTATGCGAGCACAAATGAGTCATACGAATAATCGGACTTTCAGTGATTCCGAAATATCTCGGGTCAAAGCACATTGCTTGGAAGAGCAGCTTAACGAAGGGCTACAAGTTATAAACTCGATCCAACCAAAAACGGCCGTGTACGTGGGGTCTAGAGATGCGACATCGATGTCGATGTTTTCAAAACATCGATGTTTTTTTAAAAAAACATCGATGTATTGGGGTCGATGTTTATACTTGTCGATGTTTTTACGTTGTCGATGTTTTATTTTTAAATAAAAAAAGTACCGTTATAGAAATTTAAAAAATAACCAAATAGCATAACTTTTATAATTAGCAAATTGAACATACTTTTAGACCAAAGTGACCAAGGATGAAGGATCTGAAAAGTAGGGATGCGACATCGATATCGATGTTTTCTAAACATTGATGTTTTAGAAAACCTCGATGTATTGGAGCCGATGTCGTATCACTAGTTGCTAAACCAGCTTTAATAAAAGGGGAAACAAGTTTAAATACACTGAATTTTAAAAACATCGATGGTTTGGGGGCGATGTATTATCAACATCGATGTTTTAATTTTGAACATCGATGTTTTGCTGTCGATGTCGCATCAATAATTGCTAAACCAATTTTAAGAAATGGGGAAAAAATTTAAATACACTGAATTTTAAAAACATCGATGTTTTTGGGTCGATGTATTATCAACATCGATGTTTTAATTTTGAACATCGATGTTTCAAAAAACCATGTCGCATCCCTAGTGGGAACTAGTGCATATTAAACATGTCAGGGCTTCAAATGTCCTCACGTTGGCGTGGTCTGGAATTTTGGATAAAAGGATACCAGCTGAGGTTTGACCGTGGTTCAATTTGTGTGTGCGCGCGAGCTGTTATTTTAGGATCTTTCCCTTCAGGATTGATTCCGGACCGTCAATAGCCCGTTGTGTTGCTCCATCGCAACATTAATTGAGCTATTACCATTGTAAGGTTCTGATGGCGATCCAACAAGACGATGTCACGCCGTCAGGGCCATCGACCTCCAAGTTGGAGTGGGACGCTTTCTCCCTCAAGACGAGAGGGGTTGAAATTAATGTGAGGGTGCATAAGAAGGGTAGAAGCGTTTCTTAGCGGTTGCTCGCTGACGCTACTCTCGAAAGATATGTTATCGATATTTTAAACATGTACATAAACTGTAATTAACTTATTTTAATCCCTAAATAAAAGGTTTGAACCTTAAAATTAGTTGTGCCTTTTCATTTAGATGGAGGGAACCTTCAGTACCATCCAACTACCATAACATTTTCTCAATCTAAATCTGAAAATTTCTCGCATGGATACCAGTGCTTCGATTTAAAATCTTTATCCTTGAATGAACAAAAATTGCGATCCAGCACAATTTTAATGGTTTTTACCAGCACTGTGATTAAACAGGTGGTTGTCACCTGTGTGCAAGTGCATTCCTCCGTGGACGTGTTTTTCTCTGCTGTGTCATAAAAGCTTTCTTTGTGTGTGTATGTTCATTGCTCGATATTGTGTGTCTTGTGTGTGGCGCAGCATGCAAAATATGACCATAAAAAACCAACCAACTCTGCGTTACTTGAGCTTGACATTTTTAATCAATATAATCTTTCCTTGAATGCTTTCAATCAGTAGATGTAGTTACGTGGTCATTATGTGTATTGTGAGGTGAACGCAACACTTTACTACTCGGATATCTCGCGACACCAAGAAGATTAAGACTATGCGCCATATAAACCCACAAACCAACCGACACAAGGGGTTTAAGTTTTGAGTAGCTGACTAGATCTGGATATCGTCGCAATAAAAAAATCCTCTATGTTTTGATAATGAGATATAACGTCATTAGCAAATTTTTTCAGATCTTGATTCACGAGATATCTCAACAACACCGCTTGAAGGATTGTTACCGAAACGGGTACTTCATGAACGAAGAGATTAAACCAAGCATCCCCAAATTTTCAACTTATGAGATGGAGTTGCCATCCTCCCAACTGAAATAAAAAAATATTTGAATCCAACTCCAGATGGAAAAGGGTCCCTAATTCAGGATCCCAGCACCTTGTACGAAATTGTCACCGTAGGAAACTGAATTCGATTCCAGCTCATCACAGAGAGGCTACGCAAGCCGTCGAATTTCAAAAGCGAAGCAATCACTTAATATCAGTCGTGACTGTAGCTTTTATTATATTAGAGGCCGCTATCACGCAGCCAAAATGCCGCAGACGTGCTGTTGACGCTCGATCCATGGATTGTCGATGAAACATTTTTATATACCACGGGCGATTCATCCCGATTTGGGAAGTTTGGATGAAACCGGGCTCCGGATCTCTCTGATTTCAGATTTCTTTCCACCCGGATCTTTATGCAAGCAATTTCCGAACGTATAAAAATGCTAATGGCATTTTCTTCGAGTTATAAAAATGCGATCATTCTGGCTGTCGATGGTTATGTAAGGTTTTAGTTTTTCACTTCGTTCAGCTGCTCGTTTTAACTCTAAGAGTTAACTGTGTGATTTCAAACTGTCGATTGGTGTTTTAATTTTTTTTAAAGAATCCTTTGGGAATGAAACAAAGCCTTCTTGTTCCCGCCATTGATAAATATAAAAGCAAAGTAAACAATGGTGACTTTTATATGTGAATACGATCATAGAGAACCAAAACTAGTAATGTGACCTTTCGACTTATTTTTTCGGGGGAAAACTGTCATTCAGCATCTGATTGGTCTACGGGACGGGAGAAGACTCCCATCCATTGATTCATCAACAGATTGGTATATGATTGATCGTTTGATATTAGGAGACTTGGGCAATTTCACCAATTTTGTCGCCACTCCATAGAAATGTATATTCACTCAACTACCCTGTCAGATGTTATATCACCAAAACAGGCGATGAGATGTCAAATCGGCTAACGAAATCAATTTTTACAGAGCAGTCACTTGACTACTAATCGACATGTTGGTCACACTGATTGAAGCTTTTCTCAAACGTTCACTATAATCAAGATCACAATAATTGTGTTTGAATAAAATTTCTTTATCTAGTGGTGCTGACACTCCCTTTTATTGGATATCGGTGAAATTTTGAATTTAAATATTCCACCGCAAACACATTCCCTGTTTTAGAATCCTTTCATGCAAACAGTACTTTAATTTATCGTTTTGGAAGTTGGTGTGCCAGTTTAAGAGTGTCCTCGTCATCTTACCGTAGTTCAAATGTTGTCCTTAGATCAAAGACGTGAAATATAAATAGACTGAGTATAGCTATTAATGTCATCTAGTGGACATGCGACTGCTCTGCGAAAAATTGAATTGTTTGATCAATTTGGCATCTTATCGCTTCCTTGGTGACATAAAATCTTCTGACAGAGTGGTGTATGAATGTGCATTTCTATAGAGTGGCGACACAATTGCTGAAATCGAGTCAACTACAGTACAAAGTCGGAATTCTTTGGACCTCGGCTATTCTGGATTTCGAATTATTTGCAGTTTCTTTTATGTCAAAAAACCCTAACTTAAACAACGACGCTCACGCGCGTTATTTACGTCCGTAACACGTTTTCAATACTAAAATAGCAGATATAAATAGGAATAATGTTTTTAAAAGGAAAAAAACACTTTTTAATATAATGTAACAAATTTTGTCATTTTTCTGTGTAGTATTTACGCTGAGCATGTCCGAGTTTTTTTGCGTTGTTTCATCAATTTGGTCCAAGCAGAAAGCCTTGTTTTTAAAAATTGAAGAGGGGAAAGATAGGAAAAAGTGAGAGAAAAAATACGCTGCTTAGCAAAACGTCCGGATTTTGGATAGTTCCGGTTTTCGGGTGTCCGAATTTGGGACTTTGCGTTGTACTATTTCGTCCTGACCAATCAGATGATGAATTAATAGATGGGTATCTTCTCATGTCCCATTAACCAATCAGATGATGAACGCTCGTTTTCACTCGGCAAACAAAAGTAGTCAAAAGGTCACGTTACTGCTGGTTTTCGTCACATGATTCTGGGCACATAAAAAGTTTACCATTGCTCACTGTATTTGTATACTTTCTCTATGGTGCTAGCAATTTAGTTGTACGTTGTGCACGCTCGATTCCTAACTAGTTGTATTTTCTATCTTTTGTGTCCATAAAACTTTCATTGTGCGTGTATGTCTATTAACTTTACGTCGTTTGGTTCAGCTTAGCCAAATGACCTTTATCTCAAAATCTCAACCATCTATCACATTTAGCACTTATCAAAATAATAAATCTTCCCTAAGTTGTCTTGTTTCTGTAAGCAAGGCATAGAATCAAGAATCTATTGCATTTAACAGCTCTATGCATTATAATTATATATAAATAGAATCAAACAATATTACCTATCATAAAACCTGTACTAATTACTTGTGTTTCAGGTACAAAAAAAACTCTTCAGACTTGCAGGAAAACAATCTTTATCTGAGTAAAAGATCCATGAATAGACCCTGAAAACGAAATATTTTTTTTCTTGTAGAAGGTTTTGGCATCTCTTGAGTTTTTAAGATTGTGTTTCGTGACTTGCAGATACTTTGAGGATTTTTAAATTTAGACTCAAATATTTAAAATGAGGATTAATTGCCATTTCGTGTAATTTTTATTTCAAAATGTTAGAAAGATATTTATTTAACTGAGCGAAACTTAAAATATCTCATTTCAAATGTCATATTTTAACCAGTCATCCCCAAGAAAAATATTTGAAGTATAAATTTTTCTAATGGTGTTACCACTTTTGAGTTGAGAATAAATTGAGTATCATTTATAATTTCGGTCATAAGTGTTACGTTAATGTTTAACTCTTAAGTTCCATTATTTTCGTCTTGTTTCAAATACTCTCTTATCTCAATATAAGGCGATACTGAATATATTTTACAGTGAATATCTTTTAATAGTTTGTTCTTAAAACAAACTTACAAACAGTTCAAATAATGCATATGTCGCACCTTGGCTACAATACCACCTCCGCTAAACACACTAATTTCCTAGTTCCATGTCTAGAAAGACTAAATAAATGTCGCTGCTTACTGCAAAACTATCACAACTATAGATTCCAGTGTATGGCGGTTGAGGTTTCAGAAAAGGGTAATTGTGGAAAGTTTGCAGTAAACATGTATTTAGTCTTTCTAAACAAAGATCTGTCGATTCCCATGTATGATTTTTGCACAGCTTTAGCGATGTGAATTATTTCGTCTCTGTAAAGCTAATCTTCAGGATGCAAATCGATGGTTTGAAAAGCCGTAACTATTGCAGAGCCGGTGAATATAGGATTACGTGTGAGTTCAACACCTAATCAGTTACTACAATGCATATACGTTCTGGTTCCATCACTGTTAATTTCCATGCCTTTAGAATGTCCTATTCTCAATCTGGATATTGTGGTAGAGGTATTCTATTATCGGTGTTAATTTCACAAACCTGTTATTTTATTTTTATTTTTTTCTCGTGAGTTTGAATTTTACCACAAAGCATTAGCATCAGTAAAAGGTATTAAGGTTCGTTCGCCATTTAATTCTGTCTTCCTTTTCCAATTGATCTACTGCTTCATTTCTTTGGATGCACATGTGAAGTAATCCACTAAAGAATGCAATTTTTCTCCAAAGCAACTTCTTATACAACTGGTAGTAAAAGTCTAAAAATTTGAAATTTAGCAATTAATTCCTATATTTAACGAAATATAAATTTATATGATCTAGTAAACAAAAAATATTTCATTAGGAAGATGTTTTCTTGCCTTCAAATAATCAAGTGAAAAGGCTTGATATAATGCAAAGGGAAATACTTTCCCGAGACATCCAACTATTGAAATTTTGCCATGATCACCAATGTTAGGGACAATCTCCATATTGAGATGTGGAAATTGACTTTTGATATGTAATTAATTCCACACGGTCCCTAATTTAACACTTCGCGATAAAGAATCCCCAAAGCAGAAAGTCAAGAGGAAATGCTTTGATTAAATTATCCAAGTTATTAAATTCCAAATGTTAAAGATTCTCGAATTTTCCGTATAATTTTATTTTTAATATGTGGGAATACATAGTCATAATAAAAATTTCTAGATAAAGTTATCTTCTCTTTCGAGTTTTATAGAGCCCGCTGTGTTGCTCTAGTGTGACGTTAATTAAAATACATTCATTCGAGTTTTATACTTACATTCTGTGAAATAAATTATGTATATAATTTGAACGCATCTTTTTTTTTGTTTTAATTTTAAGTATGTCTCTAGAAAAAAACGGTTAAGACTTACACCATCGTATCATTTCTGAATCGATCTGTTTAGCGCAATTGCAACTCAGTCCCTTGCAAGATATTTCCTTTGTATTTTCCTCGCTTTTCCCTTCAAACTCAATTGTGAATCGCGATGTATTCTGAAAACAGCGATGAATGAAAGTTTAGATGTATTCCCAACTTAAAAACGAAACTGAGCCATTTCCAATCCTCAAGAAAGTAACAAGTAAAACTACGAGTTATAAAGTATAACAATCATCACGAAGTAAACACGGAATGGAGAAAGACAAAATACGAGTGCCAATTTAAACCAAAGAAACAGTAAGTTTTCTGTATTCCAATCGTTGTTTTGATCAAGTGGATGAATTCCAAACCGCAACGTAGCCAGCCTATTGCTCAATGCAAGCGTATGCCGAATCAGCATCTGTAAAGAATCTTCTGTTTTTGTGGAATAAAAGTGATTCCAATCCCGTCGCAGTTTAAAAAGTTTTTCGTTCATTGTAACGATCGAAAGATTCGAGTCATGAAGAGAATATTTTCTACGTGTAATTCATATTTTTTCTTATATCAATTTCTTATTACACGCGCAAAAACATTTATAAAGAATACCGCGTAGAATTTTGATTTGGTTCTGTAATTTTGGTAATTTTTTAGTTAACGTCGTACTAGAGCAACACAACGGGCTATTGACGACGGTCCGGGATCAATCCCTTGAGGGAAAGATCCGAGGACAACACCTCGTAATTTTGAACCACGGTCAGATGACGAAGCAACACCTGAGCTGGCACCCCACTCTCCAAACTTCCACGCCAACCCAACGTGAGGACTTTCGGCCACGACAGATTTAAGGTGCACCAGCCGCCTCTACACCATACGTTTACAAACATCCATGCCCGGGCCCGGATTCGAACCAGGAACCTTCCGATCTAGAGGCTAACACCTTAACTTGGTTCTGTAATACTAATATATAAAAATATTAGAGCGGTGAAAGATTATATCATAAGATATGAATATGAGAAACTTATTCGGGTATTAAAAACTATAAATTTCCATGCTCACAAACCAGAAACATGTGGATCAAGTGAGAATTAAGTATTCAAAGTCAAATTGGATTACGGTGTTAGTCTCTAGATCGGAAGGTTCCTGGGTCGAGTCCGGGACACTGCATGGATGCTTCTAAGCGTATGGTGTAGAAGCGGCTGGTGCACCTTAAATATATCGTGGTCTTATGTCCTCATGTTGGGTTGGTGTGGAAGCTTGGAGAGTGGGATGCTAGCTCAGTTGTTGCCTCATCTGACCGTTGCTAAAATTACGCGGTATTTTCCTCGGATCTTTCCCTTAGGAAATTGATCCCGGACTGTCGTCAGTAGCCAGTTGTGTTGCTCTAGTACAGGGACGGCGAACCTTTTTAAGAAGTGGGTCAAATTTTGTTCATTATTTTTTTAGCACTAACTGGTGGGTCCCTTGGAAATGGGGTAGGGAAGCATGGTACAAAACGACTTTTTTTGGTTCTCAATTTTTTAATCCTTTAATAAGTTAACGATTCCTTTTTGTTTTACAACTTTTACTTTTACAAGTGAAGAGCAAAAAATCGATACAAAAGGGGTTTTTTCGTTTTGTATGGATATAAAATAAAGTGAAATTTATTTTCCATACTCTTAAATTGATTAAATCTCTCCTCAAAGGCTTGTTTTATTTTCTGTATAATCATTATAAATATTTTTTTTTGCATTTTCTTGAACGTTAATTTAATTCATACGGCATTTTAATTTGGTTTGTTATATCGAAATTCAAAGGTATTTAATTTCAAATAGGATTTTTATGGAAACCTAAATTTTGCAAGAAAGAATTGTATACAATGCCTTGACGAATCAATGTGATCCGATTATCTTTATACTTATCATTATGGGTGTGTGTTGGTGTAAAGTGAAGTAACTTGCATTGTCAATTATCTTTCATTTCCGTAATAAATCAACAAAATAATTTTTATTTCACGACGAATTTGCATTTGCCATGGTCATATTATACCGTTATCTCTCTCATTGGGTTCTAAAATGACAAACCAGAATATAGTTTGAACCAGAACACATCTGGTCATATCTATTTTATAGAAAATGAATCACGTTATTTTTCCTATTTATATCAGATCAGTTGAATGCTTGTCGTCGCAATAATACTATAACAGCGCAGAATGAAGAGTAGTTCATTTTTTTTTGTTACAGTATACCTCGCTTCCTTCGCAAAAAGATAGTACCTCTCATGCGTCACTCTCGATCGAGAGTTAATTAGCCGATTTAGGAGGATCAAAATGTAACACCGAAACGGCGGTTTAAACCACGGATCAGGCATTGTGAATACGGTTGTTTTTCTATAACCCGTGGATTATCGTTGATCCGCGGGTTAACTGGGACTTATGACTACGGCCGTTGGTTATATATATTTTATTCTTGCGTTATTTCAGCGAGGCGTTAATTCATGTTCTTGGTTTGTTTTGTTGCTGATGATCCTTTTTTTTCGTTACATGACGGATGATTAGACTTACTTGATCGCGATTAAAAACACACATGTGTTCCTTGAATTGACAGCAACCTACTAATGCCCATTTAGCTGAACCTAGATACGAGAATATTGTCTACATTAGCAGCATTTAGGTACCTAGAACCTTTATATACCTAACATTAACCATTCAAAGGAAATGAGTGTTCCCACATCCTCTTAACTATCCTTGTGTTTCGACGAGATATCCAAGATCTGGTCAATTTTACCAAGAACGAGATATCTCGTAGAGATAAAAATGCCCTTCTACTCCAAGGAATGAAGATCTTAGTAAGAAAACAAATAGTCCCTTGTTGGTGACAGTGTGGAACAAGCTTTGCACCTCTTAAGGCCAGTTTTCGGCACAAAGATGAACCACCACCAAGAGAGTTAAGGGATTAAAAGTATACATAAGTACAGAAACACGTTTAATATTGGGTTGATGTAAGCGTTCGTCTCTTTTCTTTGACGAAATCTGAAGAAAAATTATTTAATTTACTAAGAATTACACTCAATCAATATAGTGTGTGCCTTTCTGTTCGATGACCTTTCTCCAACCCTCCGGTAGCTGCATAATCCCGCGCTCATAAAAGTTCTGATGTTTCTGGCTAAAGAACTGATCCTGGTGACGAAGCTTTCGGAACCACTAACGGCACGTGGAATCGTCAATGCCACACTCACCCTATGTAACACATACACTATTACCCTGCAATAATGGACCTGACGCCAGAGGATTAGCAAAAAATCCGACTACTTGTTTGTATGTGTTTTTCATGGTATGGCCTGGGAGCTTTCCTTGTTGTTCCTGGAAAATTGAAGGCCGACGCCTACATGAACATTTTTTACAGTCAGATTCTTCATACGTTCTTGCAATTGTATGGAATAGACGAATGTTTTTTCCAGGACGACAACGCCCCATGTTATATTGCAGCCTCTGTCAAACAGTGGTATCAAGATATGGATGTAAAACATCTTCCCTGGCCTGTTCAGAGTCCCGACCTAAACCCCATAGAATATTTGTGGGACGCGTTAGGGCGACGCATAAGGACCAGGAAACCACGTCCGATATCTACAGCAAAGCTGGCGACATTCTAGCAGCAGTAATGGACACAAATACTCATAGCTGTGTTTCAAAATATTGTTGAAAGTATGCCCAGAAGAGTTGCTAGTGCAATTGCAGCACGTGGGGGACCATCCCTCTATTAAAGCATGTATTACTTCCCTTATACCATCACATCTTGCTGTCCGGTCCATTATTGTAGGGTAATGTATCTTTTGTTGCGTCTGCGAATATTCTTGCCTTTTAGGAAATAATAAAAGCATAATGTATCGATATTGCTCCTCATTTTCTGCCAATTTCAATGCTTAAACAAATTTAAAAACACAACCCAGTAACACAATTTTTTTCCCATGTACTCGCTGAAATTCCTTCTTTCAAACAACTTTAAAACACTAGGGGGCTCCGCTCCCTGCTCGCTTACGCTCGCCAACCCCCAGGGTATATACTACGCAATCCCATTTGGTTCCATTCCCCACGCAATCCGTTCCCCACTACGCAATCCCACAACCAACACTCCTTTCACAGAAACCATTTGTTTTGCTTCGCAAACCAACATTCCTTTCGCAGAGTGAATCTCCTGGACAGCGAAACTATCTGAATAATTCGTATAATCCGGATTTGATTTTCCGGTCCATGACGTCAAAGCGAGGGCTTCGCCCCATGCTCGCTTACGCTCGCCGAACCCGTTTACGTTGAGAGGTACTCTTTAAAAAAAACTCACGGCTTAAGACTGAAAATTTGTATGTGTTTTGCTCACTCGCGGAAGAAATTTCGCTTTTTCAACTTTGACACTTAATAAACCCTAAACTAATAACCGCATCCTAAAAAGATCTTTACAGTTCTCCAGGGAACATGATTAAGAACAAACCATATTAACTTCATATTTTTCTGATCCGAACTTTCTAGGGAAACCATCGAAGAATCGAGCTAAGCAACACAGTTTTCAATCCTGCGGCGGCAACGGCGGTAATTTTTTTAATATAGAGATATAACACGTGGTGAGGTAGAAAACACTTCGGTTTTGCAATGCAATGCCATCTAGCGCCATAAACGGGAACTCTACCAATTCGATAAAATATATAACGAAAGAAGAGTTTCGTTTCAGATATCCTTTTTCAGATATCCACCGAAGATCAATATCGAGCAGTGCAAATCAGTAAAACGAACTTTCAGCGGCATTGCGCGCTGTCGTTTTGCAATGTACCACTCAGCAACCGAAATCCTTTCTTCAGCTAACGCACCCACCGACAACTGCGAGAGCGATCGCGCATCAAGGTCGTCAAGAAAGGCAAGTGCTTAATTTCATGTCAGACATTACCCACCCACCCATATCGCTATAAATAAGACGTCCCACAGGTGCGAGCAAGGCCTCCTCTCTGGTGGGCTTGTTTCTTCTTTTTGCGCATCATTAGTATGCAAACAGTGAGGTCCCTTAACCTCCTTCTTACAACTCATTCATCTCCCGGTTTCTTCAGATACTCCAACTACCTCGAAACCCTTACTTTTCTTATATGGCCCACGAAGAACTTTTTTCCTTTCCCCGTGTGTTTGTCAGGAACTTAAGGACTTGGGACTCTTGACTGATGAGGAACTATGGCTGAGTCAACGGGTCGAAAAAAGAAAGCAAATATCTTATTTGAATATCACTAGTCAAATTGATAGAATTTCCTTTTCGGAGACTAAGTTTATTTATTCTCCTTTTCGTTGGGGTTAGTTTATTCTTCTCAACATTGTTCAGCTATATCTGGTTTTATGGTACATCATTTCTCGGTGTCTTATTTTGCTGCTGCTGGGAAGCGTAGAGGATTGGCTCGATGGCTTCCTTTGAGGTAAGCGGTTAAATGATTTATTAGCGTGCTTTTTATTGCATTCGCTGGTCATGTTTATGGTTGGAGAACCGTGTAAGAGCTGTTATGAACGAAATATGAGCGTTGGGGAATTAATGCGATGACGCTCCCTGGAAGAGGCGTGTACAAACATTATTTGCTAACACTTGTAAAATTAATTGCGTATTTAAAACCAAAGGATCCGCTTTGAGTTATGCTACAGGAAAGTTCGTTTTGAGTTGGGAAACTTAGGGTGGAATTAAGAAATCTAAAAGCGTATAAAGTACAAAATTAAGGACAGCAATTTTTCCCTTTGGATGATTATCCTTTTCGCATTAAAACTGTTTCAATGCCTTTGTCGTTAATGTGTATGTATACACAATAAATCACGAAAATCGACCAGAATATCAATATTTTTTTTATTAATTCAAAATATTTCTCAATTTCTTTCCTTTCAAACAATGGTAAGTTCTTGCAAATATTCGAAATAGTTTTTCAGTTACAAGAGGTTTCCTTAGGTACTGTCACCATGAAAAACCATGTTTCCAAAACTTTAATCTCGATTTCTGTAGAACTCCTTTTTTGCAATAGGAATACTTTGTTCAAAACGTGATTACTACACAACTAATTCACCTATTGAACTATTTTTGTATCATTATGATTTATATAATACAGTGGATGTTTTGAATCTCAATCAGAGTATTCGGTCAACAAATTAATTTTTAATTGTTGAAATTCCTGAAAATTTTTTGATTTTTTTTAAGCTTCCTTGATTAAAAAATAGTTAATAAAAAATAAACTATTTCTTGTAACAACGTGATGGAAGCTCAAAACACGAAGAATAATATTATAAATAATTTCCATCAGCAATCATTTTTCTGAACAAATTAGAATTAGAGATATCATGTTTCAAAAACATACTAATTTGCTAATTATACTTTAATTAGTTAATTAATTATTTCCACTATCAGATTTTTTCTCCCCAGAAAAATGATTTTAAGAATACACCAATTAACTGTAATAAAAAGGCTTGACTTTTAAAGTCAGAATTTAAAAAAATCTTCTAGTGTGGTATACGTACACCTTAACTAAAATTCATCGTTGTCAAATGACTTCGTATGAGAGACTTCTTCGGTCAAGTTAACTGCAGGTAGCGGTAGTGTTTCTGTGCGTATTCTGAACTTGATGTCACTTGCCATGTTTTTTTAATATTATTTCAGTACTTCACCAATAAAAATTCCAAGGAATGAATTGCGAATTAATTAGGATAGTTGATATAGAAAGTTTTCCCTTCTCGACAAATAATATTCTTTCGACGAATCTATATGCACTAAAAGTAGTGTGAGCAATGGTAACCATTTTATCATGTGACTAAAATTAGTAGTTTTACTCTTGAACTACTTTCGTCTGCTGGGTGGAAACGAACATTCGTTGCCTGATTGGTTGAAAGGATAGGAGAAGATGCCATCCTTTCATCCTCTGATTGGTTCACTCGACATTATAGTAGACTGGCGATTTCATTCGCCCTTTTTTTGTCGCCACTCTATAAAACTGCGTATTCATACATCTACTCTGTCATACGATGTTATATCACCAAACGAGACAATAAGATGACAAATTAGCCAACCAGGTCAATTTTTTTTTCAGAACAGTCATGTGAGTACAAGTTGATATGTTGATCAGGTTTTGAAGCTTCTCTCAATAGCAATTCTAGGTCTACTTATGTTTCACGTTTATAATACTGTTGAGTTAAATGAAAGTTCTGGGATGATACTTGTTTCATGTACGTATTTTGAACGGGACGTTACTAACTTTGTTTTTCGTATACGATTTCAACACGTTGCCGATATAATCCCAAAGAATGAATTCCTAGTACATGAATAATAGTTAATTGATGACGCCAAAACGACGATAAACAGTATTTTAAAATTATCACGATATGTATCATGTACGAGCGTACGGTGAGTATAAGTAAAATCTTCGATTTCCTTTTGATTTGTTTACGTAGAAAATTTCTATCATATGAATGGTGCTTTAGTTTGGTTTATCGCTGTACGGGTTTTTTTTGCTACACGAATACTCATTGGGCTAAAGGCAGTTTCTAACTACTTATACTAAATTTTAATTACACAATTGCTAGGTCTTTGTTAAAAAATGAAAAAAATATCATTTATAGAAACCAGATTTGACGTACTGAAATTGGCGTGTTAAGGGTATTGTCAATATTGCAAAATTACTTTCGATCGGGTTGTGCCAAATTGTATAAACTTTCGTAGTTTTGAAATGTCTCGTTACAAATTCAGTAATGTAATAAGGAATAAAATCATGTTTATTTTAATAATGTATAACAGTATATAAGGAATAAAATAATGTTTTAAATTTCTAGTTTATGAATGACATGGAAATTAATCTCTGTATGTGTGTGAAAGTAGTTTTAATAGACACATTTCGAAATAAAGCATTTTACAACTTAAAGTTATAACTTAAATTCACTTAAAGTGTACTAATTAGTTACTTAAAATTCCTTATATTCATTTTAAGTACTAAAAAACATTAAAAGCTTCAGAAAATTATGTGAACTTAAAATTTGTCTGCCAATTGATCGTGATAGTCTTTTATTGTTAAGTGATTTGAAGTCGTTGAATTTCGCCTCACTGCAGCAACACAACAGACTATTGACGACAGTTTGGACGACATATCTCGTTTTTAAGATATTACATTTTTGTATGATGACGAAATAAGATCTTGTCAGTTTTTTTCTTATAACGAGATATATCGTCGATCAAAATCTTGGGAGTTAACCCCCTCCCTCCAATCTCTAAGAAACCTCAACTACCATGGTGGTAAAGAGTTAAATGTCTATTGAGACATCACAGTTGAATCAGTAGTGCAATCTGTATCTTTTAGTTCCGGTCAAAGCTAGTTGATGATTTTAACACATTTTCGATACGTAGCCTCCCTGGTGGTTGTCTCAACTGAGCATCTTGCGATTAACAAAATTGGTCAGATCTTGATGGACGAGATATCTCGTCGATTAAAATCTTGGGAGTTAACCCTCCCCCCCCCTCCAATCTCGAAGAAACCTCAACTACCAGGGTGTTAAAGCGTTAAATGTCTATTGAGACGTCACAGTTGAATCAGTAGTGCAATCTGTATCTTTTAGTTCCGGTCAAAGCTAGTTGATGATTTTAACACATTTTCGATACGTAGCCTCCCTGGTGGTTGTCTCAACTGAGCATCTTGCGATTAACAAAATTGGTCAGATCTTGATGGACGAGATATCTCGTCGATTAAAATCTTGGGAGTTAACCCTCCCCCCCCCTCCAATCTCGAAGAAACCTCAACTACCAGGGTGTTAAAGCGTTAAATGTCTATTGAGACATCACAGTTGAATCAGTAGTGCAATCTGTATCTTTTAGTTCCGGTCAAAGCTAGTTGATGATTTTAACACATTTTCGATACGTAGCCTTCCTGGTGGTTGTCTCAACTGAGCACATCTTGCGATTAACAAAATTGGTCAGATCTTGATGGACGAGATATCTCGTCGATTAAAATCTTGGGAGTTAACCCTCCCCCCCCCCTCCAATCTCGAAGAAACCTCAACTACCAGGGTGTTAAAGCGTTAAATGTCTATTGAGACGTCACAGTTGAATCAGTAGTGCAATCTGTATCTTTTAGTTCCGGTCAAAGCTAGTTGATGATTTTAACACATTTTCGATACGTAGCCTTCCTGGTGGTTGTCTCAACTGAGCACATCTTGCGATTAACAAAATTGGTCAGATCTTGATGGACGAGATATCTCGTCGATTAAAATCTTGGGAGTTAACCCTCCCCCCCCCTCCAATCTCGAAGAAACCTCAACTACCAGGGTGTTAAAGCGTTAAATGTCTATTGAGACGTCACAGTTGAATCAGTAGTGCAATCTGTATCTTTTAGTTCCGGTCAAAGCTAGTTGATGATTTTAACACATTTTCGATACGTAGCCTTCCTGGTGGTTGTCTCAACTGAGCACATCTTGCGATTAACAAAATTGGTCAGATCTTGATGGACGAGATATCTCGTCGATTAAAATCTTGGGAGTTAACCCTCCCCCCCCCCTCCAATCTCGAAGAAACCTCAACTACCAGGGTGTTAAAGCGTTAAATGTCTATTGAGACGTCACAGTTGAATCAGTAGTGCAATCTGTATCTTTTAGTTCCGGTCAAAGCTAGTTGATGATTTTAACACATTTTCGATACGTAGCCTTCTTGCTGGTGGTTGTCTCAACGGAGCATCGTGCGATTAACAAAATTAGTCAGATCTTGATGGACGAGATATCTCGTCGAAACCACCCGCAGGGTTAAAATATAAATTTAAATAAGAAAGCAAACTATATACAATACGACAGCATAATTCTTAATATATGTACATGCATATTCAATTTTCACCAGCATTATTTCCAAGTATTTATCCATACGTGGAGAGACACATTCGAGAAATGACTTGAGGTATATTAAGAACTAACTATCTTTACTCTAGAACCATAACTGAAGCCAATGCCTGGATACACGATACTCATCCTATATACGTGTCTAATATATGAATTTCCTAAGGATATTGTCAAGATTTAATGTTAACCACAAGCAGGAACTTGACACACTGCTCTAATGCATGCACTACATAATATGTAATATGCACATTAGCATGAATTACACCGTTAGCACCCCATGAAAATGCATGCACTACCACTGCATTCAATCAGATCCTATGGCATGACGCATGATTGAATCAGGAGAGTATCGAGATTTATAATCGAAGCTATATCATTTCAAGTACTTGAATCGGATTATATTCGCTCCATCTGTTCCACAACTCGCATATGTGTGTACATTGAGGTAATTTTATACAAATACGCTGCATATGAATTAGATTGAATGGGTTTCGCATTTGTGATTGACAGGTTTTTCGGTAAGTAGGTATTTAATTAACGTCGCTCTGGAGCAACACAACGGGCTATTGGCGACGGTCTGGGATCAAATCTTATGGAGTAAACAAAAGCAAACTACAAAAGAAATAGCTCTTAACCCTCCTGGTGGTAAAATTGACTAGTTATTTCGCGATTAGCTAAACCATTAGCAGATCTTCATGAACGATATGTCTCGTCACTAGGTAATTTGGTAATTTTTACTTAACGTCGTACTAGAGCAACACAACGGGCTATTGACGACGGTCCGGGATCAATCCCTTAAGGGAAAGATCCGAGGACAACACCTCGTAATTTTTGAACCACGGTCAGATGACGAAGCAACACCTGAGCTGGCACCCCACTCTCCAAACTTCCACGCCAACCCAACGTGAGGACTTTCGGCCACGACAGATTTAAGGTGCACCAGCCGCCTCTACACCATATGTTTACAAACATCCATGCCCGGGCCCGGATTCGAACCAGGAACCCTCGTCACTAGGAGAAGAATGACTAGATCTTGATCTCGTCATAAAAAAATAATCAGCGATATCCAGATGGTAATGTATCTGTAGCGAAATCCGAAGGATCTGTATGGACGAGATATCTCGTCGAAACCACTTGGAGGGTTAAAATAAAAATTTCGTTGGTGAGAATTAAAATCTGACGCTCAGAAATTGATACTGAGTGAAATTTTGGAAAATCGCAGTGGTTTGTTATAACTAGTGCCGACTGTAGAAAGCTTGTTATGTTTTATTTAATGTGAGTAATTAGTTGGTTGGCTTGATTGAGTTTTATGGATCAAGGACCATATTTAGCCATACTGTACCATACACAAAGAAGACAACAATAAGTAATGGACTTACACACAAGAAGAGCGTCACAGACGCAGAAGGGAGAAATATACGCGGCACCAACCAAAATTTCAAAACTCCTATCCGTGTATGGATTGTAGCCACCAAGTGAGAAATCTCAAGCGAATATTCAAATGTAAATAAAAAAGTAACACCCATCTCTTACTTGATAGTTCTCAAACCTAAGAAATTCAAATCATATTATTTGACAGAACAGTGGGGAGCATTTCCATTGCATATTTATTAACTATAAGCGCATTTGACGTGTCGCAATCCATATTCCAGAAACCAGCTCTTCACTTCACTTTGGATCAGTTCCCGGAGCCTGTAAATCATCCTTCTCTTGTAGAAACATCTATATATATAATTATCTTACTTGGCACGCAAAATATCGTTATTTGTTATCGCGTTTCGGCAACACTGTACGATTGTTGTTTACCAATTATTACCACGAAGTCTCGCGCCTCAGTTGAATTTATCGGATGAAATTTGATTGAAAAAATAATAATGATAGTCGAACTGTTACAGATTATAATAGAAATCAAAGGAAACAGACAAGACGAGGCAGTGAAAGCTTTATTGAAAGTGATGCAAGACGTAATGGTAGAACTGAAAGGAATCGTAGAAAACGTGCATGCTTGAATAGTGGTGCTCTCATTTCGTTTGAGGAATACGAAGACAGTAGAAATACTGTAATTGATACTGAAGAACGCGATATTGGTTTGATGACGGAAGTTTGTAACTTTTGGGGGGAGCACTTCTGGGAAAGAGAAAAAAATGCTTCTGGTAGATTTACAAAATGCTGTCATGATGGTAAAGTTCGATTGCCAAATTTTTCGAACATTCCTGATTTGCTGAAACGTTTATTGTGTGATGATTCTATTGAAGCAAAAAAACTATCGGCAGCATATCAGGGAATATAATACCGATTGGCTTTTTCATCAATGGGTGCAGAAGTAAAACCACCTCCTGGCAATGGACCATATTGTTTACGAATTCATGGTCAAATTTATCACTTAGTTTACCCATTGTACGGAAATGACCAAGACAAAGTTGGGTATGGTCAGCTGTATATTTTTGACTCGAGTGAAGCCCCTGATAAGCGAATGAACAATAATAGTGGTTGTTTGCGCAGTGTGATGGCAGAGTTAGATAACTTATTGCGAATAATAAATCTGTTTGTAAATTCCTATCTACAAATGCATAATTAAGTTCTTTCAAACCCTGCTACTGATGTAAAATTAGTATTTATGGAAGATCCAAACACCGACTTAAGGAGATATAATGTTCCAACTTCGCAGACAAAAGTAGCTGCTATATTTGTGGGTGTTAACGGAGAGCCACCATCAAATCGGGATGGATGCATATATCCCATTGGCGATAGTTGTAAAATAATTTCGCCAATGAATTAATGTGCAGATACCATGGTATATCCTCTTCTATTCCCTCGATGAGAATGTGGTTTATATGCTGGCTTGGAGCATGAAGAAGAACGGCGCACTGAAAAACGATTTTGACTGACTCAATTGCAGTATTATGCCTTCATATTTGCTGTACGAGATGAATCCAGTATTATACATAACAGCGGAAAACTATTTCAACAGTATATTGTTGATGCGTATGTAAAAATGGAAGGATCTTACCTCAACTACTTGTTTTTTAATAAAAAAAATTAAGAATTGAATTGTATCAAGGACTTTTAGATGCATTATATAAAGGGAAGCCCAAAGCAACAATTTAGGGATGGGAAAGTTGATTATACTACCATCAACTTTTCAAAGTAGTCCCCGCTGCATGCAGCAAAATTATCAGGATGCAATGGCACTTTTTCGGAAATTCGGAAGACCAGATCTGTTTGTTACATTTACGTGTAACCCGGCATAGCCTGAAAATTTAAATGCTTTGCAAGGTAACCCACGTCCAGAAAATCAACCCGATATTGTTGTTCGAGTTTTCAAAATGAAATTGTCTGAACTTCTGGATGATATTTCGAAGAAAAATATATTTGGAGTTGTGGTTGCATATATTTATGTGATTGAATTTCAGAAACGTGGATTGCCTCCTACGCACATGTTATTGACTTTGGATTCGACTTCCGAAATTCGAACCAAAGATAATATTGATAAATTTGTTTCTGCCGAATTTCCAGACCAAAACATAAATCCCCGACTGTTTGATATTGTTTCCAAATGTATGATACATGGCCCCTGTGGAACATTAAATCCAAACTCGCCTTGCATGAAAGAGGGTTGATGCATCAAAAAATTTCCAAAAGAGCTCAGAGAGACAACACAATAGAATGCTGATGGTTACCCTGTCTGTTGAAAGCAATCAATCGAATCTGTGAAAATTGGTAAAAATACCATTGATAATCGTTGGGTTGTGCCTTACAACCCTTGGGTATTAAAAATATTTAATGCTCATATCAATGTTGAAATATGTGCATCTATAAAAAGTGTTACCTGTATAAATATGTATATAAAGACCATGATACACCTTCTATTAAGCTTCAGGTTGAGAATGGTGCTGTAGATCATGATGAGATACAGAATTTCTTGTATGGTCGCTTTGTCAGCAACAAATTGTTTATTGCAGTGGCCAAGAAGCTGAAGCTGTTGCTCTAGTATTCCGTAAGCACACCACTTTAACTGCATGGTTTGAGATCAACAAAACGGATGATGAAGTTCACGCCCACTATTATTCAGACATGCCCCAATGTTATGTTTATGACAAAAATGCTACAAAATGGAAAAGGCGGCAACGAGGAGGTCAACAAATAGTAGGGCGTATGCCAGTCGTTAGTATACAAGACAGTGAAATATATTATTTACAAATGTTACTTTTACGTAAATCAGGAGCTGTCAGTTTTGACGATCTAAAAACTGTCAATGGAATTGTTTGTAGCAGTTTTCAGCAAACATGCAGAGAGCTTGGTTTTCTGGAAGGAGACAATCACTGGCACCAGACGTTAACTGAAGCAGCATACATACATATTCCATATCGTTTACGAATGCTTTTTGTTGTCATTTGTGGGTTTGGAGAAGTGGAAGACATTCCAGCATTTTGGACGCAGCATCGAGACGTTCTTTGTAAAGATTTTACATTACGGTATTCGGAAGAAACTGCGGTGCAGTATGCCCTTGCTGAAATCGGTGAATTGTTAAGAACTTACGGGTTAAGTTTAACTAAAGTAAACTTCCTGAAGTTAATTTACCGTATGTTAGAATAGGTTTACCAACCTGGGATATTGTACAAGAACAAATCAAAAGCCAACTCAGCATTGAAAAGCTCAACACAGAGCAGAGAACTGCCGTGGATAAAATTTTAACTGCAATTTATGAAAACGAGACGCCAAAACTTTTCTTTTTGGATGGACCTGCAAGCACAGGTAAAACGTTTGTATACTCAACCTTATTGCACCTAATCCGGGGAAAAGGAGATCACGCAACTCCTGATGCCCCTACTGGAATCGCTGCTACACTTCTTAGTGGAGGTAGGACTGCTCACTCTGTTTTCAGGATACCTCTGATGTTAAATTCTACCTCTACATGTAATTTGAAACCTTATTCACCTGAATCAAAGTTGTTGATGGATACAAAATTAATTTTGTGGAATAAAGCACCGATGACTCATGTACATGCCTTTTTAACTGCAGATAGATTTTTGCAAGATTAAATGAGTTGCTCTGAGCCATTTGGTGAAGAGTTTGTATTGTTAGGTTGAGATTTCCGTCAATTTCTGCCAGTGATTCCAAGAGGTTCCCACTCTTTGACGATCGCCAGCTGCCTGAAAAACATCCTCTTTGGGCTAAATGTCAGATTTTGTACCTTTTGGAAAATATACGTGCTCTAGCAACTGAATGAGAATTTCCTCATTGGCTCTTAGATATAGGTGAATCTAAAGATAGCGAAATTGTAAAATAACTACCAATTTCTTATCCACCTCTGCAAGATCCAATTAAACAACTTTATGGCGACCTTGATCTCACTACTGTAACATCAAACCAACTCAAAAGTAGGGCAATTTTTACTGCTACAAATGATTTGTCTATAGATCTTAATAATCAAGTTCTAAAATGTTTGCCAGGAAAGGAAGAAATTTATGAAAGTGTTTATTCAATAGTAAGTGATGATCCTCATGATCAATTGGCTTATCCGGAAGAATTTTTAAACAGCATAACACCGACAAGCATTCCACCCACACAAGCTGAGATTAAAGCTAGGTTCTATAATTATGTTGTTGAGGAACTTGCTACCATCAAAAGGTTTGTGTAATGGCACAGTATTAATTATAACCAAATTACATCGTAACATTATTGAAGCTCAGTTAATGAATGCAAATAGCACTGAAACATTTTTTATCCCTCAAATACCACTTATTCCATCAGACAACAATATGCCCTTTTATTTTAAGAAAAAAACAATTTCCAATTTGATTAGCTTTCGCCTTGACAATAAATAAGTCACAAAGACAGACATTTGACAACATTTATTTAGTTCTAACTTAACAAGTTCTTAGCCATGGAGAGCTGTATGTGGGGCTTTTGAAAGTCTCACTGTGATAGCCAACAATCCTGAAATCTATAACTGTGTCTTCAAAGAAGTTTTAGATGTATAATATTGATCATTATTTTTACTATTCTATTTATATTTTTACTATTTTCATATACATTTCTTTCAAAATGTTAAATAGGGTTCTTTTCAGGGCCATTTTAAAAAAAACGACCCTTTGCAGGGCCAAAAATTATAGTTCATTGCACTACTTTCTTTCAGAATGTCAAAAATAAGGGCTCTTTTCAGGGCCATTTAAATTTTTAGGGTCAACCATTATAGTACAATAAGACGCTTGCACTACAACTTTCGACAACAAACGCAATGAAAAAGTGTATGGGTGGCTCTAGTGCTGGGGAAATCTCCACACAAACAAAATGCTGCGTATTCGATTTCCAAGGCAGTGCTCTCATTTACAGTCAAACTTTTCCTTTAAATTCCAAATTGTTCGAGTTCCGATTCCAGAGGTACTGTATAATTTTTCTATAGTACACCGAATTTATGTAATTTTTTTTTTGGAATATCATATTTTGTAAGCAATCCTTTCTGCTAGGACACATGTCTTTATTAATGCGAGCGAAGCGAGCAAGGTTCGCACTGCGAACCAATGAGGATTGCACAGCAATCCTCCGGGGATTGGCGAGCGTCAGCGAGTAGGGGGTGGGCCCCCTAGTACAAATGTATTTCGCTTAGACAAGTGAATAGATGTGTGTGTGAAATCGAGCAACGTAAGGATAATCCAGTTTTCAGATTTTTCAGTTTTAAAACATTCCTTAATTGTAAGGGTTTATCCCTTTTCAAGAGGTCAGAAATCTAATAGACCCGTATTGTTAATCTTTGATATTAACTCGCCAACAAATGATACTGATTCTTTTCAACGATTCAACGAACAAATTCTCCAATGATAATGTCATTGAAATATTTCAGTTAAGAAACATTTATTTTCCACCCAACACAACTTCTAGCTTCATCTCAAGACATATTAGTACTTCTACACTCGCCGAGACAAAGTACGTTATCCTCGCTTACTAGGGTTGTCCTTGAATTTTTATCTATGGGGGTTGATCTCGAACCGTCGTCAATAGTCCATTGTGTTGCTCCTGTGTGACGTTAATTAACCTCTCTTACTGGGGTAGTTTATAAAGCCTGTAGTTTATGTTGTCAAAGAAGCAAAGAAGATTGTCCTGTGGTTAGATATCATCTAACCACACCGGTATTCTTAAATACAGCGAGTATCACTTTAAGAGTGATTATCCTGAGTTCTCCACAAAACGGTATACCAACGAAACTGCTTTTGGCATTTTCTGGCCCCAAAGACACTTTAAATATAATTCAGGCTTGAAACGTTTTTCTGCGTATGGTGGCGTGGGATATTTCTGATGGGAAAGAATAGACCTATCCGAAACCTTCATTACCAGTATAATCAAGTCTACTTTTGAGGTATTGAACATCATGTCATGTTTAAAATCATAAGATTAAAAAAATACGTGTCGGAAAACAAAAGAGTTTCAAATTTACGTAGTGTTATAAAACATTGATCCCAAACTATCGCCAATAGCCCAACATGTTCCTCAAGTTCGACACTAATTAAAAATACCATTCCCTATTAAAAACCAAATGTTCACAAAATTAATTTCATGAGCAGTGATTATATAATTTGGATTTCATTTACTTCGTTTAAATTTTAAGCTTTATTCTCTAAAGAGAAAGAAAGGCTGAACGTCTGAAAGATATTAGTTGCCCAATCAATAACAACATAACAACCCTGAACCACCTGATATTGTTTTTTTTAAACTGCACCGGCAGAATTTTAAAAGATATGGGCTTAACAAATAAGAGCAAAATAAAAATCAGAAACTATTGTACCTTCCTAACATTGATACATGTATTATTAAATAAATTAAACATTAAGAACTTCTGGCATTTTATTGTTCAATTTTTTTCAGTACTATTTTGTTTTATGATCAAATTTACCTAAAATTAAATAAGGCTGTGTTGAATGTGTTTTAATCTCTAATGCAAAAAATATTTAAAACTATTGTATTTTTAAAATGCTTAAATCAACTAAAGTAAATAATCAATTAAGTAATCAAATTATTTTCAAACTGCCGAGATAAATGTAATATTACATTTTACAATTTTTTTGAATAAATAATTTTCTCTTACTATCTCAGCACAATGTAACATATACATGATATTACAAATACCTTTATTATGAATTAATTATTCTCATCTGTTTATACTTCAGTTGCATTTTTTGCCACCTTTGTTATGAATTGAAAATATTTACTCCATAAAAGACATTCAATCCAGGTATAAAACATGGGAAACGTAACTTTTCTTCAAATTTTTTAATTGGAAGTTTATATAAAATAGTTAAATTCCTCTCCTATTTTGTGGGCACGTATTTTCTTTGCCATAATTTTTATATTTATTATCTTACATATTTAATTGTACTTATATCTTTAAATTTTATCACGACATTTAGTTTAGTTTTATGAACATGAAACTCATGAAACAAAGGATGATACATAATGATACTTTGAAAAAAAATCTAAAGGAATGAATAATAAAATAAAATAAATGTATGTCTACAAAATACAAGTGGGGTTTATAAATTCATATTTCTCAGGACATATTATGTTCTCAAAAATAGAGAATGTTACTTTATGTGGTGGAGTTGAGATACACAAAACAACTACTCTCAGTAGGCGTGCAATTAAATTTCTCAGTACGAGACAATTTATTTTTGCTTCCAGTACAAATGTTATTTTATATACCATTGAAAAATAACTTTAACAAATTTACGACGACAGTAAAATTTCATTATTTCCTCAGACAATCTATGTTTTTATTCATTGATGAAATGAAATCCATTAAAAGATACAACATAATTTGCGAACAATGAGGAATTTACAAATTAAAGATGGAAATTTGGTTACATCAAAAAAAGTAAAATTAATTAATCCATTTTAAAATATATTTCAGGTGGGAATGGGTGATTTCTAGCTACTGATAAATTGAATATATTACACCAAATCAAATGAAAAATGTATGCAGTGGTTACAATTCATAACATCTTAATTGACTTAATTTGAACATATTGCAAAACCGAAAAAAAAATTTCAAAACTCTTTTGTTATTTGATAATATGAGCCCACTGAAATACCTTAATCCTTATGTATATGTCCAAGGCAAAGAAATCTGAAGATTACGGAATATCAGTTGTCGTTAGTATCATAGGCTAATATTGTTGCATGCGTTTACACGTATTTTACCACTGTTTTGATTCAAATTTGCAGTGAAATATGGATTGTACGGATAACTACATGTTTGGTTAGTTGCTGACTGGATTAAAATATGATATTCACATTTCAAAAACTAGGACCCAACGAGATATTCAACTAGATTAAATTCATACCATAGTTTTAAAAATAGGTCATTTAAAAATGTAGTTTCGTTTGGGATAAAAATAGTTTTAGTATCGAATTATTTATGAGTATTCACAAACGGTATATTTTATTGATAAATCAAGATTTAATTGCTTTTTCTATTGGTGATTGTATTGGATTTTGTTGGTAGGGAGTGAAAGTTTTCCAAAGTAATTGTTTGTTACGTTCTCCGGAACACAAACAAAAAAAAGTCGCTGGCACCAGAACACATCTGCGCATATCTATTTTATAGAAAATATAATCGCGTTCTTGTTCCGATTTATATAAAATCAGTTAAATGCGCGTTGTCGCAAGAATACTGTAATTTAGCATAGAATGATGTGTGTCGTCCATTTTTTTTTTTTACAGTATATCTCGTTTCTTTCGCAATAAAATAGCACTGCGCATGCGTAACTCTCAACCTAAAGTTAGTTCGCCGATTTCGGAGGATCAAAATGCAACACCGAAAAGACGGTTTAATAAGGAAAAGGCTGACATTCATTTTATCTACGGACTTGCAAATGGAAATGGCTCAGAGGCTCAACGATTGCACGGAGAGAGGTTTCCCAACAGGCGGTTGCCCGACCGTAAAACATTTGAGCGCTTGTACCAACAGTTGTGCAAAACGGGATCCTTTCTCGCTTCCCCGTCGGATGCAGGTAGTGAAAAGACAGACAGAAAGTCAGTCGTGAAGAAGCATTCTGGATAAGGTTGCTGATCAGCCAAGTACAAGTACCCGAGCAGTGACTAGACAGTTACATGTATCACAATCCACGACATGGCGATTACTGAAGGCTGAACGTTTGCATCCTTACCATGTTCAACGAGTTCAGAAACTGACTCAAAACGATTATCCTCGTCGTGTGGAATTCGCTCGCTGGTTTCTGCAGAAGAGCGCAGTAAATTCAGATTTTGTAGCAACTGTGCTTTTCACGGAGGAATGTACATTTACACGTGAAGGTGCATTTAACACTCACAATAATAATGCTTGGGCGGATGTAAATCCACATGTCACTTATTCACATGCTCATCAGCGGTGCTGTTCTATGTTTGGGCAGGAATAATCGGAGACCACCTACTCGGACCTTATCTTCTGCCAGAACGCTTTGACGGGGAAAAATACCTCACGTTTCTGCAACAGGTGCTTCCAGACATTGAAGGACGTTCCTACACAAATCCATAATGTAATGTGGTTTCAGCAAGATGGAACACCAGCCCATTATGCACAAGAGATGCGAAACTATCTGAATTTAACTTTTCCGAACCGATGGATTAGGCGAGGTGGTCCTCTAGCTTGGCCACCACGCGCTCACCAAATCTTTCATCTAAAGATTTCTTTTGTGGGGACAGCTGAAGGCTCTTGTGCATGAGACCCCCGTTGAATCTGCAGATCTCGACGCCAGACTTTCGGCCGCTGCAGGGGAAGTACGCGATATGCCTGGTGTTTTTCAGAAAGTTCGCCAATCCTTTCTTCGCCGTTGTACCTCATTTATAGCCACTGCCGGTCACTGTTTTGAACACTTTTTTTAATCACATGTCATTAAACTTGCTTTTTTCACCTATTCTCTCTTTGTATGTTTATGTCTCTTACAACAACAACACCTTCGGCGCCCTCTAGCAGCTTTGCGTTTTAATTCCGACTATGCATTCTTTGATGAAAGTTGTTTGTTTGGATGTGTACTATTATCTCTTAAAGCTTTGCCCATCTTTTAAAAATCACTTTGTATAATCTTTTGACGATGGTTGAATAAGATCATTACTTATTATTTAATTACTATTTATGGTCATTATTAGTATTAATTATTAACCCTCGTGGTGGTTGCCTTGATTTGCTAATGACGACATATTTCGTCATTAACAAAGTTGACCACATCTTGATGAACGAGATATCCCGTCATTAGAAGAAAACTGACCCGATTTTGATCTCATAAAGATATCGGCAATATATTGATGACGATGTATCTCGTCATTAGAGAAATTGATAGATCTTGATGGACTAAATATAGCGTCGATCCTCTTGGAGGATTGAAATCATTTGTTCTGGTTTTAAGACTAACAAAATCCTGTGTAATGCACGTCGTGGTTTGTCAACGGGGTTAAATAAATTTCTGGTCTCAGTTTTATTCTACAGAATTCGTGGATAAATAAAAAGCACATTGAAGTACATGTCTCCCAGTAGAATCGAAAACGTGTCGCAACTGGAATCCCAACCGAATCCGAGAGGCACCACTTGCAGGAAATGCCAGACCCCAGTTCCGAAATGTATATACCAAATATCGCACTCGATCCGATCCCCTTGAGAGGGACGCATAGATTTCTCACATCAAGTGACCGGCTAAAAAACTGTCCATCCGAAATCGAGTGTCCTTCGAAGTAATAACGAAAAAAAAGCAGCGGAATAGAAACTGTTGAGAAAACGTTATTTCGCACACACGATCAGCGATAAAAAAAGGGACGTATTTCTTAAACCTTTTCCTTGAGAGCCGCTAAAAGTACGCAACACGAAATTCTCCCGGACATATAATAAAGTAAATAAAAATGACTGCAAAGTGAAAACGCAGTGGAGAAGGCGAGGCACAGATTGTCTATAAACCAAATCCAATCAAAGCTGGCAGGGAAGAAAGGAGGTGGCGTTTTATCCTGAAGATCAAGATTTTGCGGCAACAATTTTTCTTATTCGTCTCCTGGGGCGTCTTTTGGAGCAGACTAAAGCAGATTTTGCCTAAGCCTATTTCACGCCACTCCAGCAATATTCAAAAGAAATTTCTCGCTTTCCGTCACTTCTTATTCTGTTACGAATAATTTTCTAAGGAGCTCAAACATTTTTGAGGCTTCTTTAACCTGGTTAAAGAGAACACCTATTCGGGAATCTCGTGTCTAAGACAAGACTAATTTTTTCTTGCTTTTCCATCAGCTAAGAGGGAATTTTTTTAATTGCTGCGGGCCCCCCTATTCACAAACTTATTTCCATGCCTCGGATTTTAGTGACATAGAAGTGTCACAAAACCTTCTGGTGTTTGTCTGGACAAGGTATCTAGTTATTAGCAAAACTGAATATATCTTGATGGACGAGATATCTGAGATTTGAAGCTCGTTGATTTATAGCTTACAGACCGGAGATGGGTGTAAGATAAAATATATATATATATATATATATATTATATATATAAATATATATATATATATATATATATATATATATATATATATATATATATATATATATATATATATATATATATATATATATATATAGAGAGAGAGAGAGAGAGAGAGAGAGAGAGAGAGAGAGATAGAAAGAGAGAGGAACTTCATGAAATCACAATAAATAATATGTACTGAAGTAGTCCTAAAAGCTGGTACACCAGTCAATACTTGATAGGTCTTTCACGGGAGAGCATAACTGTAGAAATACGACTGGGCATTAACTTTACGAGTTTGCGGAAAGATTCTGTTGATATTGAACACCATGATATAACTTCTAGTATTTCCCATGATTCGCAAAATTCTTAAATTAATTGTAAAGGTTCTCTAACCTGTTCAGACGGGGAAAGGCCGTCCATAATTTCATTCTTTTTATCTTAGTTTTATTTTGTCACAACACAACAATCACGAAAGGAACAACACAAAAAGAAAAACACACAGAATATGAATCATGTTTCTCACATCGTTCACAAAGCAGTTCTAACTGGAGCTTCAACATCCATCGCACGTCAGAGTGCACGCAGAGCCCTCTGGTCAGTATTCGAGTTTCAACACATACTTGCTGTTGAACGGTTCACACTCTGCTGTATTCCTAGGTGTAGGATTCCATCCATGCCAACTCAGATGTGTTCGTTGAGACCCAGCAACTTAGGTGGGTATGACAAGAGCCCAAGTTCAGATGAGTAACCTTAATTTGTCGTTTAAGATTTGTACGGAGGCACATTGCCCTGTTGAAAGAGGTCAAACCCATCCGAATGAAGGCAGACATGAACGGGTGCAACTGGTCAGAAACGATACAGAGACGTTTGTAGACATATCTGGTGTCCCATTGAATGCCACGTAAACAAATTTCAAACATTACAGAACCACCATCAGCATACACATTTCCCCACAGAATCCACAGCTTCTTGGGAGTTTCTCCACACACGGATCCTTTCAGTCATTCGAAACAGTTCCAAATGCAACTCGTCAAACCAGGCTACTCGTTTGTGGTCACCAAGGTTCCAGTGGCGGTGTTTCCAAGCCCAGACGAGGTGCATAGATGTATCAATTATTCAGTATGAGTATTCGTTTTGGGCCTCGGCTCCTAAAGCCATATATCTAATGAAACGTTGCACAGTCCTCGCGCTAATTTTTGTCGAGGGCCCAGAATTGATTTCCGATGCTATTTTATGCATTACCGACACCTCTAAAATATAGGCCTAGAAAGCCTCAAAAAGATTTTTAAGCTTGTAGTTCCAAGGTATAAAAAATTTCCTTGTAGAAACAACTATACAAAAATAATTGTTAATGGCCTATGAAGTAAAATACGAAAGTCAGGTGAATGTTATTTACTTCGAATCATTAGAGAGCTCTTCGTTGCTTTTCTGGAAGAGGTACAATTACTAAAACGATCCGTGCTTTAATAAAAAGTCAGTAAATTACCTGAAAATAAAGTGATTGGGCTAATAGTTGACACTAATCTTTCTATGCACCAATATAAAATTACATAAAGAACGTAAAAAAAAAACTAACCCTAATTTGTATACTCCGAATAACAACAAAAATAAGCTAAGTGGTAGTTATTCGTCTGGGATCGTTATCACGGAAACTTCAGATGTACCACAACAAGTCACTTATCAACTGCTTTGGGATGCGGTTACGTACAATTCATGACCAATCCTTCAGACTAACTTTGTCTCTCTCTCTCTCTCTCTCTATATATATATATATATATATATATATATATATACAGGGTGGTCCCGAATTCATGGTACAAACTTTAATGGTAGGTACAGGACATTGTAACAATGATTTATTGTATAGGAATGTATAGTCGCAAGTGACGCGGTGAGGCGAAAACAGGGGAAATAACGGCCGAAAGGAAAAACAAAGATTTTATTGAAAGCGTTGTTGACAAGTGTCATGTTTACAGTAATTGTTCAAAATTGCGTCCACCAGTATCGATACATGCTTGACAGCGTCGGTGGAGCGATTGGCGTACACGTTCAAAGATGCCTGGTATTTCACGCACACCTGCAGCAGCTACAGATAAGCGAGCGACGAGATCCTCATCTGAGTCAACTGGAGTCTCATAAACAAGATGCTTTAGATGTCCCCATAAAAAGTAATCGAGGCTCGATAAATCGGGAGATCGGGGTGGCCAAGGGACTGGTCCACCACGCCCAATCCATCGAGTACCAAACGTGGCATTCAGGTAATTCCGTACATCAATGCTGAAGTGTGCTGGCGCCCCATCGTGCTGAAACCACATGCGGTTACGAATGGCGATCGGAACATCATGCAGCAGTTGTGGTAACACTTCTTTCAGAAAAATAAGATAGCTTCCGCCAGTGAGCCGCGTGGGTAGTAAGTATGGGCCAATCAAAAAGTCGTTCACAATACCAGCCCACACATTAATACTGAAACGTTGTTGAAACGCATGTCGACGCGTTGCATGTGGATTATCGGTTGCCCACACATGGGAATTGTGCGCATTAAAGACACCCTCGCGTGAAAATGTCGCATCATCTGTAAATAGCACATAATCTACGAAATCCGGCTGCAATGCACATTGCTGCATCACCCACAGGCAGAAGTTCACGCGGCGAGGATAATCTGCCGGATTCAATGCTTGTACTTTCTGAAAATGGAAGGGGTGTAAGCGATTTTCGTTTAACACTCTGCATACAGTCTGATGACTCACACCTACGTCACGCGCAACAGTTCTTGTGCTTGACTCGGGTCTATCAGCCACAATGTTCAAGATGCTTTCTTCCAGCCTTGGAGTGCGTACAGCTCTTACTCGACCAGCGCCATGTCTGTTGACGTCGAACGCACCTGTTTCACAAAGTTGACGATGTAACCGTTGAAAAATTCTATGATCCGGCATTCGTCGATCAGGATACTCCGCGCGATACATTCGTAACGCAGCTCTGCCGTTACCATTTGCACGTCCGTACATGTAATGCATGTCTGCTTTTTCTGCATACGTAAAGTCACCCATCGTCTACGGCAGCACAATTGTGAATGGCGCTTTTCCCTACTGCGATGCATCATGTTCAACAGCGGCTAGACATCTACTGCCCTCTACCGGCAATGATACCAACCGATCACTCCATTTCTCTTTCCTTTTATTTCCCCTGTTTACGCCTCACCGCTTCACTTGCGACTATACATTCCTATACAATAAATCATTGTTACAATGTCCTGTACCTACCATTAAAGTTTGTACCATGAATTCGGGACCACCCTGTATATATATATATATATATATATATATATATATATATGTGACGACTTTCTACAAGTCTCACTACTAAGTTACTCATAAAATACGAGCAGGACAGAGAGCAATGAAAAAGACGTCTTTATTAGACCACAGTCATGGTTCAAGTGCTACAAGAGATGGCGCAGCAAGTTACAAGCTGCGTATCAACAAATTAGTTATTCCTTGATCAGCAATACTCAGACAGATTTCATTGCCTTATATGGTATCATTTCATGGGGCATTTTACAGTAAACAGACGGGAACAGATGGATCACGCCGTGGGAACATGAATTTAGCTTAGCTTGCAAAAATTAATTATTTCTGATGCAATAGGCTGCTAAACTGTAAAAGACACGTGAAAAAATACTCGGAGGCGCCGGCCAACCTCGAAGCTACTTTCTCACGAATCATTTTTAATGTTACATCCCCCTTCCCAAGAAGACTACATCCTATGCGTCCATAGGGTGTAGGACATCTAGGAAGAATCTGTCAATGAAAACCTAAAATTTGGAATAAATTAGCAACCCTATAACCCAAAACTTCTATCTACCCACTTGCTATCCATCTATTGACTTACAATCTAACATACAAAATAACCTTAATACAAAATAATAAAGGGGATCATGTATAAAGGAATCCTTGCACGCCGTCCACGGTGCAGCAGACGTCGGTGAATTGACGAAGCCGACATTAGTACACCTGTAGCAGTAGACCAAAGTGCTGCCAACTGCCTGGAGGAAGTTGTACGGTCATTCACCACCATGTAGACCAGGTGTCTATCATCGCGCGCTGACGTCACCTTCCGTTGTTCACTCCCAGTTTTTCGAGTTGTCCGGTGCTCATCGGTCCACTTCTTCGAAACTCGCATCACTGTGGAAATGTTCCGCTGCACACAATCAGCTATTGCGCGATAGGAAAATCCCCCTTCACCAAGACCGATGATTCTCCCCCGTTCAAACTCCGTAAGTTGTTAGAATTTCACCCTATTTCGTCGTGGAGGCATACTCAGGTCTCATTAAACGTACGCCACTAAAAAATAACCATGCACTATTTTCAACGTCCCGCTACAGCCCTCTATTTATACTCTTTTAGCATCAGTTCAGAGGGCGCTGCGCACACCACACGCATGTGTGGTGGCTCTGAAACTTTACTACTTTGCATAACATCCTATAATTGACATTTGCTGCAAATTTCATTTCATTCGGATGATTCCCTCATGGTGTTGCATTTTTTACAAATTGCATTATATATATATATATATATATATATATATATATATATATATATATATATATATATATATATATATATATATATATATATATAGATATAGATATATATATATATATATAATATATATATATATATATATATTTATATTTATATTTATATATATATATATATATAATATATATATATATATATATTTATATTTATATATATATATATATATATATATATATATATATATATATATATATATATATATATATATAGTATAAATATTCTGTGAAAGGAGTGTTAGTTTGCGAAGCAAGCCAAATGGGATTGCGTCCCTGAGGCAATTCCCGTGGGTTGGCTAGCTGGGGCGGAGCCCCCAGTGCATAAAAGAAACCAAATGATGCCACTGTCAGAATAAGTACACAAACAGGTATCGCCATAGAAACAATACTCCAGCAACTACTTACCTTACTAATACTACATAAAAAGCCTCTCATATAGGGTTGCCAGAAGATGATTATCAGAAAAGAGAACATATGATAAAATTATTTTGTAAAAAAGGGGACATTAAAAGTGAAAATCCAGAGAAGTTATTTAATTACTTCCGAATGAGCGTTCGATCATTTGAAAAGTTTGCGGGATAACTTACTGACAAGAATATGTCTCAAAATGCATGGATGAGAATCCTACACAATTCTATATCCAAATGTACAGCTTGTTTACAGTTTCGATTAAATGGTGTAGAGGCGACTGGTGCACCTTAAATCTGTCGTGGCCGAAAGTCCTCACGTTTGGTTGGTGTAGACGTTTGGAGAGTGGGGTGCCAGCTCAAGTGTTGCTTCGTCATCTGACCGTGGTTCCAAATTACGAGGTGTTGTCCTCGGATCTTTCTCTTATGTGACCGATCCCGGACCGTCGTCAATAGCCCATTGTGTTGCTCTAGTACGACGTAAACTAATAATTATCAATTACCAATTACGATTTCGATTGATAAATTAAATGCTACCAATATTATATTCTTTTGACTTTATCACATAAACAAACACGAAAAATTATAATTTAACAATGCCCAGATCTAATACAAATGCTGACAAACAATGCAAGTAAATTAACACCAATACAAAATTATAACTCAACGAATTCTGCGCTGCAATCATAGTTGAGTTATCGACTTCGATTTAATGCTAAAAGGTAGCTAAGTTAGCAACGCAATTTCTTTCCAAACTAAATATAAGCTGCGAATCGTTTGTCTTACTATTCATACTGATATAAAAAGAACAATATTTCTTACTATTCATTCTGATATAATAAGAACAATATTTTTTACTATTCATTCTGATATAATACGAACACTATATATATATATATATATATATATATATATATATATATATATATATATATATATATTCATTCTGATATAATAAGAGCAATAGCAATATTTCTTATTCCTATTATTCTAATACGAATATAAATTATCATGAGTTATCTATTTGATCTCCTATTGAGACGTTTTAACATGGAGCCCAATGTACATTAGAGGTTGAACATTCTATTATATACGTTGATGCGTTTTAATAATACGTACGATTTCTGTACAATGTACCAGATCTAGTACGTATTTGAAAAACTGTGGTTAAAATAACGATATATTAGCGCATTAAGTTTAAAATGTGAAACACATTTTTTAACACAATCCGAAATAATGAACAAAGAGAACAAAAAGTGAACAACCGAAAAAAAGAGGACATAAAAAGATCCGACTTAAAAAACAGAGAGCGGGAAAAAAGATCCGAGGGGAAAAAGAGGACATGTTCTCTTTAAAAGAGATGTTCTGGCAACCTTACTCTCATACGAGAATTGCAAAAGTAGTAACCTTGTTAAATTCGATTGAAAAATTATTCTAATTCGTCGTATTTAGTTTATTTGATTAGATTAGTTTCTTTGGTGGAAATCTACTAAAAGATAAACTTCATGAAACATTACGATTTATAATGCATCTTTATTATAGCCGTGGATTTTAGAAAGTGCATATTTTGACCATATTTGATTAAAAAATGTGTAAAATTCGATTGAGGACTAAATTTATGTTTTAAGATGCAAATGCTGTTATCAAAATATTAAACCCACAGACGAAGCATTCTGAAAAAAACATTGACTCCCACGAAATGCGTAATGAAATAAGATAATAAAAATCTGTTTTGACTAAAAGAGCGAGACATCGTAGACGTCTAGTCTGTTCTAACAGATTTAAATAACAAACACGTCAGATGTTTTCCGTGTATTTGGATAATTTTAGCTTATAACAACATGCTATATTATAAACCGGTATTCCAATACTAGAAACTTCTTTTCAAAAAGTTTATGATTCAAGGCATTGAAACTATTTGTAGACTAAAGTGGTGTCAAAATATGTCCTCAAGCAAAAACATTGCCTTGGCCTCATGAAGAAATCGCATTTATTTTCTGAAATATGTAAAATAACGATCCGGAGACATGTAATTTGGCTTCCTTTGTGGGATCCCGGGGATTTTATAACATTCTTAAATAATGAAATTTGATGTGAAATGGTAGTATTAAGCATGGGTATTATCTTTTTCACCAAACAAAGTTAATGATTGTTGAAATAATTTTAGCGTCTAACGAATTACTTTTAAAAATCAACAACGTTATCCTACTGTAATAGGTCTATTATCTCTTGCAATCAAAAGCATTAATTTTGCTGATAACACTGTTTTAAGGCCAACTAAGGGCTTTATACACTTCAACGATTCTTTAGAACAAGTTTCCCATGCAATTTTGGAGACGGTTTCAAAGTATTGTTTAGACTAAAGTTTTTTCAATTTTTAATGGAATAAACAAATAGTTGAACGTTTCGGTTCCATTTCCTTATTTGTAAAAGCCGAAAAAGCAGAATTATATATAAATCCAACTCCCAAACATTGTGAATCTAAGTTATTGATAGGTGTTATTACATCGCACCAACCTTCTACAAACCTCACACTCATGGATGAAAAGACATATATCATTTTTACATTACTGTTAATTTTTTTTCATTATTGCTGAAATTTGCTAAATCAACTACGGACCTTCAAGAATGTCAAGTCAAAGTCGAAGATAATAATTCTACTTTTTTTGCGCATAGACGTCCTACCATATAAGTTAAAAATTCTGTCTTGACATACAGGGTGGTCCCGAATTCATGGTACAAACTTTAATGGTAGGTACAGGACATTGTAACAATGATTTATTGTATAGGAATGTATAGTCGCAAGTGACGCGGTGAGGCGTAAACAGGGGAAATAAAAGGAAAGAGAAATGGAGTGATCGGTTGGTATCATTGCCGGTAGAGGGCAGTAGATGTCTAGCCGCTGTTGAACATGATGCATCGCAGTAGGGAAAAGCGTTGATGTACGGAATTACCTGAATGCCACGTTTGGTACTCGATGGATTGGGCGTGGTGGACCAGTCCCTTGGCCACCCCGATCTCCCGATTTATCGAGCCTCGATTACTTTTTATGGGGACATCTAAAGCATCTTGTTTATGAGACTCCAGTTGACTCAGATGAGGATCTCGTCGCTCGCTTATCTGTAGCTGCTGCAGGTGTGCGTGAAATACCAGGCATCTTTGAACGTGTACGCCAATCGCTCCACCGACGCTGTCAAGCATGTATCGATACTAGTGGACGCAATTTTGAACAATTACTGTAAACATGACACTTGTCAACAACGCTTTCAATAAAATCTTTGTTTTTCCTTTCGGCCGTTATTTCCCCTGTTTTCGCCTCACCGCGTCACTTGCGACTATACATTCCTATACAATAAATCATTGTTACAATGTCCTGTACCTACCATTAAAGTTTGTACCATGAATTCGGGACCACCCTGTATAGCAGTCGCAGTTGTAAAAATGGTATAATATCTTATGCAATTATTCACAACAGTGAAGACGTTAGACGTGAGTTTATTTAAGTTGTTAATCCTTGCCTACAACCTAGGCATTCTTCTAAGAGTAGTTTCTCGTTTCCTTTTGATTTCCCTAGGTTAACAAAAGGGAACAATATAACTGGTATATATACCAGTTATTTTTATTTATGTTTTTTTTTATTTCAGAAATTTTGACTATAAATAAATCATTGAGAGTTAATTATCAAAGAATCATTTCTTCATTTTAGCATATATTCGGCGAAATATGAATTCTTTTCAAAATAAAACGTTAATCGGGTTAACAAATAAAGTCACAAAGCAGCTCTATATGTTAAACCGAATCCATGCTAAGAAAAATACAAACAAAATTCGAACAAAGTTTGAAACAAGCGCATTCAACCAATTCAGTGGGGAACAATTATATAACCCCATGCTCTTTTCATATTAAAAAAAATATTCTGTACCATAGGTTCCCAACCTTTTTTGGTCTATTGCCCCCTTTACGAAAAAAAGTTACTCGCCGCCCCTTTTTATGAAAAAAAGCTCACTGACACTTCCGTTCTTGAAATCAATTATGTAAACCATAGTTTTCCAACTTTTTTAGGTCATATCACTCTTTTTGAAACAGTGATTCGATGGCATCCGTCTTAAGTGAAGTATACACTCATTTATTGAAAAACAGGGACATATTTTTAAAATTACTTTAATAAAAGATATTAACAATATTGGTGTATTACTCAAAACTTGATGAATCTCTACTATTATAAAAGGAAATGTTTGTCAGTTTTTTTCGTAGCCGCAAAATCCTGACGATTCTATGACACTTCCAACAATGAGATTTGGTACACAGATAGTCCGAATTTTTTGCAATTTTTGGGTCACGGCGAATTTTCGAATTCAATCTAGAAGATTTTTAAATTAATTCAATAATTTTATTCTCCATCGGTTTTACAACGCGTTTCTTCCGAAGAAGAAACACCCCAATCTTGACTTTTTCTGCCCACGTGACCTTGCCGTCAGCATTGAAACCATGCCAAGTTTTTTTTCATCGTGGAGAACGCACAGAAAAATAATTTTATCGTTTCCGCTTTGATTTTGCGCCGAAGAATGATTTTCCAGCCAGACGATAAATCTTTTAACTGGACTCACTTAATTCTTTTTTTCTTCTCCTAGACCGTTAAAGATAGAGTACAAATTTCAACGGATTTGAAATCTGCGGAAAATTTCACTTTTGATCGATACCTAAAAATATGATTTTCTTTAAATAAATAATTTTTAAATTGAATGTATCTTTTATATTTTCGCAAGAGATTGTGACGTCACGTGAAACAGATTGCATCTTCTGCCCTTCGCGTTAAAAAATAAATAAACATTTCCAAATTGCATTTCCTGTCCTGTTCCATTTCAGGGAATGAGAGCAAAAAATAAAAATAAAAATAAAAACTTTTGATAGGGATTGATAGCATTTTTTCGTATAATCGGAATCGCTAAAGACAGAATGAAAATTTCAACGGATTTGAAATCTGCTGAAAATTTTACACCGGACTAATAACTTACATCACGGGCAACACCGGGCTTGTAAACATATATTATTATAACATAACATAGTATTATTAGTGAGAGCTCTGAACTTGTTGTAATGACACTAATTTTTCTATATTTTGTGCCGTATTTGCCATCAGCAATCTGAAATCGCCGCGTTCCCCAATTGACAATCTGTTTCTTTTATTTGTTAGTAAATTGCTGACTACGCTAAATCCTCTTTAGGATAAATATAATGATGGGAATGCAATGAAAAACTTCTTTCATGCAGCCCTTAAAGCCGGATACAATACTGAAATTTGCATTTGATGCCAAATTCTTGATATCCATTTTTTAATTTCAATTTTAACTCCTCATTTGTTGACAATTCTATCAACTCCTGCAGTGATAATTCTGCTATTTGTAGGTTTGAGAAAGGTTCTAGGACCCAATCGCATGTTAAGGACATCCTGAAAATATTTTGTAAAATCTTCTTTATGTCCTTCCAAATGTTGGCAAAATACCAGAATGTCATCATCATTTGTTTCCACAGAGGAAAGATTTGGAAACTGCTAGAATTGTCTTCGACTCAAATTTTGTTTGTACAAGGCAAGTTTTGACACGAACGCAGAAACAGTTGTCTTTGCTGTGATCTAATTCAAATCATCTCCTTGCAGCCGTAGATTCGTTTCATTGAATTTGTTATATAAATCTCTCTATATTAAAAAAAAGTTACCGCCGCTGACGCCGACGCCGCAGGATTTAAAACTGTGTTGATTCTTAGACGGTTTCCCGAGAAGGTAATGATCGGAAAAAAAAATTAACATGGTTTGTTCTTCATCGTATTCCCTGGACAATTATTAAGATTTTTTTCCGATGCGGCTATTAGTTTAGGGTTTATTTTAAGACACTTTTGAATTTCCCGCTTCTATGACATTTATTTCATGAATTGGCCACTTGGTGTGCTGAGAGCAGAGCAATTTAGTTTCCTGTGAAGTTTGTTATTGTTTGGTTGAAGCATTTGTGAACCTTGAAGGAATTTGTGATATCTAGTGAAAAGATTATTCGCATGAGAGTGTTTCTTTCAAAATTTATAAGCGAATACCGTTCCAACATGTGGTGCTATGATATTTATCACTAATATTTTGACTAGTACAGTATTTACCCTGTTCATCAACATGCTGTGATTGATTGTATTCAACTTTTGAGGTTAGGTAAGTTTTATTAAAAATGTCTTCTGTAGAGGTTTTTATACACATATTACGTAAGTCTTACATGAGACGGACGTAATATGGGATATTCAAATTCATTTAAAAACTTAATATGGACTTTTTTACTTATGGCACTCTTGCTGCTGGAGGTTACACTTTGTATTTCCACAAATACTCAAAATCGAAGGAGATAAATTAATTAAAAATCGGTATTTTTGTATACGTAATGTCGCATTAAAAAAAAAACTTTAAATATGACATTAATACTTTTAAACGTCTATTGAAACCCCTGTATACTTTTGCTTACTGAGCAAGAGCATGTCCAGTCTAATGCGTTTACCTCGACCGGAGATTGGTTATTACTACAAAAAATGAAAACCTCTGAGGTTTCGAGGGAAAAAACGGATAAATCTAGGTACAAATCCCGCGCCATTTTTCAATAAATTTAAAAATTCACAAAGAAGGGGAACACGTAAGCAAGTTTGAAGTAACTCAAGCACAGCCTGATGAAACGCGGACCGCGCAATGACCACAGGCGAGCAATTACGGGTTAATAACAAAAAAGACATACGAGCGAACTTCGGTGGATTCCCGTCATAAAAAGACCGCAGAACGCATTTTGATTTGACAAGACGCCCCATCGAGAAAAATGATACATCCTCCTAGAAAGATGCGACCACGAAACGCACTAATAACCATGAAGGGAAAAGATTCCTCCGGGGGGAAAAATCTGCTTTTCTTTCAGTTTTTAAACAGCCCGGTATGTTCCGGAATTTATCGATTCTGAGCGGACGTGAGTTGGCCTAAGTCACTTATTCATGTGGTCATGCGAGTAGATGAAAAAGCAGTCAATAATAAAAAAGTAATCGAAGCATCATGGAGCATTCTGTGTTTGCGACATCCTAGAATTCCGCTGACTTTGCTTTCGAATTGGAATAGACAGCCTGGCAGTTACACGTCACTGTCCCGGCTTTCTTTTTCCCCGTCGTGGTATCAGTACGTCCGCTTGCTGTTGCTTACCCTTCTGGCACTTTATTTAACCATTTCGTATTATTTATTCCCCTCCGTCTTTTTCAATGCAAATACTGCGTAATCTTAACATAAATTTAAAAACGCAGTGGAATACGTAGGCAAGCTTTAAGTCACTCAAATGCAACGCGGTAAGCGATGACCACAAGCAAGCAGTTTCGGGGGCAATAAGAAAGGACATACGAGCTAGCTTCGATCAATTCCCTTCTTAAAAAGACCGTAGCTCGATCCAGTGGACTGAGTTGGTCTAAGTCACCTATTCATGTGGTCATGCGAGTAGATGAAAAAGCAAAGTCAATAACAAAAAATATATAATCGAGGCATCATGGAGCGCTCTGTGTTAGCGCCGGCCTCGCATTCTGCTGACTTCGCTTTCCAATTGGAATAGACGGCTGGCACTTACACGTCACTATCCCATCTTTTTTTATCCTCGTATCAGTACGTCCCTTCGCTGTTGCCCACCATTCTGGCACTTTATTTAACCTTTTTTTCATTCCTTCCCTCCGTCTTTTTCAATGATTCCGCGGTCTTCCTCGGAAATACTTCCCGAAAAACCCTCCCAGTGCCTCGCCCAGAACGAAACCCTATATACAGGTATATCTATATGTAATGGCACTGCGATGAAGGCTAAGAAAGGAGGTATATATCATTTTCCTTACCGGCGGGCAGGGAGTATCAATAACGAAAGGTAGGCTCAGGTATTTGTGAAAAATTGCTCTTATGGCGAAATTGAAACTCTTATTGGAGCCCCAGGGGGTATGAGACGCGCCCCTAAAGATACGGCTTTATTGGACGATATTAATGCATCCCCGAGCAGGCTTCTCCACATGCAGCTTATAAAGAAACGGGATACAGTCTTACGATTTTTTCCCATTCCCCCAACATTTCGTTGTCATAAAATGGTGGGAGCGTAAAAGCTTTTTACAGGGTAGTGTGGTCACGTGAGCCCAGTCGCGTACTTCCCTTATCCTGACTGAAAGCGTGTTTATAGATCCATTGGATAATGTGTCCCGCGCTGTGAAGGGTGATGCACTTTTCACACCTTTTTGGGATTCCCGAAAGGTGTGTGTGATTTTCTGGGAAAGGATGATTTACACACACCGGAAACTGATCTACAAGGCGAAGTGGGGATGTGCGTTAGATGAAACGAGGATCTCGGGGGTATTGTTGATAAAAGTGGACGGGAAGTTGCAAAATGTGCCTTTGTGTTAACCCTCCTTGCGGTTGTTTCGACGAGGCGTCTGATCGATAGCAAAACTGACGCCATACCGATGGAGTGGGATATCTCGTCATTTGGAAAAACTGACCACCCTCACCATCGAAAACTGAAAACAGCTCTTCATCAAAAAATTGACAGTATCTTGATGAGGAAATATCTCATCATTAGCAAACTTGATCAGATCTTGAATTTTGAGATGTCTCGTCGAAAGACTGGAGAGGAAAAATTGCGGATTAAATTTCTAAGGTTTGGACAAAAATCAGTCTATTTGGAGTGACTTTTTTCACTTTTTGTTCTGCACTTGTAATAGACCGAGACATTGAAGGTAGGACACAGATCAAATACGCCTGCTCAAGAAGTCCAGAAATCGCAGTCTAACAATTTCTGCCAGCCTTATATTTGAGCGGTCTCTGGTACCAGGACTGAATTGCCGCGATTCTCCACATTTAATTACTTGAGTTTTTAATGGCAAATGGTAATTTTAGTTAACGTCGTACTAGAGCAACACAACGGGCTATTGACGACGGTCCGGGATCAATCTCTTAATAGAAAGATCCGAAGACAACACCTCGTAAATTTGAACCACGGTCAGATGACGAAGTTTTTAATGGTGAATAGGTTAATGAGAAAAAGTGAGTGAAAAGGCTGTCATGTCCTCTTAACAATATTATGTGTAATTTTGTAATATTTGTTGTTTACTTGAGATAGTTTCCATTTAATATGAACATTTCTGTGATTACAGCAAGATTCAACCCTCCTGGTGGTTGTCTTGGTGAGGCAACTCGTCATTAGTAAAACATGGACTAATGGGCGCGAAATCTCGAAATTATAAGAAAACAGACTAGACTCGTCATCATAAAAAATCGGCAATATCTTGACAAGATATTTCGTCATTAACAGAATAGGTCACATCTTGATGGACGAGATATCTCGACTAAACCACTTAGAGGGTTAAGTTTATTTAAATCTTCCGCTCAAGTTGTATCTCTAATTTTCCTCCAACTACTAGATAGTGGATGGAGCTAAATCATCCAAATATATGTATGTCAATCAAGAAAATAATGTAGCTTGATGCTTTTCACCGATGGCTATTAATTTTGAACACGTCAGGAACTCGCTACGTAAGTGCCGTTAGAAATTGTAATATGAACTCCAGTGCGGTGAAACCATCTTCATTACTGATTCCATTAGTATAGATCTTTACAGCATCTTTCGGCGTACTATCGATGACATTCATAGCCAGCTGTAAATCATAATAGCATAAAGAGCATATGTACACCGAAAGTTTTCAGGGCCATCAGTATAGATTTTTACAGCATCGTTCGGTGTACTATCGATGACATTCACAGCCACCTGTAAATCATAATAGTATAAAGAACATATGTACGAAGGTGTGTCAATAAGTAACACACATGTCAATTTTTAAGTAGGAAAATAATTAGTCAAAATGAAATTATTTGGTAAAAAGGGAACTAGAGGGTGCTACTGACAGGGCACAATGCAAGATCTCGTGATTCCACGTACCGGTACCGTTCGTCAGTCATCGGTAAAATGGCGTTAGTGATTACATCATCAACTGTGGAGGAGCAACGAGTTTGGTCGATGAAATCCGATCTGGGAGGCCAGTGTCTTCTTCAACCTGTTCAATTGTTGATGAAATCGACAAAGTCATACGAGAAAACCGTCGAACGACGTTGAATGGAATAAAAGAACGTTGCAACATTTCTTATGCATCTGACTGGGACATTGTTCATGAGAAGCTAAGGTACACGAAAGTTTGTTCTCACTGGGTACCAAAACAACTGCTGGAACAGTGCAATGCATACAGAATGGCTTGCAGTCTGACACATTTGCAGCGGTACCACGAGGAAGGTAATGAGTTTTGGGTGAGTATTGTCACGGGAGATGAAACCTGGGCTTTACACGTGACTACCGGAGTCAAAATCTGTTAGCATGATGTGGACGCCATGCAATTGGGACGTTTTAGAGAACCCTCCATACAGCCCGGACCTGGCACCATCCGATTTCCATCTGTTTGGACCCATAAAGAAGTTCCTTGGCGGTAAGAAGTTTGACTCTGACGACGCAATCAAACGGGGGCCGTGCGAAGGTGGCTCTTCTCGCAGCCGACGGAGTTCTATGAGACCGGGAATTTCAAGCTGATCCATCGTTGGGACAGATGCCTCAACATGCATGGAAATTATGTGGGTAGCAAATTAAAAATTCGATCCAACCACAGATCGTGGAGCTCGTACTGAGCGTGGGAGTTGGTGCGCATTCAATCTGTCATGGCCTCAAACGTCCTCGCTTTGGTGTTGTGTGGAAGTTTGAAGAGTATAAGTTTTGACCACGTCACACACACACACACACACATCTGTCCGTGTTTCAAAATGAAATTTGTGTTCTTGAATCTTTCCCTTCGTTATGGACCATCGTCCATAGCTAGGTGTGTTGCTACTGTGCAACGTTGATTCAAATACCTACCTATCGAAAGTTTCCAAGTGGATTTACTAAGTACATGCTATTGGCATTTTTATGTGCTGAAGTTATGGCTAAACTGACTTTCTGCTGACTCACTAACAAATATTTTTATGGTAATGGTGATTTTAATTAACGTCATACTAGAGCAACACAACTGCCTATTTGACGACGGTCCGGGATCAATCCTTTAAGGGAAAGATCCGAGGACACCACGTAATAAAATATTTTTATGCGAAAACAAATTGTGTCCAAACAGTATTTTCAAATTAGAACGAATCTCATAAAGATATTTAATTTTAATTGGAAGTGGTTTGAAACTGTTAGAGTTTAAAAATATAACACAAACTGATCATCTATCTGCATGCTAACACTACACAAACCTCAAACTAAATGAATAAATTAATCTCCATCCAAAGTTCAAAGAAAAATATCAGGTTTTCCAAAATGGCTCACAGGAAATGCATAACATTAAATTCCAAGTATTTCCATTTATTTGTTATGTGGCCAGATATACTAGTTTTTTTATTGAAACAAATGCATTTGTTTCACTTTAATTTATACCCTCGGAGAATCTAGGTGGTTCCTTAATTAAAAAACAAAGCGTTTTCGAATGAAATTAAAGTTTGAAATGAAAACCAATGTGTTTCATTTCATTTCGGAATGATACAAATTTTTATGAATATTGAACTAATAAAGATATTTTTAGCTGCACTCAGTGGCCGGTTCGTGCAAAAGTCGGTTTTTTGTTTTTGAATAAGACAGTCGTCGATCATAAGAATATATATTTCTCGGTTTATGAATATTCAAAGAATCAACATATTTTTTTGTTACAACCGTGACCAGTTTTTCGTTTTCTAATAAGACAGTCGGCGATCATTGTAATTACTTGATATTAGAACATTTTATGTCTAAGGTGGATTGTCCACTGACTTCTGTATTACAAATTTTTATTAATATTGAAATAATACAGATCTTAGAGTTTCGGTTTATGAATATTCAAATAACAAGAAAAAATTTTTTCCTGCACTCAGCGTCCGCATAAGGTTTGGCATTCCGTTACCGAGTGTTAGTTACCGATAGTTAAAATATCGGAGGGATTAGAAATTTTTATACATGTTTCTAATGTTTGTCTATAAGCATTTCCATTAGAAATTTTTGTGAGCATTGAAATAATAAAAATATTTTTCCTCTCTCTATACTCTGACAGATTCGCGTAAGGTTTGGTATTTCGTTTTCAAATATTATAGCATTAAAATTTCGTCTTATGAATATTCATATCGTACCCCGGTAAGAAAATTCACACAAAAATATTTTTGATGTTACGTCATTTAAAAATATGTATGAGGTGCCCCAGCGTATTATGTTACTATTCTATAGAATAAAATAGAAGTTACCACCATAAATACTTACCTTTAAGCTTATACTATTTCAATATAAGTTTTATAGTATCCTTTAAGTTTATGTTTTTCTCAAATTCTGCAATTTTGAGTTATGTCACTTTTCTTGCTGGGGTAAGATATTTTAAAATATTTTTTGCTGCACATTCAATGGCCTACTCATGTAGGCCTCGTGTTTCGCTTTCGAATAAGATAGTCATCGACCTTTTGAATTTCGGGGATATTAGACAATTTTATGAATACTGAAACAATCAAGAACATTACAGTCGTCGTTTATATAGTTTCAATTTATGTATATTCAAATAATCAAAATATTTCTTCGCTGCACCCAGTGGCCGACTTGCCAATCTTTAAGATTGGCAAATCGGCCACACGTTTTCGAGTAAGAACATTATTTCATCATTGGAATTTCTGTTTATAAATATTAAAATACCTCTTTCGCTGCCCTCATTGACACATTCGTGAAATTCTCGAAAGCATTTAGGGCTGCATCCAGTGGCCGACTCGCATAAAACTTGGTATTTCGTTTTCGAATGAGACAGACCTTGGTCATTACAATTTCGAGATTATTTGAAATGTTTATGAATATTGAAATAAAAAATATTTCCGCAGCACTCACTGACCGACTCGCATAAGTATCGTTCAGCGTTAGATGAAGGAGAATTAATACATTTTTCAAGAAAGCAATAAAGGCGAAACTGAGAAAAAGAAAAAGGCACAAAAAGCTGAAAAGCACGTGGAAGCATTGTTGATTGCACGCATTGCTTACCTTCAAAAATAAATCCACAAAGGAGTAAATTAAAAAAAGAGAAAAAGAGCTGTATTTGAAATGAAATGAAAATTGTTTATATTTCGGATGGAGCGCAAAAAATAAGCGTTGATGAAAAAAAGCATTTTCTACGTGCTTCCAACAAAATGGTTGATTCTTTCAGTTATTATTTTTTGTTTTCTATCGGGAGGAAAAAGTATGGGAAATATTCTCCGCTACTTATCGTTTTAAATTAGATTTTTTTACGGTCAGGATATTTTTGTGTGGATCATTTTTACAGCGTCGCCAATTTTCCTCTTATTTCGAGACGGCATGTGAAATTGATAATAACTCGTATTCAGCAACAACAAAAAATAGTCAAATATAAAAAGAATGGTAAAGTTTTTTTACCCTGCTTCCATATCCGGCTTAATGGACTTCAGAAGCTTTCCAATTACCACCCTGTATAGGGAAGGCGAAAAAAGATTAAAATAAAGCGATCGCAAAACCAAGCAATTAACAGGTTATTAAAAGAAAATGTGTTAAAAACAAACCAGAAATGAAATGTCATCCATTCCCTGTTACCGTGATTTCCTGATGCGTTATTTTTTGTGCCAGTGCCAAGATCGGGGAAGATGAGGCTTCCCCAAATGGAGCTGCCATTAATTAACATTCGCTGTCTTGCTGCCCAGAGGACTGGAATTATGGACTCCCAACTTCACACAGAAAAGTTCATTACATGTCTTTCAAATTTAGAAACGAAAGAAAAATCTTTGTCGTGCTTTAGTTTTTGCCTGCCTCTCTAAATGTTTGGTAAATTTAGAGAAATATTTCTCTTTAGACGCAAATTAAATTCAGACTACGTTAATGTGCGTGATGTCTAAGAAAGTTAGATAAAACAAGCAATTCTGCAACTCTTTGGGCATTAATATCATCCATTGCTTATTAAGAAGGATTCTTAAGAGTATCTGTGCAAAGATGTGAATTAAATGCTTCAACTGAATATATTTGGATTCAACTTGATATGTTTCCAACATCACAGCCATGATGTATGCATTCAGTGACGTTATTATTAGACCCATCTGGCTTAAGCGTTGTTGGGATACCTTTTGTATCCATGATGCCACTTTGCTTGAATAAAAGCTGTTAAACATAAACTTGGAACCATATGATAATACTCCAGATCATAATGTTGCCTGCCAAATTTAAGAATAGTTATACTAATGACACCTTCATATTTTTGTCAGTTTGTGTCCTTAGTGCAGTGTAAAATATGATTGTCTAGTACAAAATCTTTTTCAACTCATTAACACCATTTAGTGGTTGTCTCTACAAGCTATCTCGTCATTAGCAAAGCTAACCAGATCTTAATTAACGAGATATCTCGAACATCAATATCTTATCGTCTCTCATCATTAGAAGAAAACTAACCAGATCGTTATCTCGTCGTCTTATGAAACGGCAATATCTTGATGCCAATATATCTCGTCATTAGTAAAATTGGTTTGATCTAAATGGACGAGATATCTCGTCGAAATTATTTGGAGGGTTAGTGAACTGGAGCCGTTTTTTGTTCGTTACATGAATCAGCTGGCTTACTGATAAATAGTTTTCTGTCCCATCCGTTGTTGTCCCGACACTAACTATTTGTTGAAAAACTATTGGTCCTCAGACTACCTTCAATTTGTCATTGCTGACTCTGTTAGGCAAAAACAGTTTGTTAACGTTCCGGCCAGCTCAAGTCTCCAGAAACTGTTAGCAAACACATTCCTTTCACAGAGACCCGATTATTTAACTGGTGGCTCATTCTCCATTAAAGTTAAGAACTTCTGCATTGATTCATAAGTGCTGACGTTTAACTAACGAGCTAATGACACTATGACTTATCGAAGAGCCTACAATTATTTCATGCCAGTCATATCGCGTGCTTTACACATTATTCCTTGATCAACTCACTTCACGAGTCTGTTTTCAGTGTTCCAGTTATAAACTGATTCAGACATCTAGCGAATAGATATTTAGCATATAATACGCTGTTGGTCAAAGCTTTACCTCTCAACGTTAATAAGGTAATTTAACTTCGGTTTGTTAGTAAACCCAGCGGCTGAATACAGAGAGAAATAAAACTGCTGCAGTCCAAGTTTATTTTTAGTTTATCGAGTCCAAGGAAGAGAATAACTACTTGATTCTGAGTCATGTATACGGAGTTTCATGATGAATAACTGCAATATTTTTAGTATTCTGAATAACACCAGTATAACTTAAATACTTTTAGTATTGTAAATAGCAAAAGTATTATAAATATTCTTAAAAAACCATACCATTATTCGTATTTCGAATAACAACAGTATTCTGAATAACAATAGTATTCTTAGTATTCTGAATAACAATGGTATTTTTAGTATTGTGAATGACAATAGTATTTTGAATAACAATAGTATTTTTAGTATTGTGAATGACAATAGTATTCTTAATATTCTGAATAACAATAGTATTTTTAGTATTCTGAATAACAATAATATTTTTAGAATTCTCCTAATAACAATAGCATTCTAAGTATCCTGAATAACAATAACCATCTCTATCATCTCTATCTGTGTGTATGCGTGTTCCATATGAAAGTAATAATATTCATATTCTGAATAACAATGGCATTCTTGGTATTCTGAATAACAATGGTATTCTTAGTATTCTGAATAACAATATTATATTTTATAAAATTAGTATTTTTCTCGACTTTGTTAGTTTTAAAGGCCAAAATATTTCATTTATATTAGAACCTACAAGGTTATTTAAATTTAAATGTTCGAAGATTTGTGTAGCAGCTATTTTGTTCGTATCCAATTCTCCGACAATGATTTGGGGAACTTTTATGAAGTTTTAAAAGGGGTTTAAAAGCCACGTTTATTGCTTCGTAAATTGCGGTTGCCAGCCGCTTCACTCGGCATTATTTATTGGATGCCGTCAAGGAGAAATAATTCACATCCTATAAAATACTTTGGAGGATTGCCGATTTCGGTATACCTCTCACGTCAGGGCATACTTGGCCCATACATCAACAGTCATAAAAGACGGGTAATTTGAGCTCTCTCTGCGATTAGTTCCTGTAAGTCACCCACAAAAACCGTCATTTTGGTACTCGACCATTAATATGTTTTGCTTACTGACTCGAAGAACAGACCGCATTCATTTACCTCTAATTTCTGCTTCAAATGCCGAATTCGGGAATGAATATTCCGCCGTTGGCATAAACATTCCGTCTTTCATTTTGAAGTGCCATAGACTGGGAGGAAAATTGACTTCAAAACATGTTTATTGGAGAAAATAAAATTTCTTTTCACACGTGCGTTGCGATTGTGTGGACAATACCTGTCATTTTCTCTCAGAAAACGGACGGGTTATTTTGGCTCGCTGTCTATCATTATAGTTTACCTCAGTGTCGTTTTCAAAACATACCATGGAGGGTAAGTGATTGTACAAAAGCAAAACACACTCATTCATACCTCCATGGCTCGACATTTTTGAAAAAGAACATACCTTCCGGGAGCGATTTAAAGGACATTTTTAATGGATATATTTTTTCAGGGAGCATTCTCAAATTGTGAACTGTCGCAGCTTGTTCTGACTAGGACCTTGAGCCATAAAATTCAAAATCCGATCCAATTAAATCCCATATTCTGAAATAATCATATTTGTTGGTAGTACCACTTTTATTTCATTAAAAGGTTATCGAAAATTTAAAATAGATTTTCCTGCGTATTACCTTTACCTGCTTCTAAATTTCAAGGTAGGAATGTACGTTTGCTTCAATTTGATATCGAATTTTTATTTATTCAAGTTGCGTTGTTCACGTCCTTATGCACCCACGTAACTACGGTACACAGCTAGCAAGATACAGTTAATTACTATGAACTGCTTGTGGTACCTCTAGCGGTGAAAATCGGAAATAAGACCTTTTATCTCGAAAACTATGTAAGATTGGGTTGAAATTATTTTCAAAGTTATAGGGTATCACTAATTTAGTATGAAATTGATGTTTCAGTAAAATTAAGGGACTAGGAGCTGCAAGATTGGAAAAATTGCAGTGCCCCTAGTGGTAAAAATTGTAAATTAGTGGTCTGCAAACAGCTATCCAGTAAAAACAAATTTTGCCAGTTTATGAGTTTCTGCTCATAGCCACGTATTGGAACGAAACTTGGATTTTTTGAGATTTCAAGATATGAGCTCCATTGGTTAAATATGTTCAAACATTTCGAATAGGAACACATTTTTTTATCGTAATGTGAGTCGCAAAGTGAAAAATTAAAAATAAAATTTTACCTTCTGTTCTAAAAACGACTGCTACAGCACTGTCAAAGAAAATAAGCGTGAGCATCAAAAGACGAAAGAAAGGAAACAGTAACTGTTCAGTATATATTGTTACGCGTAAACCCGCCAGAGGGCAATACCTTTGAATTTACTTCCCTCTTGACGCTTCATGTGCAGTACAATTCCTTCTCTCATGTATCGTCAACAAGCAGGACGTAGGCGTGTATATCTCGTCACAATTAATTATTTTGCTCGTTAAATCGCGTTTTTGTTGTACATCGCCTAAGTTCATTTCGCTACAACAGAAACAGTAACAATGCACTTAATTTGCATAAATCCACAAGCACCTATAACAATGCAATAATGCTTGACCAGTTCTCTGCATTATTTAGAGGAAACTCATTTTATTTTCCTCCAAGCAAAGACACCCAACTGAATAAACTTCCAGCCATGAATGCTTTTCTCAAGAACAGCGGTTCCTAAACTTTTTCAGCCGCGGAGCCCTTTTTGAAGCAAAAGTTTCTAGTGAAGCATCAAGAAATGTTTAGTTATACCTGTCTGTGTTCTATGAGGCATATTACACACGATACATATACGGAAGTATGAATAATAAGGTATATATGCTACCGCTAAAGTGCATTAATCGGTTATTCTACAGATTAACTAGGTAATGTACAGATTAACTAGTTTGAGCCGTTTAAGTGCCGGAAATTGTTTTGTTTCTCAAATTACCTAGTTAATCTGCAAATAACCTAGATAATCTGCATATTACCTACTAGGCACTCATTAAAGTGAAATTAAGATCTTTGCTGGAACAATAGCAACGTTTCTGTACGCTTAAATAACACGTTATTTATTTATTTATTGATATCTAAAGAATCAATTAATACTATCAAACAATCAACAAATTAGTTGATAGAATAAATCATCAATCAATTGAAAAGCTATAATAGAAAAAATCAAAAGGTTTAAAATATTATTACAACTAATAAAATTAACATAATGTTATTTATTTATTTTTCGATATCTAAAGAATCAAGTTAATACAATCAACAAATTTATTGATAGAATCAATCAATTAAAAAAACTATAATAGAAAGAATAAAACGGTTCAAAATATTATTACAATTAAGGAAATGAATTTGTAAAAGATATGATAAAATTATGCTTACTTATTAGAGCAGTCTAAAGATTGGTAACACTTTGAATTACATAGCAATTGGATTTTGCGACAAGCACATCTGTTTGTGGTGCATTTAGATTTTAGGGGGAAGGTGTAAGGAAAGGAAATAAGATAAACAAACTTTTGAGCATTAACGATATGGAAACCGTTAATGTACACAATACCTATGCGGAAAAAACTCTTGATTCCGCACGTTAACGGAGTAAATCAGTTGATTTGAAGATTAGCTATGTAATGTGCACATTAACGGCTTTCGAGCTTTAGCGGTAACATATATACTATTAAAGGAAACATTAGTAAAAGAGAACTGTAGATAATATTATTTATTATTTAAATCTATAAAAGGATATAACAGCTAGTTAAGATATTTGAAAATGTTATAATGTTACAACACCTGAAGTTAATGTGAACAATGTGTGTCTGCTTCTTGCGGCAGAGTTTGTAAATTTCAGGTGTTACAGAAGTCTCTTGAAGACGTATCGTTATCTGCGTCCAAACAAGCACTATATTTAGTTTTTGTAGTCTTGTACCTCGAAAAGGCAGTTTCATAGAGGTACTTAGTACCGAAAGACAGTTAGAGCAATTTAGTTTTTGAACTTAATATCCAAAGGTCCTTCCCTAACTCAGCCCCAAATTCAGGAAGTGGTTTGCTTTTAAATGATGTCTGACAGTGGCTGTTAGTAACCATGTCTATAAGGACCTCATATTCTATCCCAGTGAGGATTGTTGGTTTTGACGTCACTGAAAATTGATCTACAGTCCATTCGATATTCTATCCAATCGATTCCTGAGTGTCTTTTGGAAAGTATGAATTCAAATTTTCAAGAAAATTCTTAAGGTCTTTTCTTATTATTGCTGGCAATGATTCATTCATTGTTATGTTATTTTCTTTTAGAAAATGGACGGAGTTGTGTCGGGACATGGCCGCAAGATTTAATGCATAGAATACGTCAGTGAGGCCATATGTATGAATTCAAATTCTCAAGCAAATTCTTAAGGTGTTCTCTTATTATTGCTGGCACTGATTCATTTATTGCTATGTTATTTTCTTTTAGAAAATGGACGGGGTTGTGTCGGGACATGGCCGTTAGATTTAAGGCATATAATGCGTCAGTGAGGTCATATGGTGAATGAGTGAAATAAAGTAGTACTAGACTGTTTTAATTTTACACATCAAATGTTCACCACTCCGCACATATATCACAATTGGTGCACTCGCTGTTGATGGCTCATTAGCAACCTCCATCAGTTGAACTCCATTATTCGATAATGAAATGTTTCTGTCGTCAGATATGCTGTTTGGGTTTAACTAAACGGTGGAGCTACTTGATTCACTCGTATCAGGAATATGTTAACCTTGAAGGTAGCCCATACTTTCAAGAACACCCTCCGAGCTCCTTGATATTCAGCATAGGATGTCCGGATCTTCTTGGATTCCCATCTGTCGATCTTTCTTCCTGGTGGCTTTTTCTATAATTTTTCTGGTGTTTATTATGCATATATTTGGACATTTTGAAAATCGAAGAGAAACTGACTTCAAACTTAGTGCTCGTACAATGGAGGCTTGAGCAAGACTAAATTATGTGCCTATACAACGCCTCAACTTTGATGCACTCTCGCCGAGCACGTTGACGCTCAGTATCGGATGTCTGGGTGTTGGTAATAATAATTGGTAATTTTTAATTAACGTCGTACTAGAGCAACACAACGGGCTATTGACGACGGTCCGGGATCAATCCCTTAAGGGAAAAATCATAGGACAGCACCTCGTAATTTTGAACCACGGTCAGATTACGAGGCAACACCTGAGCTGGCACCCCACTCTCCAAACTTCCACACCAAACCAACGTGAAGACTTTCAGCCACGACAGATTTAAGGTGGTCTAGGTCTTGATTCCCGATCTCTCGATATTTCAACCTGTTGACGATTCTATAATTTTTCTTGTGTTTACTATGCATATATATGGACATTTTGAAATTTTTGCGAATTGTAACGTGCGAATGATATTAAACGTGCGAAATATATTATCTTCCGTTTCATTGTATGGATGTACTAAATTCGTCCATTTTGGAAAAAAAAATGTCTGCCAAGTAACATTATTTGCAACACCATTCCTGATCATTCAAATAATCTGCTAGCAAACTGTTTTGGTCATTTAAAAGTAAAGAAACTTCCGTTCAAAGTTCAAGTAAACGGGACAACGCTTTCCATATAGCGATAACCCAAACTACTATCTGAGCAAGTACTTTTCGCTTGATGGAAGTAGTTTCGTTTTTTCCGCTAGATGGAAGCAGCAATTTAATTTTTGTCATCTTCATGACTGCCACGGACGGAGCCCATGAGAATCACTCGCGTAGCCCATGAGAATCACTCGCGTAGCCCCAAGGGCTCTGCGGGGCAGAGTTTGGGAAACGCTGCTCTAGAACTGGTTGCAATGACGTACCAAAAACGGTAGTTGCCAATTGGCGCTTTTGATTTAATCAAATTACGTGCAATATCACTGCTACCCGTTGTCTCTCTTTTCCTCTTTTGTCGTCCACATTCATCTTTGACATTGCGTTTTTATAGCTAAAGGTATTATCTCAAGGTCATGTTTCGTTTTTCACTATGCCGGTTATGGTACAATAAAAAATATGGGTGTTACCATTCGAAATCTGTATTCGTAAACGTGAGAACTCGATTCCGTTTCAACTACATATAATTCTCTAGCTCAATTCCTTTTAAACTACATAATTCTCAAGCTCAATTCCTTTTTAACTACATAATTCTCAAGCTCAATTCCTTTTTAACTACATAATTCTCAAACTCAATTCCTTTCTAACTATATATAATTCTCAAGCTCAATTCCTTTTTAACTGCATAATTCTCAAGATCAATTCCTTTTTAACTACATAATTCTCAAGCTCAATTCCTATTTAACTACATAATTCTCAAACAGAATTCCTTTTTAACTACATACTAGCCACTGCGTGGCTAGGTGAACGTTGCCAGTGACCGTGGTGCTTGTTTGCGAAACCACGGCAACGCTGTGATGTAAGTTATTAATCTTGTGTAAAATTTTCCTCAGATTTTAATTCCGTTGAAATTTACAATCTATCTTTAGCGATTCCAATTTAACTAAAAAGAATTAACAATCCCAGTCAAAATGTTTTTTATTTTTTGCTCTCATTCCCTGAAATGGAATAGGACAGGAAATGTAATCTGTTTCTTTTTTTTTTTTTAACGCGAAGGGCAGAAGATGCAATCTGTTTTACGTGACGTCACAATCTCTTGCGAAAATATAAAAGATATATTCAATTTAAAAATTACTTATTTAAAGAAAATCATATTTTTAGGTATCGATCTACAGGGAAATTTTCCGCAGATTTGAAATCCGTTGAAATTTTTACTCTATCTTTAACGGTCTAGGAGATAGAAAAAAAGAAATAAGTCAGTCCAGTTAAAGATTATTAGTTTTTATTGTCTTGTTGGAAAAAAAAGTATCCTCAGCACAAAATAAAAACGGAAACAAAAACCATAGCTTTCTCCGAGTTCCTCAACGATGGAAAAAACTTGGCATGCTTCCAAAGGCTGACGGGAAGGTCACGTGGGTAGAAAAGTCCAGATTCGGGTGTTTCTTCTTTCGCGGAAGAACGTCGTTGAAAAAAACCCGATGAAGAATAAAACTATAAAATTCATTTTAAAATCTTCTAGATTGAATTTTAAAATTCGCCGCCACACCCAAAAATTGCAAAAAATTCGGACTACCTGTGTGCCAAATCTCACTGCTGAAAGTGCCATAGAATCGTCAGGATTTTGTGGCCTCGAAACAGACAAACAAACACTTCCTTTTATAATAGTAGAGATAATTATCAAGCTCAATTCCTTTTTAACTACATAATTCTCAAGCTCCATTCCTTTCTAACTACATAATTCTCAAACTCAATTTCTTTTTAGCTACATAACTCTCAAGCTCAATTCTTTTTTAACTACATAATTCTAAAGCTCAATTCCTTTTTAACTACATAATTCTCAAGCTTAATTCTTGAAATCTTTAAATCACAGGTTTTATTTCGACGAGTTGCAAATTTCAGTCGCTAGGGGATCGTATGTATGGAAAATTATCCTTAATGACCAGTCGATATATTTATTTTCAAATGGCTTTTTATACTGTACGGTTAAATTTTGTCAAAATTGAAGAAACATTTTGGTCAACTGCCAAACAATCACGTAAACGATTTATATTAGACATGTCCATTAAAATCTCTTCTATTCATCATATTTTAACAAATGAGAAAGGACTAATAAATAAATCTCATCTATGAATCAACTACAGTACAATGATGTAAAAATAAGCTATGTTATTCTGTTTTAAAATAAAAGTTTTAAGAAACGAAAGTCAAGCTTTTCGTTTGAGTCTATATAATTTCGATGGCTTATTCCAGTAGACCTTCGTTCGAAACCAACTCAAGACCATCGTGTACAAAGGGGGCTGGTACATGTTAAATGTGTCGTGTTCTCAAATGTCGTCACGTTGACATGGTGTGGATGTTTGGGGAATGGAGTGCCAGCTCATGTGTTATCTCGTTATCTAATTTAACGGTCAGATATCGAGATAACACCTGAGCTGCCATCCCATTATCCAAACATCCACACCATGCCAACATGAGGACATTTGAGAACATGAGAATCACGATTCAAAATTACGTGGTTTTGTCCTTGATTGCCCTTGGGGATTGATCCCGGTCCGTCGCCAATAGTCCGTTGTGTTGCTCAAGTGGGACGTTAATTAAAATACCAACCTACCCAACAGACACTTAGGTAACTAACTAGTAAGTAACCATTCGAAATTTTGGTATTGGACTTTTTGTAGAAGACACTCCACTTGTTTCGTTTATCTGGGTAACCATTAATGGTTCTATTTTGAAATTTCTTTCTTGCATTAGGGTTGCAGTGTGTAGAAAAGGTTGATAATTTCAAAACTGTATTTTTGTGTATAACTGAATACTAACAGTGTTCAATTGTTATGGTTCGTTCTTGATCGAATGACGAGTCAAAATAAATCCTAATGTTCTCGTTTGACATGAACTTGGAGAAATTTTAAGAGGACACACTCCGATTTGGAAAAGCAATTTCGATTTTACATTTGCCACAATAATTTTTAGTGTACCTTATTTCAGTAACATGAAATACAAATTACAAAAGAGAAAATAAAATTTAGATTGACAATAATTTAAAAGTATACAATGTATTGAACAATATTTCTATTTTCTAAAATTCTTTCAAATTAAATTTTGCTTCAAATACTTATTTTCATGAAGGTTTATGACACTTTTTGGACATTGGTCTGCATGTTCTATTTTTAAATTTTTAATATATGTATAAAAACAGAAAAAATTTCGTAATTGATTTTATCAATTTTTAAAAAATAAAGTATATTTTCGAATCCTTTATTTCGGCACAAAATTATCAAATGCATCATAAAAACTGTTGGTAAAATATTTCAAAACAGTCAAGCTTACCCTAATCTATAGAATGGTACTCCGTGTTCAAGTGCGCATGGCAACTGCGCATGTCCATCAACAGGCTATGCGGACGCTTTAATTTGTGCCTCCTATGTTTTCTTATCTGTGCCGAAAATGTGATGTCTCTCAATGGACTGTTTGTCTATGATCTGTTCTCTGCTTACTTCCACCTAAGAAAACAACCTCAAACGTTTCAAATCTCTATATAATAATTAAAATTAGAAGACATAGAATTTTAAATATGATGTAGGCATGAAGCCGACCAACAGGTCTAGTGGTCAAGGTGTTGGCATCTGGATCGGTAGGTTCCTGGTTCGAATCCGGGTCAGGGCATGAATGTAAATTGTGCTGTCCTTTGTTAGGGACAATGATGGTCCACCTACTGGGTGCCCCTTCACAAGTGACCATCACTTCTGGTCTTGTATAAGGCTACAATGACTTCGGTCAATTCTGTACTGTATTGTATTTCTGTATTTGTATTATGTATTGTATTTGTCTGTGCAACCTGTACCCAGCCTTGCCATTGGAAATAAAAAATAAAAAAATGTAGGCATGAAAAATACAAAGCTGAGAAGGGACTTGATTTACAAGAGTTAGGTGTAAGCAATATCGAAGAAGCGGAAAATTCTTGAAGAATTCGAGACATCGTAGGAAAATGAATTAGTAGTGAAGTGCTCTATTATTATTACACAAACACTTAAACCGATTAAATAAAAATTAAGTCATGCAATTCAATCCATTATAAATACTAATCAACACTTATAATTGATTAATACAATTATTTTGAATGGAGAAATCAAAACATTATCATTTAAATAATCATAAAAGTGATTGATAGTAAGTGACCACAGTTAACTTTGGAAGAGCGGGTCATGGTGGTAGATGGATAATGCCTTATTAAAGGTGAGTTTTTATTGGAATTATTAGACCTTTTTTTCAACTAAACTTGCAGTCACGATGCAGAAACCAAAATTATGCACACTTCAGTTCAACTGTTTATTCCATTTCCATAGCACATAACTTTCCCACAGTTAAAATCCGAATGCCACGCTACTACTTGCACTTTTTTTATTTTCCTGAACTGTCCGCCAGATGGCAGTGCGCTGCAATTTATTGAAATCGAGCGTAAAACTCGTTTTCCTAATTCATTTGAATTCATTCTCGTTAACCCTCCAAGTGTTTCGAAGAGGTGGGTAGTTGATTAACATCGCACGGTAACAGTCTCGAAGGGAAAGATTCAAGGACAACGCCTCGTAATTTTGAATCACTACCGAATGACGAGAACAACACCTGAGCTGGAATCTCACTCTCCAAACCTGCACAACACACTAACGTGAGGACATTTGAGGCTACGACATATTTAGTCGTACGACAAGTTAAGTAGTAAGGTGTCGCATACCTAAGAATTAGCAATTGTAGTTGTATTGGAACTAGGGATGCAACATCGACAGCAAAACATCGATGTTTTGAAACATCGATGTTCAAAATTAAAACATCGATGTTGAAAATACATCGCCCCAAAAACATCGATGTTTTTAAAATTCAGTGTATTTAAACTTTATTACCCATTTCATAAAACTGGTTTAGCACCTAGTGATGCGACATCGACATCAAAAAATCGATGTTCAAAATTAAAACATCGAAGTTTATAACGCATCGCCCTCAAACCATCGATTTTTTTAAAATTCAGTGTATTTAAACTTTTTTCCCCATTTCTTAAAACCGGTTTAGCAAGTAGTGATGCGACATCGGCTCCAATACATCAATGTTTTTTTATAAAATATCAATGTTTTGAAAACATTGACATCGATGTCGCATCCCTAATTTTCAGATCCTTCACCCTTTTCCACTTTGGTTTAAAAGTATGTTCAATTTGCTGATTATGAAAATTATGCTACTTGGTTATTTTTTGAATTTTTATAACGGTACTTTTTTTATTCAAAAATAAAACATCGACAACGTAAAAACATCGACAGGTATAAACATCGATGTTACAAAAACATCGACTCCAATACATCGATGTTCAAAACATCGGTGTTTTTTTTTAAAAAACATTGAAACACATCAGTTGTGAAAACATCGATATCGATGTCGCATCCCTAATTGGAACTAAATCTTTGATTAGTTATAGATATGTGGCAGAATATTTTCTTAGTCAGGGATTTCGGAGAATGAGCGATTCATCCGAGTCGAAGTTATTAAATTATACCGAGATCGTTTGTTGTCTTCGAGGCATACGATGCGTTGGAAATTTGAATAGAACTTAAATAACCAATCTTCACAATTATTCATGCACACTAGCCTACAATAACGGACCGGACTACAGCGGATTTGCATAAAACTAGCATACTTGTTTGAGTGTGTTTTTCGTGGTATGGCCTTGGACCTTTGTCCATGGTAAATTGAACGCCGGAGCCTACATAAGCGTTTTGGACAGTCAGATTCTATCTACGCTCTGGCAATTTTATGGAATAGACGAATGTTACTTTCAGGACTACAACGCTCCATGTCATATTGCAGCATCTGTCAAGATGTGGTATCAAGATAGGGATGTAAAACGCCTTCCTTGGCCTGCTCAGAGTCCAGAGTTAGAGCGACGCTTACGGACCAAGGAACCACGTCCGAAATATACAACTGAGCTGGCGACATTCTTGCAGCAGGAATGGACACAAATACCCATAGCTGTGTATCAAAACCTTGTTGAAATTATGCTCAGAAGGGTTGCTAGTTTAATTGCAGCACGTGGGGGACCATTCTCTTATTAAAGCATGTATCATTTCCTTTATAACATAACATCTTGCTGTCTGGTTCGTTATTGTAGGGTAGTGTATGTATACATACAGAAGATTGGTATCACATCTAATAAAGATACCGTAAACAAATTTGATTGAGTTTCATACTGATCATACAAGCACTAAGTTCGTGAATATTTTATGCTATGTGTAGTATTGGTGTAGAGATTGAATCGCGGTTTTGGACAGGTATGGTGATGGTTAAAGTATGTATAGATGGAAAATTCAAGAGAGTGGTACTCAACGACTGGTCTTTGGACTTGGGCATTGGGGTGTTTTTCAAATTGTGGGCATTGGGGTGTCGCTGAAGCAGGCACGCTGAGATGAGGTCGATGCCATAAAACACTTCTTAATTTGATTGATCGATGAGCTCTATATTTTCTCGTCATCTACTCTCAGCAATTTTCAAATCTATCGTAAACCCCCGAGAGGTTCCTAATTTTGTCTTTTGTCGGTTTCTCCACGTTCAATAAAACCCAGCTTCATAGTTAGTCATAGTTTTCGACAGGTAAGGTGATGGTTCAAACATGCATAGATGAAAAATTCAAGAGAGGGGTACTCAACGACTGGTCTTTGGCCTTGGGCATTGGGGTGTCGCTGATGCAGGCACGCTGACATGGGGTTAATGCTAGGAATCACTTCTTAAAGTTTTTGATTGGTTGAAGAGGTCTATCTTTTCTCGTCATCCACTCTCTGTATTTTTCAGATCCATCGTGGTCCCCGAGAGATTCCTAATTTTGTCTCTTATCAGTTTCTCCACCCTCAATTAAACCCATTTTCATAGTTAGTCATAGTTTTGGACAGGTATGGTGATGAGTCAAATATGTATAGATGGGAAATTCAAGAGAGTGGGTGCTCAACGACTGGTCTTTGGCCTTGGACATTGGGGTGTCGCTGATGCAGGCTAGTGATGGGGAAATGACTCTTTTCAGGGATCGGATCGGAACCGCTCACTCACTAAAAAGAGCTAGCTCTTTTTGATGACTCACCGCTCCTTTGAGATATATAATAATGTATATAATATATCGAAATGTATACAATATGTTTGGGCCATCGAACATCCCTCGTTGTCACGTGAGCGCATGTGTCCAGACGAAGAGGCGCCAAGCGTGCTTGAAACACCCACGCACACAACACTTGAAACACTCACTCATCCAGCAATTGCGCAGTTTACCTCTAAAATCAACAAAAGGAGGGAGACGGGGTCCGAGGACGATAGGCATTGCAGCATAGGGCTGCTAAGCTGTAAAATTTAATTGCTAAGGCATAAGATGGCCCAAAACCATGTCAATTCGTATAACTTTGAAATTGTCCATAAAGAATAAATTACTTTGAGGACACTTCTACTTTTGTAATTCCCGTCATGAACCCGTTGAGATTACAGAAGTAGCAATTAAAATATCCAAACACGTTAAAAATCGCATTTTTGACCAAGAATTCTAAAAAAGTTTTCGATTTTATTGGATAGAGTATTTATTTGACTTTCCAAAACATATTTAATTTTTTCTCTGTTAATTACTTGAAGAAGTATTAAGATTTTAATCAAGGCGGGAAAACAAGAAGTAAGAATGGAAAACACTGGAAATGGCCATTAAAAGGCCAAAAACATGGCAAAATCTAAATTTAAACCTTACTTTTTTTTGCAAATATAATTTTAGAAAGTTTTTTCAAATATTTAAATGGTTTCTCTTTTGGAAATGGAGTGAACTTTTTTAAAGAGAAGGAAGAACAAAATTGTTTACACAAAGAGCAAACGCAAGGGAGCAAGCGATGCACTTGAAACTACCTTTAACTCTAAATTAATATTTTTGCATTATTTCCTCACTTCAAATGTTATAATACAAAAACTTATAACTGGATTCTAGTAAACTTTTGAGAGTTTGTTATTTATAATGTTGTCAAGTGAATGAACTAGAATAATTATGCTGAGTTCAAAAGTTTCTAAATTATTACTATTTATTTAAGAAATAGGACTGTAAAACTATAAAAAATCTTCTATTCATTTTTCCATCACTTGTAAAATTGTTGTTTATTTAAATATCCTTTTATTCTAGTTCATTCCCTAGAAATATGCATGTAGTTTATTTTGGTAGCATCATTTTTCAAATTGGTTGAATAGATTTTCATGTAGCATATTTGAAGTTTTTGACACATTTCTTTAAAATTTCATACATAGTTATCATATTTTTACAAAATTATTAATATATACTTTTAATATTTATAGCCCATTGCTATTGTTTAAAACACAAAACATAAAAATATCATTAAAATGTTTCTATACCACATTTAAAAAAAGTGTCTTGGACGTGTTTGGATACATTAAGATTTCTTTCTAAAACCACTTAGTTACCAAATGAGACTTCCTAATAATTAAAATGATATTTTAAAATCAAATAATAAAAATATTAATAATTTATTTAAGTACTTAAGATTTTTAACTATTTATTTTAAGATATAGGTATATAATACCCTCGAATAGTCGTTGTCCCAAAGATTTTCAAAATCCAAGTCCCCTCCTTGTCTTTTAATAAAATATTTTCAAAATGCCTTGTTTTGTGAAGACAATGCAATAAAAACGAGTTACGTTTAATTTAATTTTGTGTAGCTTTATTAAAATGATATCACTCCCGAGAAATCAAGGTTTTATTATAATTATTATATTAATGTTAAGTGAATAACATAATAACTGTTAGAATATGTTTTAATAACAACCTTAAGACTAGTTTTAATTAGTGCTAAAAGGCGTGATATGACTTAAGCCGTAAAAACACCCTTTCAATCTAAAATTGAATTAAATTTAAAAAAATAACATTTATGATAGTACATAGATATTTAAAAATTTGAAACTTCAAAAAAGTAACAAAAAGCTTTTGAGCGCAAAAGAACGAATATGGAATTGACTCTTCGAGAGCGATAGTTATCGAAAAGAGTCAAAGAGTTAACTCCCAAAAGAATCAACTCCCAAAAGAATCAGTGAGCGCAAACGATCGAATGCGGAAATGATTCTTCGAAAGAGCCAACTCTCGAAAAGAATCAACTCCCAAAAGAATCAACTCCCAAAGAATCAACTCCCAAAAGAATCACTGAGCTGGTGATCGCATGCGGAAATGACTCTTCGAGAGTGGAAGCGCTGATTCGTTAAAAAAGAGTTACTGTTCTTCAGCCCTGATTGGTTAAAAAAGAGCTATAGCTCTTTTTTGACGAATCAGAGCTCGCTCACTCCGTCAAGAGATCTAACTCTTTGAATCAGCTCCTGAGCGGATCGCCCATCTCTAATGCAGGCAAGCTGAGATGGGGTTAATGCTAGGAATCCCTTCTTAAAGTCTTTGATTGGTCGAAGAGGTCTATCTTTTCTCGTCATCCATTCTCAGCATTTTTCAGATCTATCGTGGTCCCCGAGAGATTCCTAATTTTGCCCTTTATAGGTTGCTCCACTCTCAGTAAAACCCAGCTTCATACCAATGCTCTAACCCTATCCAGCAAATCCTCTCATGGTAGCTGCTTGACCACTCCCAATTCACTATGCTGTAAATTGTTCCGTTTCACATTGTTTGTTGCTTTTCAATTTGTCACACGACTGTGGCAGACATTATTCCAATTTTTTAAGCCATAAAATAAAGAGTATAAAATAAATATATAATTCGACAATTCGAGAATAGTAGTGACTAAAACCAAAAAGGTGAGTGGTCGGGCATTGAAACTAAATAAAATTAAAGTATCAGTTTCATTTATATTTTTAAAATTATATGAACAAAAAAGTGTCAGTTAAAGAGCATAAATCTGACTTTTTCTTTAAAAATCTCAAAATCGATGCTTTGAAAACATCTCGTTCCAACTCGAGTAGCTCAATGTATTGCGCAATGCTGTCGTTGTCGAGTATGACAATTTGAGGGTAAACAAATATTTCTTCCTAAGAAACAATTCAAAGAAATCGACTCATGCTAGTCTGATGGAAAAGACCCATTCTTTCACCAAATCACAATTCCCCGATTTAGTAAACAAGAGCTTCATGTTTCGTTATCACCCAACGTATCTGCATGAAGAAAGAGAAAATATGTTTCCACGGAGGATGCAGGGCATCTCTAAATCGATAATACCAAAGGCTGTAATGTATTTCTTTACATTTTTATAGTCCCTCTAACCTCATTTACGATGTCAAACCCTCTCACGGAATTTCTATACTCCAGTTTAATTTATTGAGAATGGAAGTATATACACAAGTCTAACGTTTGAATGGCAAAGTAAGAGGTATTCACTACATCCGTATTTTTAATTGTTGATAGTGCACTGATCTCAAAAGAATGAAAGAATCAGTGTTGGTATATTCACCGAGGGTTTATGATGTTATATATATATATATATATATATATATACACACACATTCGCGGAAAATAAGTTCCGTTTTTTAAAAATAAATACAAAAAATTGTTTTTAAGCCAATTTTATGTTTACATGAAAGGTGAACATTCCTGAACTATTTTTCTACATAGTTTCCACCGATATTGAGACAGTTGTCGTAGCGGATGACCAACTTATCTATACCTTCCTCAAAGAAAATTCCCGCCAATGATGACAACCATATCTTCATCTGTAAGCATTTGAGGTACCCAACGGTAGCTCAACTGAAGGTAACCTAAGCGGTCGGAAACAATTATTTCGTGTAAAACAGCTCTTGAAATTTGAGGAAAATTCATCTGAAAGGATTGACCCAGTAAAATGTATGTTCCCTCGAATTTGTTCATCAACTTGTCGTACCAAATCGTCTTTGAAAACAGAAGGCCGTCCGCTCCGTGCTTCGTCGTGCACATTTGTTCGTCCTTCGTTGAATTTTCTAACCCACTTTCTCACAATACTATCGGTCATTGCACTTTCACCATAAATCTCAGTAAATTGACGATGCATTTCAGTAGGCTTCACGTTCCTTGCATTCAAGAAACGAATTACAGACCGAATCTCACAGTTGGCGGGATCTTCAATTGTTTTAAGCATTTCTAGTTATCACAACAAACTGAAAACACAACACAGATCGACCGTAATGACGGTAATGGAAAGACAATGGACAAGGAAGACTATTGCGCATGTGCGGAGCGTTGCTAGTACAGCTGCGGCAGCGGAATAACGAAATGGAACTTACTTTCCAAATGCGGCTCGTGTATATATACGCTCCGCGCATGCGCAATAGTCTTACTCGTCCATTGTCTTTCCGTTCCCGTCCCGTGATGTAAGGTATTGATCTGGTGTAAAATTTTCCGCAGATTTCAAATCCGTTGAAGATTATTCAATTAAAAAATTATTTATTTAAAGAAATTCTTATTTTTATGTATCTATCTAAAGTGAAATTTTCCGCAGATTTCAAATCGGATGAAAATTTTACTCTATCTTTAACGGTCTAGGAGATAGAAAAAAGAACAACATAACTAAAGTTAAAACTTTTTTTTATCCTATGCCGGAAAATCATTCTTCTCTTCTATATATATATATATATATATATATATATATATATATATATATATATATATATATATATATATATATATATATATACATATATATATATATACATATATATATACATATATATATATATATATATATATATATATATACACATATATATATATATATATATATATATATATATATATATATATATATATATATATATATATATATATATATATATATATATATATATATATATATATATATCGATTCTTATAGAACCTGTTGTGTTACTATATACGATCGATCCTAATATAACCAGGATTCACAGAACCAAAATTGTCCCCGCTTTCATATTGCCAATATAACTGTCCAAAACCCCGAGCTTATAAAAAAAACTAACTAAAATATAAAAATATGAACGTAGTAAAATTTATTTCACACTTGAGCAACACAACGGGCTATTACTGACTGTTCGGTAACAATACCAAAGTTGTGACCAATATGTCGTCTGGTTATCACGTTAACTACCTCTGAAACTTTGACTTCATTGGCCTATTTGGCATTTTATCGCCTCTTTTGGCGATATACATGTTATGACAGGGAGGGTTGGTAAATGTGCATAATTTTTATTGAGTGGTGACAAACTATTTGAAATCGATAGTCTACTACTACCTGTACGTTACCCGAGCCAATTTAGATGAGGAATCAATGGATCGGCATTTTCTCCGTTCCGTTATCCTATCAAATTACGAATGTTTGTTTCCACACGGAAGATGAAAGAATCTAAAGTTCATTTTATTACTAGTTTGGGTCACTTGATACACTTGCTCACTTGATACAGAGCAGATAAAAAGGTTACCATTTCTCATTCTACTTTTAAATTTCCTCTATCGATCGGGGAAAACGCATCGTAATTTTGATCCACGGTCAACACCTGAGCTTGCACCCCACTCTCCAAACTTCCATTCCACACCGTTTTCCCTGGGTGTATTTCTCTTTACTGTGTAAGTAAAACTTTCACTGTGTGTCTGTATGTTACTTGATATTGTATGTCTTTTGCCTGGCGCAACATGGACAAATTTGGCCCTTGCGCTATAAAACCCCAAAACCAACCAATCGTTCCACTCCAACATCAAAACTTTTGAACCATTATAGATTTAATGTGCTCTAGCCCCCACATACACGACGGGTTTGGGTTGGATCGAGTTAAGTACATTCAACTCTCCGGTTTCTGATCCGCTACTATACCGAGGCCAGATCTACCCAGAGAGTACACTGACAATCTTTAGTCAGTAAATAGCTTCCGCTTTTATTCTGTAGCAAATGTATTATTATACTCCTACAAAGTACTAAATACTAAATCATTCTTAATATACAGGTAAAAAGTTAATTATAAGTTTATTCAATGATTAAGGTTTAAGATATATCTCATTAAGATCGTATATTGCTACGGCAATATGCAATACCCTACAATAATATACCGGACAGCAAGATGTGATGGTATGCGGGAAAGAATATATGGTTTAATAGGGCTATGGTCCCGCTGCAATTACACTAGCAACCCTTCTGGGCATACTTTCAACAAGGTTTTGATACACAGTTATGGGTATTTGTGTCCGGTTCCTGCTGCAAGAACGTCGCCAGCTTAGCTGTAGATTTCGGACGTGGTTCCCTGGTCCGTAAGCGTCGCTCTAACTCGTCCCTCAAAGGTTCTATGGGGTTTAGGTCAGGACTCCGAGCAGGCCATGGAAGACGTTTTACATTCATATCATTATACCTCTGCTTGACAGAGTCTGCAACATGATATGGGGCGTTTTCGTATATGAAATTACATTCGTACATTCCATAAAATTGCCATAACGTAGTAAGAACCTGTTTGTCCAAAATGTTCATGTAAGAGTTGGCGTTCAATTGACCAGGAACAGCAGGCAAAGGTCCCAGGTCATATCACGAAAAACACCCCCAAACAAGTAGTCGGATTTTATGCAAATCCTTTGGCGTCCGGTCCATTATTGCATTATTTTAGGGTAGTGTATATGTGGCTCTATACGGAAGCAAAACGTATAGACATTTGTAACAACTGGGTCTAAACCCACCCCCTAATTATATATTCACCTCCCCTGCAATAGTAACTACTCTTCAATCCATCAATTCCCATTCTGAAGAACCTCTTTATATGTTATATCCCTCTATCTATATATAGCAGTCGGGTTGGTCTCTTCAGTTGTGTAATATGCTAATTTTTAGTGCAACGTCGTCCTCTTTGTGTACAACGCATTCCAATAACGCAGAATTTGCCTAGAGGTGAGTGTAATGTTATGTATTTGGAGGGTGGGGAGTAATTTATGGCGAATGCCATGGCAATCAACGCAGTGGGAGAATATAAACACCGATTTTCAAATTCTAGTTATCCGACTCAAATATTAATTGAGATGTTAGTACAACATTTGCAGACTACTGATGCAAGCAATTCGATATATGTGACTTAATTGAAAAGGCAACGCAGATGTATTCAGTGGAACAGGTGCAGTTGTGTGTTGAGGTCGATGAAGGCGATTGAAACGAACTATTCAGAAGCCAATGAGTATTGGGATTGTAATTTGCATTAGCATGTTGAAAAATTAAAACTAATATGTTTATTTTCATGCTTGTTTATAAAATTAAAAGAAGTCGTATGCTTAAGTAGAAATAAAATAATCGTTTCAAATACCAACCACTGATCTATTCGATCATGGGCACCATAAAGTATAATACTAAAAAGTTAAGACCATGTACACTAATGTACGCCGAACAGCGTCGATGCACAGATTACCATACAAACTGACCAACTAATGCTCTGCCGAACAGCGCCCTCTAGCAAATCCAATCCCAGGTGGCGCTTGCAATCATTGCATGTGAACATGGTGCAATTGGTTTTCTTTCACTTTGAAGGGTGGTTTGTTGGGATTCTATGACGGCCATATTTAGTCATGCTAAACGCCCTTCTGTAAACTTTAAAAAAAAGGGGGAAACACTAAACGAGCAGAACTCGCCACGTGTGGGTGTGTAGACAAAACATGACTACCATACAAACTAGCCAACTAATGCTTCACCAAACAGTGCCCTCCAGCAAATCCCAGGTGGCGCTTGCAATCGTTACATGTGAGCATGGTGCAATTGGTTTTATTTCCCTTTGATGGTTGGTTTGTTGGGATTCTATGACGGCCATATTTGGTCATGCTAAACCCCTCCCCCTTCGAAACGCCCTTCCGTAAACTTTTAAAAACAGGGAAACACTGAACGAGGAGAACTCGCCACGTGTGGGTGTGTAGACAAAACATGGTGAGATAATAATTCAAGTAAAGAAAATCTGAAAGGAATTTTAAAGATAAAGCTAGTGGTGTTGGTGGATCAGGGAGGAGCCTGACCCAGACAACACAAATTGATGCTTTCTACGAATGACCAGCTAAGCAAAATTATGTATTACAAAAATAAATTATAACACAATTACAATTAGCTAGTGGAACAAAACATGTAATTCAAAATTTAACTTTCTATGTCATTGCAATAATCTTATTGAATTATTTCTGAAAAGTTTAATAATAATATAATAGATTAATAACCCTAACATATTGGTTTATAGTTGATATCCCTTAAAAGTTCCAAGGACCATGGTAGCTCAGTTGGAAGAGTATCATATTAGCAACCAGATAGTTGCGAGTACGAATCCAACCGAAGACCATCGAGTAGAAAGGGGCCTGGTGCATGTTAAATACGTCATGGCCTCAAACGTCCTCATGTTGGTGTGGTGTGAAGTTTAAAGAGTGGGGTTCCAGCTCAGGTTTTGTCTTGTTTTCTGTGTGTAAGTCAATTACTTGATATAGAATACTGTATATGCCGCAGTATGGCCAAATGTGGTCATTGTGCCATGAAACACCAAAGCCAACAACATTGAGTGGGGTGTCGCAGCAAACATTTTACGGCTATCTTCATGCAGTGTGGAACATTTCAACGTCGTGTTGGACATGTCTGTTTACTTTTATCCAACACTGTCTTTATAATGTACTAATTTTTCGTGCGTAAATGGATAGTGCTTTTCTTTTATAGTTCATTATGGTACTTGGGGCTGTATGAGCATTTTTAGCATTCTCACTGCTCATTATGTATAAAACACCATTTTGTGTTGTCTGGATCAGCCTCCCCCCTGATGACGTCCTGACCCAGATGAACAAAGCCACTCTGATTAGTCACGTCGGAGTATTTGAAAAGTATGATTCAGCTTTGCCCATTTTCATTAGGGGTTCGGTTGCTTTGCAATTATGCTGATAGGTGTCAGGTAACGAAAATGAACCACCATCTGATTTTGCAATCATCAAACAACAAAGTATCACGATCTAAAGGTTGGTTGAGAGTCTGGGGCGTTAAGTCCAAAGACAAGACAATCTGTGACAAATTTTGCAGATAGAAAATTTCAAGTTCAATTTCTCATACTCACACCTATGATAGTATTTCCATACTTCAAGCTCATACTGAATTTTCTTGCAAGTTACCCTGAAGACGCTGCACCGGGGAAAAAAATGAAAATACACTATTTCCGAGGATAGGTAAACGAAAAAATAACCTCACATATCTATCAAAAGTTCTCCCTTGTTTTTCTACCTGATTGGTTAAAGGGCCTCGAGGAATTCAAAAAGGAAAAGTGTTGTCACCTCCAGAAAGCAAATGGCGAACTCAAGAGGGACAGGTTCGCTAAGCGATGACAAAGCTTGACAAATTGGGTTGCGAAGTACATTGATTGCCAACGCGAACAAACAAGCAATTACGAAAAGAGGGAAATAAAATCTTTTAGAACAAGTTTGCCCGGAGTTCTCTGAAAAGTCACTGTAAAAAGTCTAAAGTAAGCTAAATATTTGATCTGGGGCTTAAGTCTAAGACATTTTATCGTCACAAAAGCTTCAGGACGAGATTTAGGAGGTGTTTTCGGAGCTGTAGAGCTAATTGAAGTTAAAAAGTTTCGGCGGTGTCACAGAAGTCAGTTAACGGAATTCTATAGCCTATATTAGCATATTCAAGGCCTTTAAAAAGCAAGTTCCTGTGCAAAAATAACCTAGGTGTGTAACGTAAATTCATGGATCGCGCTATACTTTCAATCTATTCCACAAACATTGTATGGAAGACCCCTTCCTTCTTTCGTATCTGAAATTTCTTTATAAATCACTGTTCACGGGACGAAATTTACTATATTTGTAAAAATATTCATAAAATGCGCTCAAATAACAATTTTAAAATCATTATTTGTCAATTAGTACTGAAAACGTCTGCATCAGGGCCTTAAATAAAAATGAGCATGGAATTTTTACAAGTGTTAGACTAGGTATGTATTATTGAGCATTGTGTGGCTAGTCAAATAGTTCTCTAGACTTGATTGGATTATATACTGTTTTTGTTGTAGCTCATGAAGATAAAATAATACCGCTCGTAGCCAAACATACTTATAAAATTCCATCTGTTGATGAAAAAGAATTAGCAATATTAGTAGATGGTAAAAATATCCATAAATATGCATGATTATACAAATTTTTAAATGAAATTATTTGTCAAATACTACTGAAAATAACCTCACCAGAGCATAAATAAAGAGAAGTGAACTATTTATATATTATTGAGCTACGTGTGACGACTCAAGTGGTTTTCTATGCTTCGCTGGTTCCTATAGTTTTCAATACAATCATGACGATAACATAAAATACATCTTGTCATGGAACATATCCTTATAAACTTTCATCTGGTTGATGACAAATAAATTTACAAGATTACTAAATTGTAAAAATAGTCATAAATTGAGTGCAAGTACAATTTTTTAAATGTGAAATCTAATCTAATTATTTGTCTACTACTACACACTAATACAAAAAATGGATGCATAAGGGTTTAAATAAAGTGAAACATACGTGAGCTTTTTACAAGGTAGACTACGCATATATATTATTCTGCAATGTCTGGCAAGTTAAATGGTTTTATAGAACTGGCATGTTTCCTATATGCCGTTTTCTAAACCTGGCAGGGTCCCTATTACGGTTTTCAATACAGCTCATGAAGATTATATAAAATACTACCCCTCGTTTAAATGGTTTACTAGACTTGGCAAAGTTCCTATACAGTTTTCAATAGCTCAATGAAGATTGTATAAAATACTACCACTCTTATCAAATATCCTTATAAACTTCCATCAGCTCGTGAAAAATGAATTTACAATATTAGTAGATAGCAAAAATATACATAAAACATGCAGACAAATATCTGAATCAAATTATTTGTCAACTAAAACTGAAAATGGATGCATCAGGGATCAAATAAATAGAAATGCCCCTAAACTTCTTACATATAGTGAATTAATTACATGTTGCTGAGCAATGACTGACCAGTCAAGTGTTTTTCCAGAATTAGCTGGATTCTTTGCACAACTTTCAATATAACTCATAAAGATTATATGAAAGCAAATATATAACCTTATAAATTCCCATCGATTTATAGAAATTAGTTTATAATATTAGGAGACGGTAAAAATGTTCGTAAATGTGTACGTACAAATTTTCAAAACAAAATCTAATTATTTGTCAACTAATCCTGAAAAGATCTATAAGGCCTTAAATAAAAACCGTGTATTTATTATAAGTAGTGGACTAAACCTATATTACTGTGTAATGTCTTACGAGACAAAGTATTTTTGCAGACTCTACTAAAGGCTCATAACCATTAAACTTAATTATCAATTTAATATTTTTCGCGAAAATATCAAGGATGTAAGAATGTGATTATTTTGCTGGTACTATATATATTATAAGGCAATATATCAACGATTTGGCTCTTTCTTAATGATGCTATTTTCAAGTTTGAGGATTATTAAACTAATGATGTGACATTATTTTATGCCATTATTCATATATTATTTCCTTATATACGAAACAAAATTATTTTATTTATCTCTCAATGTGCGGTAAAAATAACACAAGCTGTCCTTCAATGCAAATTGTTGAACTTCGATAACTTACATTTTTGTGCAGAAGAGCGAATTTCATTTCCTGTACACCTGTGGAGGTCAAAATCTTTTCTTTCGTACCAAATGAATAAGTTCCATTCTATATTTTCTCGTTTTAAGATTTTCAAAATATCTCAGCTGCGCCAAATAGGAAAAGTTATTTGTACGAGCAATTAAAATCGCATTTGCCTTACATGTGTTTCCAGAACTCTATTTTGTCTATTCAGGTCATAACCAATATTATAAGTCTTTCGTCATGTTTAGGGACTCGTGCCTCAATTTTAAAGTGTAGGGGCCCAAGGTGTTCGGACTTGGTGCCCCTATCGCCTGATATATAGCAGTCAAAGTCTACTATTTTACTTACGAAAAAAGCAGAAACCTCTTTCCTGCGTTTAGATATAGGGCGCCTTCACACGAAGGAGATCGATCTCTCATACCGGTATGAAGGCGACGGACCTTACATAGAAACTATCGGAGCATTTCACACGAGAAGACTAGCAGGAGACCGCTATGAGAGACGAAAAAATAGTCGCCGAGGAAGTTCAGTCGCAGGAGACTTTTTGGGATGAAGGAGACTGATGTTGTATTGCAACGTATTGCGTCATTCACATGAGAGAGATTATGTTCTGGAGATTTTTGATTCCTAGCGATATCAGCTGCCGTTTTGAATTTGTTTTCCTCGTCTCTTTGTCTTATATTTTTCTAGTATTGGAAAGTTTAGACAATGATAACTTAATTAAAGCTGTGCAAATGCTGTCAGCTGTTGTGCCCTTTTTAATAAATACAATTAAATTAAATAAAAAAAGAAAGGTTCAAAAACTGAGGACCACAACTTAACTCAATTTTGAACGTATAGTCTGTTTTAAATTTATGAGAAAAAACTCACTGAACCCCGTACATGAATTACAGGTCAGGAGATGTAGACCAGGAACCTCGCGTCACCAGTAGCCCGTTGTGTTGCTCCAGTACGACGTAAATCTAACTACCTACCTATTATGAATAGACGTGAAAATTTAAAAAATTGTATGATCGTTACAGTAATGCAAATATAGTACTATTCTGTGATAACATCGCATTGATTGTCATTCCATGTAGATTGTCAAATTTATTGGTCTCTTAACGCGGTTTTGCTCAGTTCTACATTAATTTAAAACGCGCTCCAATTATGTTTTAAAATATGCTGTCAGTGTGACAGAAATCAGACAGTTTCTCCACAATTTTAAGTTTTTATGTCTGCGCCAAAAATATCCACGATCTTGATGTAGAACAAATACAAGAGCATTAAGCAAAAATGGTTCGTCAGATAAGTAAAATACATCCATCTCAAAAGTGATCTAAAAAGAAACTTGCTTTTCTTCCGGTTCCATTATTTCAAAAATAAAATTCCACAGCCTCTGGATAATGCTCTTTTTAACTGTCTCCGAAATATTTATTGCGATATTTTTTGTCTGAAAGAATTGTTGAGCAGAAGTTATCTTGATTACTTTTTGATTCCATCAAGCAATCGCCATCAATCTTCAAGACATTCCATATCTTTAGGAACAGCGAATGCCTTATCACCAACAAATGGTATCTATCATTCCAAAAGGTATATGCGGTCATTAGAAAAATCCATCAGTTATTGAAAAAAGTTAAGTTATTGAAATTTACTTTCCATCGCAAAGTGCCTCCTTAACCTTTCACTAACTGTATTCAGAATGCTATTTCTCTCTACTTTTTTAAGATACTAGCCCGGCGTTGCCCTTGCCCGTGGTGTTGGTTTGCGGAGATGTAAAGTATTAATCTGGTGTAAAATTTTCCGCAGATTTCAAATCCGTCAAAATTTCAATTCAAAATTTTCAATCGAAAAAAAACTTAACAATCTCAGTCAATATGTTTTTTATTTCTTGCTCTCATCGCGGAAATGAAACGGGACAGGAAATATAATCTGTTTCTTTTTTTTTAACGCAAAGGCCAGAAGATGCCGTCTTTTTTTTTTTTTTTTTTTTTTTTTTTTGAAAGAGAAAGTTTAATGACGTCACAATCTCTTGCGAAAATATAAAAGATATATTCAATTTAAAAATTATTTATTTAAAGAAAATCCTATTTTTAGGTACCGACCGAAAATGAAATTTTCTTCCGATTCAAATCCGTTGAAATTTTTACTCCATCTTTAACGGTCTAGGAGATAGAAAAAAGAACTATATAACTAAAGTTTAAATTTTGTTTTATCCTCTGCTGGAAAATCATTCCTCTACTGAAAATGAAAACGGAAATAAATTTAGAATATGTCATATCTTTATGCGATTGCCATTCCAAAGGAAACAATAATAATTAAATTTCATAAAATTCATTTTAAAATGTTCTAGATTGAATTTTAAAATTCGCAGCGACACGAAAATTGCAAAAAATTCGGACTACCTGTGTGCCAAATCTCATTGCTGGAAGTGCCATAGAATCGTCAGGATTTTGCGGCCACGAAAAAAACAAACAGACAAACACTTCCTTTTATAATAGTAGAGATTTAAATAAATAGCGTCTGAACGTACACGTTGGTATGGTTGAAATAGTAGTCTTACTGAAAGCGATGAAAACTTATATTTTACATCAATACCCGACATTTCATCAATATACTCGTGAATAAACTTAACATCTTTGTTGAGGACTCCACATATATGTGGATATCCACATATTGTGGATTCACATTGTGCCAAAAAATGGAAAAACCTAGAAAAATACATGGATTACCATGAAATTTGGTATGCAATATCCTCTGTAGCAGATATTCAATTAATAAAGTTTGGACAAGGCACAAAGACCCGACCAGCGCTACCATTCTCAAGAATGTTAAATACAATAGCAACGCGGATGTGGTGAGGACCGCGTAAGCCAATCAGCTACGAAAAAAATTATTGGCAGGAAAATGGTTGCTTTTTTTTGTCCCTGATGAATCTTCCGGGGTCAACCTGAAATTGAAAGATCCGATTGCAACACCTGGTAATTTTGAACCACCGTCAGATGATGAGATCAATACCTGAGCTGGAACCCAATTCTTCAAACCTCCACACCACTCAAAGGTGATGGCATTTGAGGCACCGACAGAGCACCAGTATAAACTTAACCTCAAACCTATAAACTCAGATATAATTTCAGTGTTTGCGAATTCGTCTTCATCCTACCAAGTTATTTGGAAGAACCATCTTCGTTACTTTCCCCTAGAAATTCTTTTTTGCCTTTTTCTATCATTCTTTCACAAATCAGGTGTGAAAAATGAGATAGAAAAGAAAAACTTTTAGATTTCTGCCCACTCCAACTTATTTCAAATTCTTCGATAAATTTGTATAAGGCGTATAAAACTACACTATTCGCCAGGTAAAATTTTCTAGTATTTTACCATTGAAACTTTCAGATGGCCTTTTAATAGTTAAAAGGGTAGTTTTAAATTATTAAAAATATCACTCATCCTCAATTTTTTCAATGTGAAACTTCCTCGTTTCCCAAACTTATGTAAGATTTACGCTTTAGGAGAATATGACACACTTAACGCAACTTCAGTATTAAAATAAGTGCCACTACCAAGCATTCAGATCCAGGATTATTCTTAACAACTTATCCGAGCTGGAAAGGGATGTGTGCTTAATTTAGAGAAAATCAGATCGAAAGGAAATTTGGTTGTTAGAGAGGAAGACGCATTCAAAGCTAATCTTCTATTCAGAGAATCCTCTTTTTTATTTCCTATCTTTATTTCTCAGTTATTTTAAGCTTTAATTTTAAATCGATCTAATTTTACCCAGACGCTTTCGGCTTGAGAAGGTTTTTGAAGGATCTCGACATAGTCTTTAAATTTATTTACTTCTAGAGATGGAGAATGTAACTGGCAATTTTGTAACTGACAGTTATGAAACAGAGTATCACGATAACTTCTTAATTTTTGAACTATCATATTTATTTTAACGTTTTTTCATTCAGTTTTAAAAAGGTCACAATTGAGTCTTATTCTCATAGGGATGTGTGTTTACAAGTGCCCCTGTATGTGGCAGGCAAACCACACATATATAGCAGGCATGCGACTAAACCTCCAACAAGAGCTTGAGTACTGAAAACATGTCGGTACTCACGCGTATTTAAAGCTATTTAGTGTCATAGTCTGATGGTGGAACAATGTATGGCTTGCCTTAGATGGCGCGGTTCGGCAGTTGTCCAACACGATCACTGGACCTATCATAGATTGACTTCTTCCACTAGGGAGTGTGTGACTACTTTCACTGAGAAGCTAATCTCTTCCCTAAATCCATCCTGGTGAATATCTGGGCGAGGTATCTCTAGATCTTGATAGACGAGATATCTCGTCATTAGAAGAAAACTGACAAGAACACGATATTATGACTGTAAAAAACTGGTAATATGTTGACGACGAGATACCTAGTCATAAGAAGAGTGACTAGATCTTGATCTCGTCATAAAAAATGAGCAATATCTTGATGACGAGATATCTCGTCATTTGAAGGAATGTTATTGGATCTTGGTGTCGTCAGCATTTTTATCGTCTTTTGCAAGAGTGTTCAAATTTTGATGGACGAGATATCTCGTCGAAACCACTGGAAGAGTTAAGTCAGTGTAAGGCTCCACAAAAAAAAGGAAAAAAATCGAGGAACCGAGGAAAAAACAGAGGAAAATTTGAACGAGTTTGGCAATCCATTCGTGAAATCTGTCAGATACTTCCATTATTGTAGATGATCGTAACTTTGAGTACCTACTATAGAACTCTAAATGTACAATCACCGTCAAAAAGTATATAAAATAAACCTTTTTTTAAGAACAAAAATATTTTGTTCAGAAATTTGTGCAGTCTTTCTATAACGTAATGTTCGTCATCCTATCGCGGTTCGAAATAAATCGCGGGGTGTTGTCCTCGAATCATTCCCTTCCGGATTGCATTGTATTGTCCCATTATTTATCAGTGGACAGCCTCTTCAGTGCGGAGAACAGATGTCAAGCTGACCGCCTTCGCATTGGACACACGATTCAGTCATCGTCATTTTTGTTGTGCGAGAGTCCACTTTTTTTGTCATGCATGCTCATCAAATTTTGCTATCAAACATACTTTAACTGACTATCCTATTTTTAATCATCAGCTTTCGAAATTTTTTAGCAACCAATTGCAAATTTGATCTTATTGTGTAAAACCCCTCATCCAAATCTTTCCTCCTTTTTAAGTACCATTGGATTTCTAAGTCTCATAGAGTTGTTTGTTGTTTCTAATCCTTAGTGTCTGACGATGTCAGACAAGGTCCATAAGTCCATTGACTCCAAGAAAATCAAGCACAATAAGGGGGTCAGAGTAGATATCCTCTCTAGAGAGGCCCATGCAGTCCAAGATGAGCTCAGCAGTGGCCGACGGGACAAGACACTTGGTACATGTGGCGAAAACCTTTTCACCCTCATTGAACGAAAGGCTCTTGAGATGACCACTGGCAAGTAGGGATGCGACATCAATGTCAATGTTTTCAAAACATTGATGTTTTATAAAAAAAAACATCGATGTATTGGAGCCGATGTCACATTACTAGTTGCTAAACCAATTTCAAGAAATGGGGGAAAACATTTAAATACACTGAATTTTAAAAACATCGATATGTTGTGGGCGATGCATTATCAATATCGATGTTTTAATATTGAACATCGATGTTTTGCTGTCGATGTCGCATCACTACTGGCAAGACGAGAGAGTGCAGACTTGTAGTCTCTGTCACAAGCAAGGGACGGTATCAATCCAGGCTTTTTACCCGTATACCAATGGTGAACAGGAGGCTCCAGCCACTTGGTCATTAAATGGCACTTTTCCAGGGAAAAGAGTTCCAGGGAAGTGAGTGCTGAGGAAGATGCTGTTGGAAGTACACAGCCTTCCTAAGCAAGCTTGTCTGCTATTTCGTTGCCGTGAATGTATACATGGGAACGAATCCATTGCAAGTGGACCGCGTGGTGCAACGAAAGCTGCTTCAGCTTATGTATGATGGAATTACTGGTCTTGTCGCCTACTAGTGTCCAGTTGCAGAGGTGTTGGAGAGGGCTGCGGCTATCAGATAGAATCCAAAGTTCATCAAAGTCCTTTTCGGTTAATATAGCCTCAAGTCCCAGATCAATAGCTATTAATTCGCTTCTAAAAACCGAACATAAGACTGGGTTACGGCGGCAAGCGGACGGTTTATTCTGAGGTGATTCTATATAAATGCCACTACTTGTTTGACCATCTATTTTGCTGCCATCAGTATAAATCTTAATGGCATTTTTAGGAATGTTGTAAGTAATTTCCAGGATCAATTGCCTGATATGCTCGGTGATTATATGTTGCTTGTTAACTTAGGAGGCCAGGTTAAAACAGAAGCTAACCCCAGGAAGATCTCATAGAGTACTTTTATCCATCACTATATTTATACTATCCATTATTTCTATATTTTTATATAAAATATCATGTTGTTGATTAGCATGTGTTTATTCATAGAATTCCATCATACTATTTCAGTTAATAATTTCTACTTTATTTCTTTTCACGAATACTTTATTTTATAATATTCAGTAGCCACTGCGTGGCCAGCCGACGTTGCCCGTTACAGTTCTTTTCGTGGGATCAGGTGTGACCACTGTTCGTTAACGATCGCCAACCCCCGGTGATTGCTAGGTATTCCCATTTGGTTTACTTCGCAAACGAACTCCACATGCAACGCCGTGATGGCCTTGAAGCGGCTAGTAATAAATGACAATAAACTAATTTTAAAATATATTAGATTAAAATTAAAACATCGGCCTGGACACATTAAATTTTACTGATACTGAAAACATTAAAAATGTAAAACAATAATTTTAAAAATGAGTCCCAACTCCATACGACGTGACACTTTACACGGGTTACAATTGAAAAATTGTTTATTTAAAGAAAATCATATTTAAGGTGTCGATCTGATGTAAAATTTTCCGTAGATTTTAAATCTGTTGAAATTTTTAATCTATCTTTAACGATCGCGAAGATAGGAAACCTCATAGTCTTTGCCCGTGACAAAATTGAAATCCCCAGCAAGAAAGTCATACAAATCAACAACGTGAATCAAAACACGCTAGAATTGGAAAACTTGGCATGATTCCAAAAGCATTAGTAAGAAAAACGTTTGTGACGTCAGCGGTCGAAAATTGAAAAATCCTCTCCTTACTTCAATCGAGGTAGCCATGTTGTCACATTCCGGAAAGAAGGACGAAAGGTGAAAAAACTAATAAATTAATTAAAACATGTTTTATATTAGATTTTAAAATTCAGGCTGGACACAAAAATCGCAAAACATTAGAACTATTTCATATAGAAATTTCATTAAATGTGCCACTGATTCGTCACGACACTGATCCCCGAACCCAGACAAACACTTCCTTTTATAATAGTAGAGATAACCTGATTTTGAAAAATCACAAAATTTATTTTGTGTCACATAAAATTTTTGCGTCAAACTTACATCTTTTACCACTACGTTTATATATTTACAATGATTTTATTTATTTTTATCTTGCGTTTGTGTGTGTCGCAGCTTGTCTGCTTTTTTTGAACCTTGCGCCATAAAACCCCAAAGTCCAACAAAATTCGGGATTGATCCCAGATCGTCGCCAATAACCCGTTGTTTTGCTCCAGTGCGATGTTTATTCAACTACCTACCAGTACCCTAATGTGCCCTCTAACACACTTGAGTGTTACTTGTGGGCATGCATACGAATACTATGTGAAAACGATTTAATTTGGTGCTCAAGCTCCCTCAGAAAATTTGTACAAGAAGAGTTTTGAAATACCCGGAATGGATAAAATAAAGAATAGATTGTACAGTCAACGACAAAAGTTTACGGTCAAAAAGATTCTTGGCACTTTAATCCCTTGCTTTTCGTTTTTACCGCAAGCTACAGCCTTCGTTTTGGCCTGACATGCGAAACGCTGTGATATAAATTTATGCCAGGAGATAAAACTTTACTAGTAAAGAGTACGAAGGCAATTTTTTCCCTTTTGTTTGCCAATACTAAAACGAAAAGAGTGTGAGCTTACAAAATAAATATATTTTCTTTATAATAGACTAAAAAATCCCAAACGGTGCTTCAGAAAATAGTTAGAATTGATGAATTCAAAAACGCATCTGACTTGAATGGAATGAAACAACCACAGTTGGACAATCAACAAACATGTCCCAACGACTATGTATAGAATTAATGAGATTATGCATTGTACGACTATGTATGGAATTCATATGAGATTTTGCACTGTACGACAATGTATGGAATTCATATGAGATTTTCATTAAACGATTATGTATGCAGAACCATAGACGATCTGGAAGTAAAAATCATTAGGTTGGAATATATTTATAGAATACTTTCTAGTGTATGAATTTTCCCTTCGGGATTGATCCCGGACTGTTACCGATATCACATTATTTTGCTCCAATGGAGCGTTAAGTAACTATTTACATACCGTTCTATTATATCTTTATATAACATTTTAAAACACTCGATGAAATAAGTTAAATGCCTTAACCATTCAAGCTGAAACATCAAACGATGGTGCAGTTATTATTTTCTATTTCAGCACTAATCAAGTGATCATCCCGTCAAAATTGAACAAATACCTAAAACTAAACTAGCTTTCATTATGTAGATGCTTAGATAATCTTCATATTCAAAGGCACACAAAATGTGCATCAACTCTATGGCAAAAGCAATGCTGCAGTACGTTCTCGCGTGGAAAGTAATAATCTCATTTAACATTTCAAACCACTCAACCCAATGAACTAAAAACTTTAACAATTCAAATATAAACATTAAACGATAGCACATTTACGTTCTGCAATTTCAGCGTTCATCAGGAAATCAACCCTTCCCTGTATCAATAAATTAAATTTAAAGTAAGCGTCGTGAAGTGAAGCATTTCTGCCCGGTCCTTCCTCATATAGATCATCTTCACGGTTTAAAGTGACTAAACCTCTTTGCATCCAGTCTCAAAAACCTCTATGTTATACGTTCAGATATGAAAAGCAGCATATTTAATATTTTAAAGCGCTAAACCTAATAAATGAAATGCTTTAACAATTCGAGTATAGACATTTAACGATGGCACATTTATGTTCTGCAATTTCAGAGCTCATCGGGGAAATCAACCCATCCCAATAGCGATAAATAAAATCTAAACTAGATGTCGTGAAGCAGAACCTGAGTTTTATGGACGCTTCACAACATAGATCATCCTGAAGTGCCATCCTCTTCAGACACCATTTCAAGACACCTCCCGGAATTTCAAAATGAGAGCTAATCCATCAAGGGGACATATTTTCCAAGTAGTCATACTCGAAGCATTAAGGTATAAATCTATCTTGAAGCAAGAGTAGGCTAGTTTGATCCCCGTTGACTCTTCAGAACTTTGATACCTTCCTTCGGACAATTATTCAGAAAATTAAGATTGATGTTTTACAAGACATATCCGTATAAGACAGCTAATTAATCCCAAGTTGTGTGTAATTATAGATGATAATGTTAGGAAACCAGATTATTGCTCACACAGGCTACCGATTAATCCGCTTTGACAGTTTAATTTGCTAAACAAAAATTTGTTAGGATGACAAACTCTACACCATTGGATGTTGAGGATTTTTTGTGCTTTCCTCTTGCAGAATAAAATAACGCGTTTTCTCTAGGGTAAAAAATTTGATTTATCTTCGGAATGACGCAAATTTTCAGTGAAGAAAAATGGTCACGTTACCATTTTTAAATGAGAGAAATTGCATCTTTATTGGATTCTTTACTGTTTTTTAAATGCGTGTTCCGGGTTAATAATCTCGAGATTATGTCATCTTTCTCACGTGTGAGCCTACCCGAGCGTAGAATGCAATTGCTTGTTTCGTTATTTATTTTATTTCCTGTAAAAATCTAGTGTTTTAAATTAAAAAATTAAAACATGTCTCACAAAGGGTAACATTTCTATGGAACGACAAGCTTCTTATTTTCATTATGAGGAATAAAAATTGGTATTACAAAAAGCGTGTATCATTTTTTATTTTGAAGAAAGTTTCCTATAAACGATTCTTATTCTTTCTTTCAAGTAACGTTTTTTTTAACTCTAAGCGCTTAGTTCAACTTTCTTTCCGTAAACATTTTTATTTCAGTCGTATTTTTCGTTTCAATATTTGTTTCTAGTTTGACGGGGAAATATTCTCGGCGATATATCATATTTTTTTAGCTACCTATTTCCGAAGGATCGTTAACCAAATGTTTTCTTCCCATTATGGTTATTGAAAAGGTGTGTGCTTGTCGTATGAAATGTTTCTAAACAATCAAAATGAAAATGAACTAAAAATGAGAAATAAAAATTATTTAGTCACGATCAAAAACACGATATTATCCGTTACGTAAATGCGTAGCTGATTTGAGGAACGCTAAAATACCTTCGATAACTAAATTATTTTGTTTCACAAATTTTTTTTTAACGTCAGATTTTACTATTCGAGATATTTTGTCATCAGGAGAAAACTGACTAGATCATAATATCATCATCATAAACATGTCCACATCTCGTCATTAGCAAAATTGACCAGATCTTGATGGACGAGATATCTCGTCAAACCCACTTGGAGGGTTACACACTCTGAGATAATAGCTCGTCTTGTTGCTCCAGGGCGACGTTAACTCAACTACCTACCTTAAACCGCTGAGCGTCACGAAATTTCCTTGTGATGTATTATACACGCAACACACCTAACCACGAAACGACAACTAGTGGTTGAAAGAATCCTAGAAAAAATTATATTGGTCAAATAGGTAAAAATGTGTTAAAAGTTAACCCATTAGAAGGTTAATGACCACTTCGATTGGTTGAAAGAATCCTAGGAAAATTTATGTTTGTCAAATAGATGAAAATGTGTTAGAAGTTAACCCATCAGAAGGTTAATGACCACATCGATTGGTTGAAGAAATATTCTATTGGTCAAATAGGTGAAAATTTGTTAGAAGTTAACCCATCGTAAGGTTAATGACCACATCAAAAGTGATTAGAAGTCATACAAAAAAGGCTGCAGGTTAAACGATTAGATGTGAGTTAACCCAAAAACAAGATTAAGGTAAAAAATATTGTTTAAATTAATTGGTTTAAAAACAAATTGGTGGCTTTAGTAATCAACCTCATATTTCAGTGATAGGTAGTAAGATGAAACAAGTGTTACGTTTTATAAGCAGGCCTGGAATTTGAAATAGACCGGTTTACAAAATTAGTACAAATATAGATAATAGATGTTGCTGCAATCGTGATTTGTTTCCCTGAAAATATTGCGTAAATTGTCATTCGTAAACAGGCGTCAAATCACGTTACAATGGATTCAAAATCGTCACCTTTAACAGCAATCACTTAACGCAAGAAAGGAGAAGTTTGAAGCCACCTGCTTCAATGTATGTTCTGAAATGGATACACGTGCCTCACAGTACAGATGAAATGTTTAAGGATTCGTACTGTAAACAATGTCCTTCTATTATCCCCAGAGAAAGAATTCGCATGGGTAGAGATCCGGGGAGTATGGAGGCCAATAAATTCCGGTGCCGGTCTCTTTGGAATAATTTAGAGCAATGACTCTATCACCTCATTCATCAAGGAAGGTGAACACTACAGAAGTACTGTGTTTTCGGGCACCATCTTGCATAAACCACGAAGTGTCTGGTGCATCCTCGTTGTTCAAATGAATCCATGACTCAAATTTCCTCCTTTAATAGGTTCCCTACTAAAATTCCTACCACGCTTTGCCAGTGGGAGAGAGACTTTTTTGAACTAATTTTTAAACCGGTCTATTTCAAATTCCAGACCTACCCATTATATGAACCATTTCTTTCATATTTCTATCCATCACGGTTTTGTGATATATATTTGTTAATGAAAAATTTTGCTAATGGCAAGAAATCTTGTCATCAACGTATTACCGATTTTATGATAGTGACCAGATCAAGATATGGTCAGTTTTCTTAACCTCGTGCATCACGTTCTGGTCATTTTTGTTAATGACCTAGGAGTTTGGGTTAAATGACCTTCACTTCGGAAGAAGTAGTAGTATGCGTCTGACCAGTACTTGTATTAATTAACAGATTCAAATGGTTATAATAGTAAAAGATCTACATATTTTGCTTAACAGAAATCATGCAAACGTTGACACCACAATTCTTTCTATGCTTCTCAATACCATCAATACAACTTTAATCTTCCTATTGGACGTTTTAAAATGTATTTGAAATTAATAGGCCTCTTAATTAAATTTAAAATAACTTTCTATTCGTGAGATTCGGCTTAGCAAATTGCTTTCAAATCGATTTCTGTCAGTTATTTATGACTCTTACTCTCATGGAGTAATTTATACAGTTCACACGTTTTGCAGGATTCAAATTCATCGATCTATTTTTTCCTCTCCCTTTTATGATCAAATAAAAGATAAATGCTTCCTTAAAATATTTTACAGCCGTTTTAAACCGTATGCTTAGGCGTTAAAGTAGCTGCAATGAAATTCGACACCATGTACAGCTTAGTGACCTTTCATCAATTATATGCTTACCTCTATAGCTGGTAATTTTGTTTACATTTACTTCAACTTTTTTAATATTTTACGAATTCATCTACATAAATATGGATGTTCATGTAAGAAGTTGAAAAATTAAAGAACTTTGAAGCCTTTCAAAAGTGTCGCTTTTTTCTGGTATTTATTTCTGGTTGAATTTCAAGACCACAGTTAATGCGATCTGGTAAATTTTTACATATCATGTAGATTATTGTGTATAGAGGTAACCCCAGGTAACCAGACTCCGAAAATACGGACGTAGCAACACAAAACAGCCTATATGAAATAAAGAAAAAATTACTGTAGTATTTATGTTACTATATATATACTACTGCTTTACTAGAATATTCATGCGGAAAGAATTGAGAATAATCTAAACTGTATATGTGTCACAGGTATACATTTTAAACTCTCTTGAAAAAGTTATGAAACCGTCTTCTATTTTGCCAATACTTTCACACACATAAACTGTATCATTTCATATTTTGCATCCATGCATTATAAACTGTATTTGACTTATTTTGTTAAGATGATATATTTTTAATGGATTTACTTTTTCGCTTTTAAAATGTCTATTTAGCTTTGTGTTGTTTACTTAAATATTCTATCCTACTTCTGATGTTGGTTTGTTTGATAACCTGATATTTAAATACGCAAATATAAAAACCACCATAATTGTATTGAATTTTCTTGTCTTTCGTTTCGCGTAGATCATCCCTTTTTGCATCTAGCGCCATAAAACCCAAACTACCAATCATCTGCCCGCCATATCAAAACAACCAAGGATAAACTACACATTTGGGATCGAAGCTAGATCGTAGATCGATTTAAATCTTAAAAATCTCGACATGAAATTCATCATGGGTAACAGGGACAATCGGTTTATCGTAGTTTTGATAATCAAATCTCTACTGTACTTTCAAGCTTCGGTGGTTAACATTACCGAGTTAAAAGATATTCTGTGCATATTTATTAACCTTACCCGTCTATGGACATACAAGAACCAATTGTCATTATTGACAACAACTTTCTTTCCCAATATTAAATTATAATTATTTTTAATCACAGTTGGAGTGACCTTACGAGGAATCTAATTCCATCTGTAGAAGCTTTCTTTATGGCGTATGAAGTAAACACATATACCGATTTACGTATATGGCGTTTGCATTGGCATCTGTCTGTAGCTTTGGATGAATCTTTTTATCTGGTGTGTCCGGAAACTGAATGAATGTTCTATAGTACCCTCAGCTTCTCTACATGCTGCTTTTGGATTAACTTCCTGGTGGTTTATCTTCGCGTTGAAAACTGCCCTGTTGTGGCGAACCTCTGATGCAAAACCTTTTCCTATGTGGATTTTTATCACCCCTTGGAGTAATAGGGTAGTTTTGTCTCGACGATGTATGTCGTCATTAAGAAAATTGGCCGGATCTGTATGAACTAGATATTTGGCCATTTACAAACTTGACCAAATCTTGATGGATGAAGTATTTTGTCAAAATCACTTAGTGTGTTAAATCTATCTCATATTAATGAAACTCTGTCTTGTATTAATACCTCATTTACAGAAAAAAATGTTTTAAAATTCCATTTTTATTTACAACTGGAAACAAATTATGGGCATATCTTCTTTCAGTGAGTACTAATTGGGCTGGCAATTAGGGTGCCGGATTCTAGATCGAAAGGTTCTTGATTTGAATCCGATGTAAGGCATGAATATTTGAACATCTGAAATAAATGTGTTGGCTCTTTATAAACAGGGTGTGCTTTGAATGCATGTAGGATGAAACATGAAACCAACCTTATTAGTGCATCAGGGTAACAACAAGTGGTTCACAGTTCCACCCTTGTAGTGTCAAGATGACTAAAGTTCTTCTAACAAGTCAAATTGGGCCGGAGTTGGTAAAAAAATCTGTTTACTTTGTCCATTTTAAGAACATTTTTTAACTGTACATAATATGTATTAGAATAGTATACTGTTTATGTACTGCACTAGCAGGTTTATGCATAAGAGATATACTGCATAAACATACCAGTATGTATTGCGATGATTACAAGTACACTTGCTCATATTTGTCTACCTGGGTGGCAAAAGGTCCAACGTCCATTTTGCAAATCTTTATTAACAGTTAATTTAGTAAGTTTTATTTGTTTTCTTTTCAAGTTACAAAAAATATTTTCAATTTTGTTTTGAAGCATTCTTAATGTATTGACAGGGGTTATTGCCATTTTTATACTATAAATTTTCAGAACATTGAAGTCACCTAAAATTCAGTCATAACTATAAATCAGTGAATTTGGACATTCGTCCTATGTTAACAAGGTGCAGATTTATACTGTTGCCTAAAAAGTAAAGTGCTTAGTACAATATTAAAAAGTTATATCTACTTGTTCAAAAATAATAAAATAAAGCTTGAATAAAAGATTTTAAATCATTTTTGAATCAGAATGAAAGTTATCCACTTTTTAACTCTTCCATACTCAGAACATTTGAATGAAAAGTAATTAATTACTACCGAAAATACTGAACCAGAGCAACACATATGTTTATTTTAACAAAAATTTATTTTTATCCTGCCCTTTTTTTCAGGGCAGCTTAAATGAAATATCACTTTCTTTAAAAACTTGCACATAATTGTGATCCAACGCAATTCTTAATTTCAGCTTACCTTTCTGATTAATGGTTTCAGAGGAAACATGGAAATGAAATTCAGAAATTTTCGACGATAACCAAGAATATCTTTAGAATAAAAGTAAAAATAAGTCAAGCTTAGTGAAAAATCAAAGTCACTGAAACCAGAGACTTCAAATCGATTAGTGCACTGGCAGAGATTCTGTATAATTACTTGAAATTCAAATTCCTAAACTAGGTTAAAGAAAGTCCAGCTTGTCCTTCAGAAATTGTACGCATGACGGGCCAGAAAGAAGAGTAAATGTCTTGGAAATCTGGGCAAATGAGGCTGCCTTCTCCTTGAATATTCATAACTTATGTTGAGTACAGGCAATTTATGCGTAAATGCCTAAGTGTATACAAATTGTAGAGAAACTTAATTGTTATATGTTAATTGTTATAATGTTGCAATATATATAAACATTAGTGAACAGCTTCGTGGAAAAACGGTCACTTGTTTACTGTCACTAAATTAATTTAAATATAACATTTTGACTTTAAAATGGATTGAAATATAATCTGAATTATAAAATCGAATTGAATTGAAACATAATCCGAAATGAAAATGATAGAGCAAAGATGAATGAATGGAAATACAATTCTGAATTGAAATGTATTTTTATTGCAATTTTTATTTAATCAAAGTTATAAAAACAAAGTTTCATCTGTTTTCACTAAAAGTATGATTGATTTTATAGTCACTTTCATTTGCTTTTTAATAAAACCCACGGTGGCCTTAAGAGCATATTTAATCGCAGAATGTTTTTATCATCTTCAAATTTCAGGATAGTGGAGATTGCTTTTAAGCAATTTAATATTATATCATTGAGCTGTTATAACAAATTTCCTATGGTTTGCACTAATACGATTTTCATGACAAAAAAAGTTGGAAAAATTTCATTTATAGTACATCGGTACTCTTTTAGCCCTTTCAAAAATCTGTAATTTGAAACACTGATTTCTAGCAATTCTATGAGTAACTCCAAAATGTTTTTCTTCCTTCTGATACACGACATGAATGTTGTTGCCGACCAACCGGTATAGTGGTTAAGGTGTTAGCCTCTAGATCGGAAGGTTCCTGGTTCGAATCCGGGTCCGGGCATGGATGTTTGTAAGCGTATGGTGTAGAGGCGGCTGGTGCACCTTAAATCTGTCGTGGCCGAAAGTCCTCACGTTGGGTTGGCGTGGAAGTTTGGAGAGTGGGGTGCCAGCTCAGGTGTTGCTTCGTCATCTGACCGTGGTTCAAAATTACGAGGTGTTGTCCTCGAATCTTTCCCTTAAGGGACTGATTCCGGACCGTCGTCAATAGCCCGTTGTGTTGCTCTAGTACGACGTTAACTAAAATTACCATTACGACATGAATGTTTGTAGTGGTTCATAATAACTTACAAGCTCAGGTCCCAGATTAACTAGCTCTCACGTATCAAAACATTTTCAGTCTTTCAAACCAAACCACTCGAAACGGTTTCATCAGAAAGTTGGTAACAATACTAATAAGTGTTGAAAAGAATTTGTAAGTATCTGCATTAAACATTTTATGACAAAATCGGAATTGTTTTTTAAGTATTTTTTATTTACGAACAAAGTTTCTCCCTGTGTACCACACAGTACCTTGGTTGAATAAAATGAAAAATAGAATTATAGTACACCAAAGACATCAACATATATATATATATTGATGCTTGTTATCCCACTTTATCCAGACAAACTAAACCAAGTTCGTGAGTTCATGTACTTTCAAAAAGTCCAAGTGGAGCATAGGATTCAAATATAGATCCCCCATGGACAGCCCCAGACACTTAAAGAGGTTACCAGTAGGTCCTGATACACATAGGTTTCCGACAGATCGGGAAAGCCTTTAAACCATGATCAAATTAAATTAATCTGGAATTTCTACGGGCATGTCTAGAGAAGAGAGCAAAGGATTCAAATACAGATCCTTCCTGGATAGTCCCAGACAAGCAAGGAGTTCGTAACGCGAGAAGTATTTGATTGCAATTACTGAGATACCCTCCTTTTCCAAACTATTTGCTATTTCATTTCCGCTGAGATCCACATGAGAAGGGGTACGGTGTAAAAGCATGTCATGGAACACTGACCGTTGTTTAATCCGCTTTGTAGTTGACTAGGTATCTCGTCACTATCAAAACTGCCCTGATCATGGAAAATATATCTAGTCATTAAGAAAAACTGAGCAGATCTTGATCTCGACGTTATAAAAATTGTTAAGATCTTGATGACACGATATCACGTCATTAACAAAACTAGTTTGATGTTGTTGTACAAGATATATCACCAAAACCACTGGGAGGGTTAAGTTTATTTAGAAGATCAATTACAATCTTTGTCTGATCTTATTCCAGATCTGTAAACATTGGATGGAGCTAAGGCTCTCAGTAAGTATATTCCTATGTTATTACAATTATACAAATTTTAAGAACATGACAAAACCCTCCGTTGACTTAATTCTGGAGGTTGTCTCAACGCGGTATCAGAAGGAACCTGGCCAGATCTTGATCTAGCCATCAGCGAAAAATTGATAGTCTCTTGATTGCGAGATATCGCTCCATTAGTAAAAGTGGTCAAATCTAGCTGGACGAAATATCTCGTCGAAACCATTTGGAGGGTTAATCGAATCAAAGTATTCAAAATTAAATACGTGAATTCGCAATACTTGATTTATTTAGTCGCATCGACATTGTTAAGAGTTAATGTTACGTTACAAGTTAAAGACATCCGTTTTGAAAATACGATTGTGAGAATTCACTGTGTGTGTGCCTTCTAGATAAGAAAAATCCAAATACCCCACTCAATATTTCCTCTTTGGCAAAAATTGATTCCGACAAAATGAAAACAATTTTTCTAAACCTATTGCCCAAACTCCATATTTTCAAAAGTATTAACTCAAATGACAAATAACAATTCGAGCTATTTACTCTGTTATTAAACTTGGCTGGGAGCTCGGCTATGCGGAAAAGGTTTAAGCCTATCGATTTGTGAAAGAGCTCCACGTTGCAGTACCATACATTTAATAAATATTTATGCTGTGCAACATGAATAGCTGAATGATTTTGTGCTTACAAGAGCAAACGTGCTATCAATGGAAAGAATGTGTTTTGAGGTAGAACGATTGGAAGACCCTTTTAATGCCCATTTCTCCTAGAGAAAAAGGTGATGTAAATATCAATATCCATTCAAGAAGTGTTTTTGAAATAAAAAATAACATCTTCAGTATTTTTTGCTTGTGCAAACACTCTTGAATCTCATTTCTTTACTCTTAGAAAAGTTATCTGAGGGAGCTACCAACATTTTGAAAGCATTGTGAACTCGAAAACGCTTAGATATTTTAATATGTGAGCACGGGTTCTTCCCTTTTAGACTTTGCATAAAATAATATAAACGTGAAAAATAGATATATTTCTTCCTTTTATTCGTTTTGCGATGCAGAAATATCGAAGTTTTTTCACGTTTTGGAGTTTTTCTAAATATTCTTTTAATTTCGTATTTCTCAGCTGCGACAATTTTCGAGCTCCGTTTCTTTTAATAGCTTTAGATGCGTGTTCCGTTATGGTATAAAAAAATGAGTTGATTTAACTTTTGTAGAAAGGACGCGTGAATGAACAATTTATACCTTTATTTCTAAATTAGGCTCGTTAAAAATGCAGTTGATAATTTAGAATTAAAAATAACACGCTCAGAAAATTATGCTTATGCAAACATGCTTGAATCGAATTCTTTACTAGAATAAAAGTTTTCTCATGGATCTAAAAATACTTTGCAAGCATTAGAAACTCGTCTAAAAATCTAAAATATTTAAAAATTGTCTAAAAGCCTAAAAGAATTTGCAAAGGAGATACTAAAAAGACTAAAAGATTTCCTGAAAGACAAAGTCTAAAAGCCTGCATAAAATAAAAATAAGCATAAAAAATAGATTGATTTCCCTCTTTTATTCATTTTACAGAAATGTCGATTTTTTTTTAAGTTTTGGAAGTTTTAGAAACATTTTTTTAATTTCGTATTTTTCTCAGCTGTGACAATTTTCGAGCTCCATATGGTTTCTATTTATAGATTCAGACTAGATTTTTCCATAGATTTAGATATTCATACATGTTGTTTTCCGTTATAGTATACAAAATTAATTCATATAACTTTTTTGAGGAAGAAAAAATACATACGCAGAACTGCACAGACAGCTTATGTATTTATTTCTAGATTTAATAATTAGTCTATATAAAAGCCTAGAGAACTTCGTCTAAAATTTTAAAAGTCTGTATTAAATTCTAACACTGCAAAGGGAAATTGGTAAATTACACAGACTCTAAACGATTTCCTAGAGAACAGATTTGCTGAAAGACAAAGTCTAAAAGACCGTATAAAATAAAAGTGTGAATAATGCATATATTTCCCCCTTTTATTTATTTTGCAAAGCAGAGATATCAAAATTTTCTTACGTTTCGGAGTTTTTAGAAATATTCTTTTAATTTCATATTTCTCAGCTGGGACAATTTTAGAACTCCATGTGGTCCTTTCTATAAATTTAGATTCCTCAATCCATAAGTGTATGTTTAACATTACATGTATTTAAAATAACGAATGAACTGTTTATAGCTTTAGTCTTCATTAGTCTCATTAATAATGCAAATGGTAAATTACACGCAAGATATATGGGGTTTCTAAAACGAGGTTATAATTATTATCTTTTAACCGTTTCCTGTAGATGCATTCTTCCAATTCAAGAAGTGGTTCGAATTGTGGTGTGTAAGTCTTGAAAATATCATCTGTTTCAAATAAGGAGGCACTTATGCATAAAGTATGATATTTAACTTTAGTGCCACTTCCATCATGCTTGAAAAATGTTATAATAATATCGGTTAATATTTCACAGAATCACTATAATCCATTTTTGAGGCATGGGCAGCTTGCCCAATCACATGTGGCTAATGTTTCCATTTGAGAACATGAAAATCACCTGTTTTACAGGGATATACTTATGTATAAAAGTAGGAATGTAAATTGATGTACTACCTTCGTACTTGAAAAACGTTGCCAAGACATATAATTAGATAACCATTCAGATGCAATATATTCCATTTTTGAGGTATGAGTAAGTTTTTTCAGTCAAATATGGTCAATTTTTTATTTTGAGAACATCACAATCATCTGTTTTACAACCCTCTTGTAAAACAGATGATTCTGATGAACTTATGTATAAGAGTAAGAAATTTAACTTATTATGCAGCTACTCAATTCGTACTTAAAAAATGTTGCAGTGTATATAGTTAGTTAACTTACTAGAACAAATTCATGCCCCATTTTATTTTAGTTAGTTTTTAACTTCTAATGTGAGAATGTTCAGAGAAATCAATCATGTTACAACCCTCTTGTAATACAGATTATTCTGATCAACTTATGTATAAGAGTAAGAAATGTAACTTATTATGCAACTGCTCCCTTCGTACTTGAAAAATGTTGCAATATATATAATTAGTGAACCTCACAGAACAAATTCATTCCCCAAGTTTATTTTAGTTAGTTTTTTACTTATAATGCGAGAATGTGTTCAGATAAATCAATCATGAGAACGAAGAAAAAAAATTACAAGTATGATTTTTTTCGTGATGCTCCCAATCGGGAATATTAGCCATATGTGACTAGACAAACTGCCCATACTTCAAAAATGGATTATAGCGATTAAGATTAGATAAAAAACTAATAAAAATTTGTGAAATAAATTATTTTTAAATTTTTACACATGTGAATTCAGTTGGTAGGTAATTAAATTTACGTTGTACTGGAGCAACACAACGGGGTATTTGCTACGTGAATTCGAGATATGTAAAATAATTAATTTTGTAAAAAACATTACCCATAATTTAATTTTTACTCAGTGAACACTGTTTATTGCTTCAACTTGTAAAAGAGAAAGAATGATCTGACTTCTCGATGAAAATCTAGATGGGTAAGAGAGAGACACGTTTTTGTTGAATTGCTGAGTGCAAAATCGATCCAGTGATGACAGACAGCCATATTCAATGCGTTCGCAAATAAATTCCACCACCACTTATTGGGAATGCTGTCAAAATTCTGTCCAATAGATCTACCCCCATCCATTTCAGAATTATATTTATGAATGCAAAGGTATTATAAACCTACATTGCTATTTCCATGTGTGTCTTTTAGCTAACTAGATTGGTTGGTGAGAGTAACGATTTGAAGCAACGGTCACTGACATTATGAATCCAATGACACGTTAACACTGATTCATCACTCCGGTATTCAAAAATGTTTTTTCTGTCTGTTTTTCGCATCTTTTATACCTCGGTCTATTCACATCTAAAGCAGATCTGTCCCTGCGGGAAAGAAATTTCGTCCTTAAAACACTGTAATTTGGCCCATGGTCTAAATTACACGCTGTCCAATAAATCTCTACTCTTAGTTGGCAAACTAGAGAAGTGAAAGGCTTGTACAAGGTGAAAAGATATGATTTTGGAGCTGTAAAGAAAATGTTGGGGTCATTGAATACTAATGAAAATGAAAAACTAACTATCGAAATTCAAACACTCGTACTAGGATGAACCAAAATTGGGTTGGTCTTGGGTTTATTGGTGCAAAGGCCATATTTTGTCAAGTTGCGCCTCAAAAATCGAGATAATAGAGAATTAATAAATATTGGAGGAGAGAAGGAACATTTTACCATAACTTAAGACTCTCATATACATGAAGTAGGACTTCCGAATTGGAAGTTTTACCACTGTTGCTATAAACTGAATGGAAATAACATTCGATGAAACAGTACCAACAAATAAGATAGTTTGTCGCTCGGTTTTACTTGGCAGATATCCCAGGAATAGGATTTTACCACTTCACCCAGTTGCTGATAAGAAAAAACTGTTTTACCATAGCAACTAAATAACTTCTCATACCCCTAAAGGAAGAAGAACAATTCTCCAATGTTGCTTCCGATGGAACGGAAACCAGTCTTCTTTCATAAAACAGACATTCTGAAATCAATTAAGAGCGGTCTGCAATTCCTTTTGAATGGATTGACTTGTGCATCTAAGTGAGTCATTTGTAGATCTTAAGAAACAGCCTATTTTCCTGTAAGAGTTCATGAAAAGAAAATACATTTTATTCTAAGCTTAGATAAAGAAGTATTTAAAGGTTAAAGATATCACTTAAATTCTGCGATTCCTTCAAATTAGATGTTTCGGTTCATTTGTATTAATATTAATAAGTATAACTATAAACAATTTCAAACAAAATAGAGTTTGTATTTCATTAGAGTCCATTCCTGTTGAATCATCGCGTCCAGGGACTCTACTTCATCCTACTCTGCTGTATAACATACAAGCCACTGCGTGGCTAGCCCGGCATTGCCCGTTCCAGTTCCTTTTGTGAGGTTAATAAGTATAACTATAAACAATTTCAAACAAAATAGAGTTTGTATTTCATTAGAGTCCATTCCTGTTGAATCATCGCGTCCAGGGACTCTACTTCATCCTACTCTGCTGTATAATATACAAGCCACTGCGTGGCTAGCCCGGCATTGCCCGTTCCAGTTCCTTTTGTGAGGTTAATAAGTATAACTATAAACAATTTCAAACAAAATAGAGTTTGTATTTCATTAGAGTCCATTCCTGTTGAATCATCGCGTCCAGGGACTCTACTTCATCCTACTCTGCTGTATAACATACAAGCCACTGCGTGGCTAGCCCGGCATTGCCCGTTCCAGTTACTTTTGTGAGGTTATTGGTTTGCTTCGCAAACCAAATGGGAATTTGTAGCCTATTGGATAACAGCCATAACGGAGTTGCCCGTGGTGTTGGTTTTCTTCGCAAACTAAATGGGCTTTTCATCGCGTCCAGGACTCTACTTCATCCTACTCTGCTGTATAACATACAAGCCACTGCGTGGCTAGCCCGGCATTGCCCGTTCCAGTTACTTTTGTGAGGTTATTGGTTTGCTTCGCAAACCAAATGGGAATTTGTAGCCTATTGGATAACAGCCATAACGGAGTTGCCCGTGGTGTTGGTTTTCTTCGCAAACTAAATGGGCGTTGCCCGTGACAGTTCTTTTCGGGGGGGGGGCACATTGCTCGTGGTGTTGGTTTGCTTCGCAAACCAAAATAGATAAATATTAATTGATGAGTTATTTATTAAAAGAATATCAAACGTATAAGGTATCTATCTGGTGTAAAATTTTCCCCAGATTTAAAATCCGTTAAAATTTTTATTCCATCTTTAACGATCGCTGAGATAAAAAAAAAAAAAAACACTGAAGAACACGCCAGTGATATAACTTTAATAATTTCTTTTGTTTCACTCGAATCCGTTTCTCAGGAAATCAAAATGAATGAATCTGGAATGAAACGAAGGTCTTTCGAATCTGTTCGCTCCCATTCAATACGGAAGGTGAACAAAACTGCCATGGTTCCAAAGGCTGACGTCGGTTGTGACATGAGGGAGAAAAAAGTATAAATTTTGATGCTCATTCATTTCTCTAAGTATAGTGGTTAAGGTGTTAGCCTCTAGATCGGAAGGTTCCTGGTTCGAATCCGGGTCCGGGCATGGATGTTTGTAAACGTATGGTGTAGAGGCGGCTGGTGCACCTTAAATCTCACGTTGTCTCACGTAAATAAAGTCCTCACGTTGGGTTGGCGTGGAAGTTTGAAAAGTGGGGTGCCATCTCAGGTGTTGCTTCGTCATCTGACCGTGGTTCAAAATTACGAGGTAAAGTCCTCGAATCTTTCCCTTAAGGGACTGATTCCGGACCGTCGTCAATAGCCCGTTGTGTTGCTCTTGTAACGTACACTTCCGGAATATCTTTTAAATGTTATGATAATATTTATTTTTCCTTATTCCAAGATATTGTGATACTTCCTGTGTTTATTTATACTTCTCTATTACTCTTGGAAAGGATATCTTTTCTTTTGACATATTTATGTGAGCTTAAATGGTTTTCCCGGAAGTTCATTTTTTTTCTTTTATGTATAACGTTGGTGAAAAGATATTTTTTTTGTAACGGCTTTTGAGAGTCGATTGGATGCTTCGTTGAAGTGTGGACTGAGTGCAGTGTTCGAATGGCGTGTTTTAGCCGTTATGTTTAAAACGTATGATGAGAGGTAGTTGTAACGGTGATGTCGCTACCATATTGTAAATAAATTTTTCTTTAATTCTTTTAAAAAGGCTATTTCTTTTATCACGACGTTACAGCTACCTATTAATGGTGGCATGCACTGTGATCGTTCCCATTAAATTGAAGTCTTGGACATCCCGTCCTGATTTGAGAATAAACTGTGGACATCTCGTCCTGTGTTCAGCGAAAATTTGCGTGCGTCCGGCAGCAACGAAGAAGGCCATCCGGTCTGAAATTTTTGGACATCCCGTCCTCGTGAGTGGAGTATTTGCGTGCGTCCGGCAGCAACGAAGGGGCCATCCGGTCCGAAGTTTGTGGACATCCCGTCCTCGTGAGTAGAGTATTTGCGTGCGTCCGGCAGCAACGAAGGGGGCCATCCGGTCCGAAGTTTGTGGACATCCCGTCCTCGCGAGTGGAGAATTTGCGTGCGTCCGGCAGCAACGAAGTGGGCCATCCGGTCCGATGTTTTTGGATATCCCGTTCTGTTTCTGTGTATGAAACGTGTCCTGTTACTGCGTGTGTCCAGCAACGAAGCTTAGTCCGGTCAGTAGAATTGGGACATCCCGTCCTGTTCCTGTGTGTGAAACGCGTGTGTGTTCAGCATCGAAAGGGCCATCCGGTCCGAACTTTTTGGGCATCCCGTCCTGTCATCGTCAGCAAAGTCCAGTTCGAACTTTGGGTTCCTGCTCAAGGACTTCCTGTGTACCATCAAGCAACTGTTCCAGATAAGTGGTTTCGGTTTTAAGTCTAAAGTTTTATGCACTATTATATTTAATGTACAATTTTACTTCTGTTTTTGTGATAACTTCCATTTATCGTAACAGGTTTCGAAACAAAAAAATTTCTTATTTGCAAATTTTGCTTTTATAATAGAAATTAGTATTGATTTGGAATTTATGTGAAATAGAAATTTAAGAGATTTTAGTTGTCGTAGATGATTATTTATCTTAATTAATAATTTAAATTTGTTTTGTATTTGAAATGGTATTTTGATTTAAATTTTTTTTTAATTAATTTTCTTTTGAAGGTCTTTTGGGTTACAAAATTGGTTTTTGTACATTTATTTCTTTTCTATTGTTCTATTATCTTTGAGTTATATTTCTTGTGGCTTGGCTATAAGGTAAGTCAGAATTCTGGACGGTTTCGGTTTCGAAAAGTTTTCATTTTGTACCTTACGTTATATTTGAGTCCAAAAGGGGGAAACTGTTTAGAATTTAATCATGACTTATTTAGTTAAGGGAAAGAAAGAGGACTTGATCAAATTGGTGGAGGAGATAGATTTAGAAATCACCGTAGAAAAATCCATAAAACAGTTAGTGAATCTTATTACTTCAAGTGAGGGATATGATGAGGAATTCACCAATGCACTTTTTGGTAGAATTATAGAAACTCGAAAGAAAAATGAAGCCTTTGAAGTGGAAGAAAAGCGGAGAATTGAAACCCTTGAAGTGGAAGAAAAGCGGAGAATTGAAGCCCTTGAAGTGGAAGATAAGCGGAGAATTGAAGCCCTTGAAGAAAAGCGGAGAATTGAAGACCTTGAAGAAAAGCGGAGAATTGAAGCCCTTGAAGTGGAAGAAAAGCGGAGAATTGAAGCCCTTGAAGTGGAAGAAAAGCAGAAAGAACGAGAGTATGAATTGGAAAAATTGAGAATAGAAGCAACTAGACAAACCCAGCAAGGTGCAGTTGATCATTCTAGACCATCGAATCGAGACTTGACCAAGATCCTTCCGAAATACGACATGAAAGATGATATGAGTCTTTATTTAATCTTGTTCGAGCGACAGGCAACTTTGCTGTCGCTGGGTAAAGAAATGTGGGTATCTCACCTATTAAGTTTGATCCCCCAAGAGATTGCTCATATAATAGCCCGTGAACCAGCTGACCTAGCTATAAATTATGATCACATCAAAAATATTCTGTTAAAAAGGTTCAAACTAACACCAGAAAGATTTCGACAGTTATTTAGTTCACACCATAAAGCAGTTGATCGGAACTGGAGGGATTTCTATCATGAATTGTCTACTTATTTCGATGGATGGATTGCAGGTTGTCAGGTCCTTACTTTTGAAAAACTGGGAGATTTGGTCATCACAGATCAGATGAAGAAAAAAACACCATCCGAATTTAAGGATATGTATCTCAGAGAATGGACAGAAATAAACTCCCCTACAGATTTGGTGGAACTGTTGGAGAAGTTTGAAGACGTTAGACGAACTGTGAAACGAAACCCTGTCTTTGCGAAAGACAAGTTCGAGGGTCGAGTTCAAAATAAGTTTGAAAAGACCGATAATCCACCAAGGAGAAGTGATACCATGAATGGTAAAGGGGTTAAGATAGAACGAAGATTTTCCGAACAAGACCCAAATCCGGAATTCGACCGCAGGAGACAGATGCGGTGTTTTCATTGCAATCAGCCTGGTCATATCCGACCAAATTGTCCAAAGTTGAAGAAACCTTCGGAAACTGTAAATTACATTTCGGACAAAGAACCTGAGAAATACCTGGAACCGTTTATCATGAAAGGAAAAATAAACGGTCAGGATATAAATTTACTAAGAGATACCGGAGCGACCATTGACATTGTGTGTCGGAAATTGGTGAATTCAGCTGACATGACTGGTGAACATGTTTGGGTACAGCAGCCTTTGGACTCCAGCTCAACTTGTTTACCTCTTGCCGAAGTTTTGGTAGAGTGTGAATTGGGAAAAACACTCACTAAGGCTGCTGTGATTCCAGATGAACTAGACCGCGGACGATATCTTTTAGGGAATCGGACTGCTGCCTTGTTAAAAAGGGAAGATTGTCAATCTGTGGATCAAATAAATGCAGTACTGACAAGGCATCAGAAAAAAGTGAAAGAAAGGGAAGAATCTCTCTCTCTCTCTCTCTCTCTCTCTCTCTCTCTCTCTCTCAATCTTTAATTAAAGAATCCGAAAACCCTATCCCAGCCGAAGAATTCAGTACCTTGGAAAAAAATGAAATGGAAACAGGGGAAGTAAGTGACGAGTTCACTCAGGTGGCAGAAGATCAAGATATCACTGAATTGTTAAAAGTGGACACTGAGCAGCTAATCAAGGCTCAAGGTGAAGATGAAGAGATGAGCTCTCAAGTAAAACAAATCCAAAATGGAAACCCTCCTAAAGATTTTGAACTGGAGAAGGGCCGACTTTTGGTAAAGATCAAGAAGGACAAGAGTGGTATCGAAAGGAAGCTCATCGTCGTGCCCATTGAGTATCGAGAAAAGATACTGAAATTGTGTCATGAAGGCACGTCAGGTCATCTTGGGACCACCAAGACCAAAGACAGAATGACCAAGTACTTTTTCTGGAAAAACTGTTACAAAGAAGCAGAGGACTTCGTGAAGGCTTGCGATTCCTGCCAGAGAGCTGGAAAGGCAAGGGACAAGAAAAAAGCGCCGATGACTCTTGTTCCAGTGATTACTGAAGTTTTTTCCCGTATTAATATTGACGCTGTAGGACCTTTGCCCGTGACGGACTCAGGCCAAAGATACCTGATTACGGCAATGTGTATGTCGTCGAAGTACCCAGATGCTGTGGCAGTACCAAACATAACATCTAGATCCGTAATTAATGCTCTCCTTCAGATTTTTAGTCGAATGGGTTTTCCTAAGGAGATTCAACACGACCAGGGAACCTCGTTTATGAGCGAACTCACATCGGAATTTTTTGAACGTTTCGGCATCAAGGTGGTACTTAGCTCTGTGTATCATCCCCAGAGCAATCCGGTAGAAAGGTTTCATCGTACCCTGAAACGGATTTTGAGAGTTTTGTGTACCGAAGAAGGACCAGATTGGGAGAAGCATGTCCATGCAGTCTTGTTCGCCTTAAGGACAGTTACTCATGAATCCACCGGATTCAGTCCAGCTGAATTGGTTCATGGAAAAAACTTACGGACTCCCGTCACTCTTCTATATGAAAACTGGTTACAGCCGGAAGAAGGAAATTCTTCAGTTGTTGAATATATATCCTCAATCTTCTGAGAAGATTGGAAAAATGTCGCAATCTAGCCATTGATAATATGGAGGAAGCTGCCAAGAAAAGAAAAAAATGGTACGACAAAAATACCGTGAAACGTGAATTCAATGTTGGAGATAAAGTACTGGTACTGGCACCCTCACCTGTAAATAAGTTAGCGGTTCAATGGCATGGTCCTGGGACCATTGAAAGCAAGATTTCGGAGACGAACTACTTTGTTGCCCTGCCTAACCGGAAAAATTCGTCACAAATCTACCATGTAAATCTATTAAAACCTTATTACCAGAGGCCTGAATTCATAAATCTGGTCACTACTTGTGAGGATGAAGAATCAGAGTTGGAAGAAGAATTCCCGCCCGTGGAAAACAATCCCAATATTTTTGATCTCGAGGAGATATTGAGAAACAGTGAAGTGAAAGGAAGACTGGATGACGACCAGATTGACCAGCTCAGTTGTATTATATGTAAATATTCCAATTGTTTCTCAAACGTGCCTGGCCTCACAGATCGTATCCAGTTTGATATCGAACTTTCTGAAATAAAGCCCATCTGTGCGAGGCCATATCGAATGTCGGTCCGACAATCTCAGATCTTGAAAGCCGAAATTGAAAAGATGCTCCAAATGAAAATTATTGAAGTGGGTGAGAGTGATTTCACTTCGCCTATGATTTTAGTTGAGGTATCAGGGAAAGACCCAAGGCCCTGCATTGACTATCGAAAGCTGAATGAAATCACGAAAACTCAGTATTTTCCTATCCCTAACATCGAGGAAAGAGTGGAAGCCGTCTCCAATGCCAAATTCATCACTGTTCTGGATTTGTCAAAAGGTTACTGGCAAATTCCTATGACTAAAGGTGCTCAACGGTATGCCACTTTCGTGACAAGTTTCGGATCGTTTCGACCATTAAGGGTGCCGTTTGGGCTGAAAAATGCTCCTTATTACTTCAGCAAAAAGTTCTCAACAGCAGAGCGAAAATACGGAACTACAGAAAAAGAATGTGCCGCTATTGTGTTTGCTGTCAAGAAGCTACGATGCTACCTGGATGGACCTACCAAGTTCTTTATCCAAACTGATCATAATCCTCTAGTATGGTTAAAAAAGAACTCTGGGGTAAATCCACGTCTCATGAGATGGGCTCTTGCATTGCAGCCCTGGAACTATGAGGTAATCCATCGTCAGGGCAGAAAACACCAGAATGCTGACAGCCTTAGCCGACTGTTCTGAGTTACCAAAATGTCCTTTGAGTTTATTTTTATTGTTTTTTTAGGTAACTTGGCAGTTGTATGTATATTTGTAAATATTTGTATAAAATTTTGTAGAAATTAGTTTTTTTTTTAAAGTTATGGTAACTTTTTACAGGGTAAAAAGTTATTCTAAGGGGGGAAGAGTTGTAACGTACACTTCCGGAATATCTTTTAAATGTTATGATAATATTTCTTTTTCCTTATTCCAAGATATTGTGATACTTCCTGTGTTTATTTATACTTCTCTATTACTCTTGGAAAGGATATCTTTTCTTTTGACATATTTATGTGAGCTTAAATGGTTTTCCCGGAAGTTCATTTTTTTTCTTTTATGTATAACGTTGGTGAAAAGATATTTTTTTTGTAACGGCTTTTGAGAGTCGATTGGATGCTTCGTTGAAGTGTGGACTGAGTGCAGTGCTCGAATGGCGTGTTTTAGCCGTTATGTTCAAAACGTATGATGAGAGGTAGTTGTAACGGTGATGTCGCTACCATATTGTAAATAAATTTTTCTTTAATTCTTTTAAAAAGGCTATTTCTTTTATCATGACGTTACACTCTAGTACGACGTTAACTAAAATTACCATTACCATCATTTCTCTAAAGAAGCAAGAACGATGAAAAATACTATTAAATTCATTTTTAAATGTTCTAGATTAAATTTTAAAATTCGTAGCGACCCAAAAACTGCAAAAAATTCGGACTACCTCTATGCCAAATCCCATTACTCGAAGAGCCCTAGATTTGTCAGGACTTTGCGGGCAAAAAACAAACAAAAAAACACTTCCTTTTATAATAGTAGAGACTAGCTGAACTATCCAAGGTTGCTCGGATTAAATTGTTTGCAATTCATCGTAAAATTACTCAATGTTATTCTTATGGGGATTTTGAATTTTTAGAGCCCCCTCTGCACACCTAAGACAAATTGAACGGGGTTATTAGATAGCCTATTATTATCAGGGTTATTAGGTACACGTTACCAGCAAGGTTCTAAAGAATAAGAGTACCAAATGTGGTGTGGATTTGTCAAAAGGCGTAGATTTGAATAGAAAAGAGACATAAGCCAACTTGGCTTTATATAGAAGATAATTGTAGCTCATAGTTTTGACTATATTATAAATGTATTTTAGAATTATGTATTGGGATTTCTATTTTAGAATTTACTATAGAATATTAGAATAGCTATGTTTCGATTTGCTAAATTTGAATTGCTATTTTACAATTTTCTAAATCTTAATAGCTTGCTTAGAATTTCTATATTAATGATGGCTATTTTGAATTTTACCAAATTAAAATTGCTATTTTAGAATTTATTATATTAGATTTCACTCTTTTAGAATATACTAGATAATAATTACTAATGTAGAATTTACTACAATAGAATTACTGTTTAAAAATTTACTGTATTAGGATTGCTATTTTGGAATTTCCTATATTAGAATAACTATATTAGAATTTACTTTATTAGAATAACTATATTAGAATATACTGAATAGAATTGGTATTTTTTAATATACTGTTTCATGATTAGAATTTACTACATCATTATTACTGTTTTAAAATTTATTACATTACTAGCTACTGCGTGGTTACCTAGCGTTGCCTGTGGTGTAAGGTATTAATCTGGAGTAAAATTTTCCTCAGATTGCAAATCCGTAGAAATTTTCAATCTATCTTTAACGATTCCGATTTTACGATAAAAGAACTTAACTATCCCAGTCAAAATGTTTCTGTTTTTATTTTTGTTTTAAAGCGAAGAGCAGAAAATGCAATCTGTTTAATTTTGGAAAGCGAAAGTTCACGTGACGTCACAATCTCTTGCGAAAATATAAAAGATTAAAGGAAAATCAAACGAATAAAGTATCTATCTGTTGTAAAATTTTCCGCAAATTTCAAATCCGTTAAAATTTTTATTCTACCTTTAACGATCGCTGAGATAGAAAAAAGCACTGAAGAACGTCAGTGATAACTTTAGTAATATTTTGCTTTACTGGAATCCGTTTCGCAGGAAATCAAAATGAATAAATCTCGAAACAAACGAAGGTCATTCAAATATGTTCTCTCCCCGGAAATAAAAAAAATTTGCATGCTTCCAAAGGCTGACGTGAGGGCGAAAAGGCTAAATTATGACGTTTCTTCACTACGCGAAAGATATAAAAATGGTGAAAAACTTTTAAATTCATTTAAAAAGGTTCTGATTGAATTTTAAAATATGCCTCGACCCTAAAATTGCAAAAAATTCGGACTACCTGTGTGCCAAATCCCTTTACTGTAAGTGCCATAGATTCGTCAGGACTTTGTGGCCAAAAAACAATCAAACACTTCCTTCTATAATAGTAGAGGTAATTACTATTTTTGAATTTACGAAATTAGATTTGCCTATCTTGAATTTACCTATATTAGAATTGTTACATTAATTTACTATATTATCTAGGAGTAACACGACAACATGACTATAATATCATTACTAAGCTTGTGTTTAAATTTATCTCCCCTAAATTCTTCGAAATATTTAAGATGCAAGAATGAAAAAAAAAAAAAAAAAACTCCAAATTCATTTACTCGCATTTTCTTTCACAATATCTCACGTAGCAAAAAATGTCCGTAAATCCATAGTAGGAATAGACAGGAAGGATGGCTGCCTAGTATGGGTTTTGGTTGGCAGGTTTGGACACAAGACATACAATATTAAGTATTGGTTAATCAAGTATGGTATCAAGTGATACATACACAAGAAAAATACAGTCAGTAAAGATGGTTGGTTAGTTAGGGTTTTTATAGAGCAAGGACCATTTTTGGCTGAAAATGTCAATTCACACTTATGCAAAGAAGATTTTACTGTCACAGAAAAGAGAGAAGACCAGGGAGATATCGAATCTGCGCCGCCTACAAGTCGCAGGTTGCTCGCACAGTGGGAGTGCCCACTGAGTCACAATGGCCCCATTCTGAGCCCTGAATAGCTAATAAAGGATTCTACTAATCAAATAAGTGATCACCCAATCTGAATATGAATAAACTACACGAAATGGAGAACAACAAAAGCTCACAAATGTCTCAACAAAGCATTGTAATACTTCAATGATTCAAATTCCACAATCAGGAAGTAACTGAATCACCAAGACTGCATCCTTGTATTTTCAACACATCAAGCCGTGCAAATTTTAATCACAAAAGTAATTAATCGAAAATAGTTTACGTCCTCGAAACAATTAACGAGTTTGTTTTTGTGAAAACAAGCGTCAAACGCGCACTCGTTTACGAAATTCGAGACAAATTTTCAGAAGCGAAGTTAAAAATTATTCCCGAGCTTTAAATGTACATCAACTCCATCAGGAACAAGGTCATTCCTCTACTTGAGTGATTGTATCCAGAATGACGCATATACGATCCAGAAAAGGATGAATTGATGATGAAAAGAAAGGGGGAAACGCGTTTAATGATCTTTTAACGACAACTTTGTTGAAAATTATTGATTTCCCAATGAATTCTCTCTCTCAAGTTGCTCTTGAAATCAGTTGATTTGTAATGTTTCGGAAAACTGTTGATATTTAAAGTGCTTAAGTTGAAAGACGATTGTTGATTCTTTGTTGCCTGGCCTGTTTACGATTCCCTAAACTCGGTGGAATGTTTAGGATTGGGAACTCGTTATCGATTGATGTTCAATGTTTTCACTCTGTCCCGAGTGCTTGAGAATAGTTTCTCAAATGTGTTCCGTTCATTATGTTTTGAAAATTCTATTCCTTATGTTAAAGCAATGTGTTCATTCGATTGAAACTTTAACTTCTAGAAATTTTGTAAAGTACAGAAACGCTCAAAAGTTTTGTGATAGTTAAACGGAATTTTTTGAAAATTCCAATTCCTATGTTGAAATATTGTGTTGTATTTTGCACTCATTCCATTGAAACTTTAACCTATTGACATTTAAAAGTTCAGAAGCGATATAAGGTTCAACTATTGTTAAACGAGACTTTTTGAAAATTCTAATCCCTATGTTAAAGCCGTGTTTTGTTATACGTTAAAAAAGCCAATTTTGACGAAAATGTGCAATTTTTTAAATTCTCCTAACGAATTCCATGTACGTTTGTGCTTCTAAAACAGTTCCAACTTTTAATGTGCGATTATAATAGAAAAAAAGTTAGGTCAATTTAAAATTTGAACGAAATCGTTAAGTTATACCGGAAGTAGCATAACGAAACCAGAACTAATTAGAATATTATATTTTTACCCTTCATCTGCTTTGAAAGTTAAAATATTTTATAATTATGTTGACAAAAATTGACCACTACAATTTTTTATTAAAATTCACTTATTTGTTAGAAGAATTTGGCAGTATATATATATATATATATATTTACTCTCTTGGATTTTGTTTTCAAGTATTTTTCTCAGAATTACATTTTAGGCATAAACATTGAATTCCAGAAATAATAACTAAAAAAGTTATTAAAATGTATTAAAAAAAATTTTATGCATATTCGAAATAGTGTTTGCTAGTGCATGTACTAGAATCATATTGATACCTTTAATTTTTTCTTATTCATGAGCTTACATTTGAATATTGATGTTGCAAAATGGTCACAAATCCTTTAACAATTTTTCGATGAGTCATACAACCTTTATTTTTTATATATCTTTCTACTTCTAGTTGAAGCATAAATAACATCATGAAGTTTACTCTGATCATGCTTTTTTTGCTACTAATTTAAAATGTATGCCCTCTGGTTATTTTTCAAAATTTTGTAAAAAAACCTCATATTTACACACACAATTTCATTTTTTTGTTAAATTTCTTTCTTTAATTTTAATTATTCATAGAGCAAAATTAATTTTAAACACAGATAACTCAAAAAATAACATTAAATTGCTTCTGCAGAGCATTTTTTTAAAAAAGTACTCCGAACGTATGCGGATACCTTAACAGTTAAATTTTTAAAAACTTTACTACCAATGACCCTTTCAGCCAATTTAAACTCATAACTGTTCAATGCCCTAGAATCGCCGTTGTGCATTCTGATTATATACATTTGTATGATGTAGGATTGATTTGTCGGTTCTAAGGTTATTTTTTTGTTATTCGATTTTATATATTGACTAGCAAAATACCCGACCTTACTCGGTTTGAATTGGTTTACTCTAGATTGAAGAGATAATCAAAATATATAATGACTTACGTTTTTTGTAGAATAAAAATTTATTTTAACATCTTTCGCCATCTTTATATTTTCTACAACTTACTTTGGACACAAATCCTACACATGCATATCCATTCATGTAATACATTTCACATACATCACACAATTGCTGTATGACAAAGCTACAAAATGACGAAAGGTGATACTAAGGTTACTACTATAAAAGACGATTTTGAGGGAGATTTGGAATTCCCTTTCTTAAGTTATTTTCATGTTTAACTCAATTAATTAAAATTACGATTTACGGCGAGTGCTACTCATAGTCAACAAAACAATATTTTTTTACTTGTGGCACTCTTGCCTCCGGTATGCGACATTGTGAATTTTTGCAATCTTCTCCTGTCATTATTACAACGAATTTTTTAATGTTGGAAAAAGTTCCAGTTTGGATTAATAAACATTATTATTCTTTCAATAACGGCATTATTCTTTAAATAACGGCATTATTCTTTAAATAACGGTATTATTCTTTAAATAACGGAATTATTCTTTAAATAACGGCATTATTCTTTAAATAACGGCATTATTCTTTCAATAATGGCATAACTACACTTAAAATTTACTGAAAATTGATACTGACTTACCTAACATTTTTAAGTCTAATACTTTGTGGTGCTGTTGCGTGTGATGAGAAGGAAAACACATTTATTAAAATAATAAATATTTAAAACTGGAAACAGCGAAGTAAAACAAAATAAAAGAAGTCGCAAAAAATTGTTCTAAAGATATTAATTTGTGATTCAATTTTATCTCTTGATCTCGCACAGTTTCCACAACTTACAACTAAAAGTGTACAAAATTTAGAAATGTGAAATTAATTCCGAGCGAAAGAACCAGAAAAAATATCACTGCTCGCGCGATCTTGTTCATTCTCGTTTCATTGAAAAATATCGTCTGTCCCAAATATTCGGAAATCGTTTTCATTGCGCAAAGAATAAAAATAAGACTCGAAATAAATGAAATATCAGAGATTAAATTCCATAAAAAAAAAAAAAAAAAAATTTGAAGAATAATTACTTTTTTCAGCAGTACTGGTAAAGCAATCGAAGTAATCGTAATATTCAATAGACATTCCAATTTTTCAAAACCTACCAAATTATGGTTGATTTAAGTATACTTACTCAGGTGTTTTAGCATGAAACTCAACTAAATATAACGATAAATAAATGTTTAATATTGCGTTCACTAAACTAATAGATAGTGTATAAAATAAAATACATTGCAATCAAATATCTGGAATACAATTCATGTGATGTCTACACAAACACACAAACACAAAATTGAGCATAGAACAGAAAGACGGACAGACAGACTTTCGCAACCAATACCACTCACTAAATGAAGATAAGTACTCACTGTATGCAAATTTTCATGAAAATATCTTAAACCGCGTGGACGTGTATAGGGCACAACATACAGACAGACAGACAGACAGACGGACAGACAGACACCAAAAGAAAAAAAGGCGGATTCGGCATCAGAAGGGTCCAAAACGGATAGAAAACTTGAAATGGGTCGAAAATATTGAATGTACAAACAAACACTCCATTCTTATTTATATAGATAAAACAAAATAATGCGAACACTATGCTTTAAGAAAGTTATTTTATTCTTGATTAGTACATAGCCAAACTCGATGTAATGCCCTTATTTTGGATTATAGTTGCCTTGTCAACACACTCAAGGTTACAGCTTTGTAGTTAGGTGTTCGAAATATCGCCCCTGTGCTTAAAAATCGCCTACTCGTGTTTGCCAGCTACTATGTGCGACATCTAAGAGTTTATGTAGTTACCTTGACGGTCTAGGGTTTTGCCACGCGTAACGTCACCGGCAAGTATCCTATCAGTTATACCAACAACACTATTAAATCTGAAGTATTTGAGCCTGTGATCATGCAACGCATTTTTTTTGTCTCCAATCCATTCAAGGAATATCCAGATAAGTGTTTCCAAATCAGAATTTCGTTTATATGATTTGAAAGTACATTAACTACTAAAGGTAGGTATGTAGGCTCTACTAGCAACTCGTTTTTAATATTAGCTCCTAATTTCGCTTGGTGGGTGGTAATAGGAACAGGGGTAGTCGATAATAGGAACACACTCTTGAAAATACACTTGAGAAATTTCTCGAAGTTTTACTAGTTAACTTAATCTGACATAAGTAAAGAAGGTATGTGATCCCTGGAAACCGAAGGAGAAAAACTCCTAGTAATATTAATTTAGTTTCCAGCTTGATTTCTTAACACAGGAGGCTGATATACGAAGAAATAGTTAGGGAAGGCGATTTTCGAAACACCTACCCTATATTTTAAATTACAGTTTGCAAAATTGAATTAGGAGTGAAGATAAACTTTTTCATTTAATTATTACACACACTGTTTCCCACCATGCAACTTGCATTTTTCCTTGAAGGATTTCTACCTTTTGACTAGTAGAATACTTTATATAAGATTCTTTCAACTAATATGTGACTATTTTGTCATCGTTTGTGTTGTAGGATAACAGTAATACATTGACACTCTGAGTTAACATATTTTCAAAACAACGAATTGAATTTTTCGTCTATTTAATGCGTCCGGAAGAAGTCACATAGTTGTGATATCGAGAGCTACTTTGTCTATGCCGCGGACATTATAAAATTCTCATTGTGCATGTCCATTATTTGACGTTGTTTGTCTTGTGTTTGGCGTAGCTTGGCCAAATGTACCTAAATAACATATTAAAAATCTTAAGGGGCAGAAGTGTGATCTCTCCTAGAAAGAGTTTTCACTAAAATGTACATTTGAAATCATAGAAACTGACTTAGACAATGTTTCAAAAACTCTTCATTAATGTGTGGAATCCAGTCTTGTTTGTTTCCACGCCAATTGAGCCATTAATTGATAGATAGAGAAAATTATATGAGAGAAACTTTGTAAGAAAGCATTTACCAGTTAAATTTGAAATTCTAAATAACATATTAGAAATCTTCAGGTATCAAGTTGAGCTCCTCCCCAAAGAGCATTGGTTTTCCATTGCTGCATAGTAGACGCTTGTGAAGCCATACTAAACTGATTTCGATATTGCTTCGAAAAAATTATATGCTTAAAGAGTTAATACACATTTTATCTTTACTTCCTTTCTGTTTTGTTACGTCAATTTTTTCTTCCTTCAGTCTTCTGAGTATACCAAATGTTCCATCGGCAAATGTACGTTGAGATAGGAATCCAATCTGGATCGTAGCTTCACCTATGGCAATTTTAATTGATTAAAAATTGATTTTTTAGACAAGCTATTCCGAATAAAGAATTCACCGTAAAAATTTACAATGCAGCTAACCACCTTTTTAGTGGTGCTATAAACCTTTTTAATGACTCTGAATGTGTATGAACGTATTACAAATCTCAATGAACAGAGTTGAATTTCCCCTAGAAGCCTTTGTGTCCCGTTCACTGGAGAAAAAGCTTAATCTTCCAGGTCCTTGATGAGGTATGTCGTCTTAGCATCTAGTCATTCACAGAACTTTTTCAAGACTGACCAGATCTTGATGGACGAGATATCTTGTCATTGGAACAAAAGTGAACATATCGTGATTAGATAATCGGAAATATCTTGGGGACGAGATATCTTGTGCATTCTAATAATATTCATGCATTTCAATGATTAAAGAGAGTTCCTAGAAAAGCGTACTTCACATATAATAATTAAAAGTTACTACAAAAGTGTATTTCACTCACTCAAAATACTATACTCAAGTTTACTGCAAATAAATTGTATTTTCTTGTTTTTCGAATAACAATCAACCATAATTATCATCCTCTATAAAGGTGTACTTCACACACATTACGATGCTTAGTAAAAGTGTATTTTACACCAATAACAAAGCTTAAAATACTACAAAAATTTATTCCACGCATAGTACAGCACTTAGTTACTCCCACTAAAGACTATTTAATATAGATTACAATGTCCCTCTCCCTCCTTTAAGCTACTTTAAAATTGTATATATCTCCTTGTTTTTAGAATACCAACCATGATTCTCATCTTCGACAAAATGTATATCACACACATTACAATTCCACAAAGCATATTTCACACGCCAATTTACAGTTCTACAAAAGTATATTTCCTTGCTTTTCGAATATAGCAAGATTTTTGCGCTTTCAGAAACTTTTCTGCTGATATCACTTAAGAAGAAACTTTCAAAGGATCGATCCAATTCAAAACGTGCTTTAAATGGCTGCACATGTTTTAATGACCTTACTACCGTACGCGTCTAGCATGATATACCGTTCTGTGACTTTAAAGGCAGCTGATAGTGTCAGGCAAAGATAATCGCATCTACATCTGCTGGCTACAGTCAGTTGGCAGATGAAAACATCTGCTCTTTCGGTTAAGATAGCACTGAACTATTAGCAAAAGCCTGGTAATTTAGAGAATAACCTATACAATTACCAAAGGAGATTACCGTTTTTGATATTCTGTTAAAATTTGCATTGTCTTCTTAGCTCTTTAATGAGGAAACATTTTTAAATCTAAAATTTATCCGAGAAATTTTTCATTTACCATTTTTACATTTTTTTCATGGAATTTTTCAATCTGTTCGAATGGAAAGAAGTGTTTACTTTTCCATCCTGGGGATTGTCTCAACGAGGTATCTCGGTCATTAGCAAAACTAACCAGAACTTGAAGGACGAGATACCTCGTCATTAGATATAGCTTTTCAGATCTTGATCTAGTCATCATAAAAAATTGGCAACATCTTTTTGACGGTATATTTCGTCTTTTGCGAAATTGGTCATATCTTAATGAACGAAATATCTCGTCGAAACTACTTGGAGGGTTAACGTTGTTTCATGATGAAACAAAGTGTGAAATTAATAATTTGTCACAAATTAAACATGGACATTTATAATTAGTGGTGTAAACATTCACATTAGTGCCAAATTTATGTATTTATGAATGTAGGAACTTGCGCTAAGTTTCTGAAATATATTATTTCACTGTAACTTGTTATAATCATCAAAAGTAAACTATTAGACAAAACTTTTTGTTGGTAAATTGACTATATTGTTTTTGTAAACTATACTGCAACCATAATTGAAACCAGTTACTGGAAATTGAGAGAAAATATTCCTTCAGATATTAGCCTTTTATGCACAGTTCTCAACAACAATGGTTTAACAGGTACACAATTTTTTCAAATAATAATTAACTATAAAAAATTCAAAGCATCAGTTAATGAATTTTTGTCTAAAGTAACATCATAAAAAAGCAACATAGCATTCAAGGAATTGTTGATATTTAGGAAAACAATAAATCTTTAAAAATTAGTTTGAAGCTTTTTTTTTTTGTCTTAAACTGTCCTTTTCCTATACGAGGTTTAATTAGACCGTTATATTCGTTTAAGAAAAATATTTTTATGCGCTAAAACGATATAAGATCTAGGAGAATTGTGTATATATATATACTATAAATTATTAGTTATTTTATATATATATTTTATAAATTTAAGAATATTTGATACCTTTATTTAATGTTTTTTATATGCCTACAATAGCTATTCATTTTTCAATCGATTTCACAGGCCTTAAATCCATGCCATTGCATTCATCACTATGAAGCCTGCGATACAACCTCTAAATTTGGCGGTTGTGCACCTTTCATCTACTGTGCTTGCCGTTACGCACATTATTTTTCTTTTACCTTATTTTAACCTCCATGGAATTTAGAAGTCTTATTCCAGGGTTCTCTATTCGTAATTTATATTCATCATGTCGTTATTTTATGACTTAATAAATCAGCTTTTTTAAGTCTTAACTACAATACCAATGTGATTGCTTCATTTTAATACTACAAATATTCTTCTTTTCAAACCCTTTATAATTCAAATTATTTTCAATCTTTAAATTTTGAAATAAATCAGCTTACTGAATCATCTTATTTTCTATACATAAAATTGCCTAATATACCTAATAATAGAACCAGAGAATGAACAATCGTTAAACAAATCAAATTAATTTTTACTTAGACTAATTAACAGTACTTTTATTGTTTTCCTAATACATGAATAAATACAAAAAATATTCGTGCTTTCATAAATAAACGATCATTTTGAGCTAAGCAATTTTGTCTCCTTAAAGTTGTCACTTTTTCAGCATTATTTGTCTAAATATAATTTTTCTCGTCGACATACAACTATAATTTGAGCTCATCTTTATATTTATTATTCATTATGAATAATAAATATGATTAGCAATTAGTAAACAAACTGAATCAATCAACCTTACTCTATTTTTACAGTTCGCTTATCCTTTTCTAATAAATGAGTAAAGGCAAAAAAATCGTGAGTAAAATTATTGTTTTTATCAGTTTACTATAGTATACTCTGTTTCACCTTAACTTGTCAGTATTGGGAAAGGCAGAAATGATGTTCATCCGCATGAAAAATAATTCCAACTTGATTTGGAATTTAAAATAAAGAAAATGCATATAAACGTGTAAAAATTGTCCTACAATGAAGGAGTGATTTTTGAACCTTTATAATCGGTTATTTATTTGTAAAAAGCATTTTTTTTTGACCGAAGCGAATGAATATATCCGAAACGGAATTCTAAACCGGTTTCCATGGTAACATTTCTGGCGAGCTAAATACGCTTTCCGGCCAAGTCTGCGCCATTTCGCTCTGCGTCTTTGCTAGCGTGTGTATTTACGTTCATATCTCTCTTGTGCTATTTTATTGGAGTGTGTTTGATACTCTGAACATGGCTGAAAAAGGAACGTCACCATCCAAGCTGTATACGCCATCAAAGCAAGGAAAATCAATTGGTAGTGGAGCTCGCAGGAACATATTGAATGTTTATTCTAGACTTCGAGAAGAAAACCATAGTGATTCCATTAACCAAATCGTCGGAAAGGTGTCTCAACTAACTGGTGTTTCCAAAAGAACTGTTTTTCGTTTGAAAAAAGAAAAGAAGACGACAAGTCCTTTGAGTACTCCAGGAAAAAAACGACCTTATGCCGTTGGAAAAAGAACAAGAATGATGAAATATGACAACTTTACTTTATCGTGCATCCGACGAAAAATTCATGATTGTTTTCGTCGAAATGAAATTCCTACATTGGACAAAGTTCTAAATGAAATTAACAATGATAAGGATATTTTTTCGACAAACATTAGCCGAAGTACACTGTACAGGATACTGAAAGATTTGGGATTTTCCTTTGAAAAGCGAAAAAGGCAGGCTATGCTTTTAGAAAGACACGACATAATTTTATGGCGAAGAAATTATTTACGAAAAATTAGAGAACTGAAGAATGAAAATGCTTCAATCTATTATTTAGATGAAACATGGGTGAATGAAGGACACTCACAAAGTCGAGTATGGCAAGACAAAAACATCAAAAGCACCAATGAAGCTTCCTCTTCAAGTTTGACAACAGGCTTGGCTGCACCAAAAGGAAAAGGAAGAAGACTCATCATTACCCATATCGGAAGTGATGAAGGATTTGTACCTGATGCGGCTGACATTTTTGTAGGAAAAAAATCCGGTGACTACCACGAAGAAATGGATGGTAACCATTTTGAGAAGTGGTTTGAAGATATCATGCCTAAATTGAAACGAAACAGCTTTGTAGTGATGGACAATGCCCCCTATCACTCGGTGAAGAAAGAAAAAATTCCGACGACATCTTGGAAAAAAAGTGCAATTCAAGAATGGCTATCGTTGAAAAACATTACGTGGAACCAGGACATGATCAAGATTGAACTGTTGAAAAAAGTTAGCGAAATCAAACATATGTTTGATAAATACAGAGTTGAAGAAATTGCCGAAAAATTTGGACATAAGGTTTTGAGACTTCCCCCGTATCACTGTGAGCTTAATCCCATTGAAATGATATGGAGTCAAGTAAAAGGACACGTTGCCAGGGAAAACAAGACTTTTAAACTGAACGATGTGAAGGATTTAGTCATCCAAGGGATTGAAAAGGTCTCTGTACAAAATTGGAAAAACTGCATAAACCCTGTTACTGAAAAAGAGAAATACATGTGGGAAGTAGATGGACTTGTGGATGATATTTGGGAAAGTAAGAACTTGGTAATTTCTTTTAATAGTGAGTCTGATAGCGATTCGGAAATGTTAAGTGATGATGATGTGTAAATTCATGTGATGAATAAGTATATTATAATGTAAATAGATTTGTTATGATGTTTGCTATGTTTTACATATATTGATGATGTATAAATGCATGTGATGAATAAGTAAAACGTAAATATAGTTTTCTCATTGTAACTACTATTCATGAAAGAGATTGGTTTCTTCTGTACACTTTCTTGTAAACTATTTTAAATTATTCATAAAATTAATAATTTACTACTAATCAACCCGACACCGTTCCGCGAGTTTCAGAATATGTTTCACACATATAAGGTTTATTTTTTTTAACTCTAATTTTTAAAATGGTTTCATTTTTTTTATTATTGTATGTGTATTCACTATATTTGTATTTTTTATATTCTATTTATTTATTGTGAATGTATTTTATATCCTCTATGTTATATGTATTTTTATTTGTTATTTACTTTCTTTAATATCAGAATAAATTTGATTTAATTTGGAGACTATATTTTGCTGTTAAGAAAAACACATATTTTAGCAGACGACGCACTCTCCCCTACCTTGTCCAACCAAATGTAAGACCAAAGGAGTAATTAAATTGGATTAATTTCCTTTAATAAAATTATTAAAATTGAAAAAAGAAGTATTAATCAAGGTGTTTAGCTTTCAGGTAAGTAAATTCAAAAAATGAATTTTATGGTTCATCACATCTTTAAATAGACTGTTTTTTTAAACAACATTTATTGTAAAAAAATTTTAAATATATATATTTTTAAATAACTAAAAATAATACTCATTTAGAAAAATCAAAACGCATTTATATTAACATAGAGTAGCTTTTTGTTTAATTAACAAATGTAATGCAAGAGCCATTAGAAATTAAAGATCTGTGAAACGTATAGAATTTCCACGTGCATTTTATCTCTCCTTGCCAAAAAGGGCGAATTTCCTCGCTTATAGCTGACTTCTTCTGACATTGTAACCCTAGTTTCTACGACAACGGCTGTGATGCGGTCAACGTAGCCTTTACTCTACTGACAAGTTAAGGTGAAACAGAGTATAGATAAATTACTTTTGAGCGAACACTTTTTGTTCTCATAACGTTGTGTTACTTTTTTGACATTATTTGTCTAAACCTGATTTTTCCGTTCGACATAGGACTATAAATTGAGCTCATCTTATGGATAAAGATTATTCTGATTAAACTAAATAAAGAGTAATTTTTTTCCAGTGGCTAGCACTGGACTTTTCCTTGGCCACTACAAGGTCGGAAGCGATAGTCACTACTTCCAATGGCGGGCACTAAGGACTTGTCCTTTTGGCCACTACAAGGCCGGAAGTGATGGTCACTTGTTAAGGGGCACCCAGTGGGTGGATCATCATTGCCCCTAACAAAGGACAGCACAATTTACATCCATGCCCTGACCCCGGATTCGAACCAGGAATCTTCCTATCCAGAGGCCAACACCATGATCATGACCAACCGGTAATAAAACAACAGTAAATAAATGGAAATAATATATATATATATATATATATATATATATATATATATCAGACCCCTAAAGTGCAGTAATCAGTTATTCTACAGATTGTGAAGGTAATGTGTAGATTAACTTGGGTAATCCGTTAAAGTGTTCGAAAATTGTTTCATTTCTCAAATTACCTAGATTTTCTGCACATTACTTACTAGGCACTCGTTAAAGTGAAAATAAGATATTTGCTGGAACAAATCTGCAAATTACCTAGATAATCTGTACATTACCTACAAGGCACCCGTTAAAGAGAAAATAAGATCTTTGCTGGAACAACAGCAAACGTTTCTGAACACTTAAATTAACATTATTTATTTTTCGATATCTAAAGAATCAAATTAATACATTCAAACAATCAACAAATTAGTTGATAGAATCAATCATCCATCAATTAAAAAACTATAATAGAAAGAATCAAACTGTTTAAAATATTATTACAATTAAGGAAATTAATATAATGTTATTTATTTATTTTTCGATATCTAAAGAATCAAGTTAATTAAAGTTAATTCAATCAACAAATTTGTTGATAGAATCAATCTCCATCAATCAATTAAAAAAACTATAATAACTAAAACTATAGACGCTTTCGAAACCAAACTGAAACTAAAAGTGGAGGGACAGGGGGAAGGTGTAGTGAAAGGAAATGAGAGAAACAGGCGAAACCAAACTCAAAGTGGACAGAGAGGGGGAAGGTGAAGGGTAAGGAAATAAGATAAACAAACTTTTGAACTTAAACGATACGGAAGCCGTTAATGTGCATATTACCAAGGTTAAATGCGAAAACTCTTAATTCCGCACGTTAACGGAGCAAATCCGTTAATCGGCATATTAGGTAAGTAATGTGCACATTAACGGCTTTCGAGCTTTAGCGGTAACAGATGTATAAAAATTTAGTTGGAAGTTTTATTTTTTTTGTTTCTTTTCTTTCGTAGAGCACAAATGATCATTTGGAGTTAACCATTTTTGCTTTGTAAAGCTAGCTGTGTTAATTTTTTTGAAATCATTTGTCTAAACTTGATCTTTTCCGTTGGATAGAGGACTGGTTATAGCTTAAACTTACCTTATGAGCCGCTAAGTAATAGGTCGTCGTTTCAATTTGAGTTCTGTTGAGCGTTGATTTGATTCATTAGAATAGTGTCCATTCGCTAGCACATTAAATTGGCTCGCCGAATCGTCTAATCATAGATAGTGAGTCCTTGCGTGTTTACGTGATCAAAGGATATTGCTCAGTAAGTTTATCAAGATCTGATTGGTGTATTAATTATATCTAGTTGCGGAGTGCATAGTCGGTTCGTGTCGGTATTTAAGTAAATCCCCCTTTACTTAAACTGTTTTTGAGGGATTTTGTTGTAAATACAGGTGATTTACAAATAATATAAACACCCGTGCCACGACACAAATCTTTTATTAGTGTAATGTGGTCGAGATGATAAAAAAAGGTTTTTCTATTTATTTTGAAAACTTAACAAAGATGCTCCAAAGATCTGATTCAATTAACCCCCATGAGCTGCTATAATTAATAAAACTATGCTCATTATGGACCATACCATCAACGAGATACAACAAAGAAGTTCTCTATGGACCATACCATGAGCGGGAAAAGGAGGTACTCTGTTCCCCAAGATCGAATGCGTAGGGGGCACGCCCTATCTTGGCGATCTAAGAAGATCGCTAAACCACCAATGATCGCCATATTGCTGCTAGTTCACAACAATTAGTATGGAGTTGATCCACCCTTTGCCTGAATCACAGCTTGTATCCAAAGTGGGGTAGATACAATGTTTAAGGAAAAGCGCATTCATTATTCGTGCTGAGCTATTTCTAGTTCAGGAAATGTGACTGGTGGTGAAAACCTTCAACGCATTTCGACCTCCAAAAAACTATGTTAAACCTCCATGTATCATATCAACAAGGTATCACGCTTAAGATATGGTCAATTTTGCTAAGAATAAAATATTTCATTGGCAAAACTGCCCTAATACTAAGAGGGAATGAAAAAATATCAACATGACAGAAGATAGCCCAGAATGCTGAGATATTGTTTGCTTTATGTCTTTCTATGCAGAATTACAATTGGTTCCAAACCAATCATAGATATCGCACCCCACACCATCACTAATCTCCTCCCTGTTTAGCAGCAGGAAGGAGGCAGTCAACATGAAATTCTTCAGTGAGCGTTCTCAAGACATAAACACGTTCGGTAGTATGAAATAATCTAAATGACCTGTCCCCACCGCTGTTGTACACAGTCCCTTTGCTCTCGATATCATTGCCATTGCTTCAAAGCATTATACGGTGTCATCAATGGTTTTTTAATAACCGCTTTTTCATGTACGTTGGCAGCAACCATTCCCGTTGGATAGCTTCGGTTGATACGGGTTTTTCTGGAGATGGATGTTCATCTTAATATGTCCGGATTCTTGTTTCCTCGAAGGTTATTTGAAATACCGCTGTCTTATGCTTGCTGGCCAATATCGGCTTCAACATCCATATATCCTTGTCAGAGATCTTTGGCTTTCGATTCTATGTTTTGTTTCGTTGCATGTTTTGTGTAAGCTGTTATAACAGTCGATATAGCGCTTCTCATAACATGCATAAAGTTGACTGTTTTCGTCTTTGAGGTTACAGTGAGGCACTCTCATGATCATGCCTCTTTGGAAATCTGAGAGGTCGGACATACTCACGTTTGACTGTTATCATAATATTCACATACAACCCGTAAGACTGCTGCTGATAGACAAGTACTTCCTCCTTTATGCTTGTTACTATGTGGCTAACTTCTGTGTTTGGTGACATGAATTACGACCTGACTGCATGTGGATGTTTAGATTCTTTTGGCCCCAACTTGTTTAGATGCCACCAAATCATGTTTCTCATTTAATCAAAGGGATTAATAAAAAAGAAATTCAAAAAAAGCCTAAGTAATTTAAGGTTGTTGCTTTTACATCATTTTTAGCTTGGTCGAATTGCATCATAGTAATATATCTTACACAATAACGACTAAATTTTTTTCTGAAATTTTTCTTTTCTTTTTGTATAACTTCAAATTGAATTTCTAAAACTGAATTAAGTGATTTCAGCTGATATTTCAAATTTTAAGTTCTACAAAAAGCCCCACCGGGTTACACCAGCCTCTGAATTGCACAAGTAACTTTCCAGAAATTGTCAAAACTAACGAACCAAGTTACCTACCCATTCCATTTCATAATATCCTCAGGTAAGCATTTCTCAGAAAATAATTAACAAAATAAAACTATTGCACAAAACAATGAGAAAAAAATTAGACAGCATATACAAATATAACTTTATAACCTGAATAAGCATAATAAAACAGATAAAGTTAATAAATAATTATCAAAATGAACCTTCTGAAATTATTCAAATTTCAACAAATCAAACAAAGGATTCAGGGGTATACACTTCGTAAGCTTTTATGAGCCTGGAACATTTCACGCATACACGAACTCACTCTCCGTGTGGTTTCGACGAGATCTCTCGTCCAGCCAAGATCTGACCAACTTTGCCTATGACGAGATATCTCGTCATCCAAATATTGCTGAATTTTGGATGAGGACAAAATCAAGACCTGGTCAATTTTTTTTCTAATGACAAGATATTTCGTCCATCAAGATTTTGTCAGGTTTGCTCATGAAGAACTACCTCGATGAGACAACAACCAGGATTCTTAAGGCAATACTACTCTTTCATAAGACCGTGGCCTTGAATCACAGTTATAATAATGCATTCTTGGTGCTTCCCAACAAACCTTTCCGCAGTCTGAACCGGGTGCCAAAAGGGACCCATGCTTATTAACCCTAGCACTAGCAACCTCCCTTTGTGCCTCCATATATTCGTCTAGATTACTATTTTTTTTTTACCTCTCGCTGGCCTCTCCTATGCTACGTGGCTTTTCAAAGAATTCCGCTTCTCTTGTGCCATGTTTTGTATGATCCTTTTGACGTGAAACGTCTTACTACTCATTCATCAAACCATGGCCTTGAATCACAATTATGATATTGCATTCTTGGTGTTTCCCAACAAACCCTTCCGCAGTTTGAACTGGGTGCAAAAAGGAACCCATGCTTATTAACCCTAACACAAGCAACCTCCCTTTGTGCATCCATCTATTCGTTTAGATTACTGATTTTTTTTAATCTCTCGCTGGCCTCTCCTGTGCTACGTGGCTTTACAAAGAATTCTGCTTTTCCTCTGCCATGTTTTGTACGACTCTTTTGACGTGAAACGTCTTACTACTCATTCATCAGACCATGGCCTTGAATCACAATTATGATATTGCATTCTTGGTGCTTCCCAACAAATCTTTCCACAGTTTGAGTGAGGGTGCCAAAAGGGACCCATGCTTATTAACATTAACACTAGCAACCTCCCTTTGTGCCTCCATATATTCGTCTAGATTAGTATTTTTTTTATCTCTCGCTAGCCTCTCTTGTGCTACGTGGCTTTTCAAATCATTCCGCTTTTCCTCTGACATGTTTTGTACGACTCTTTTGACGTGAAACGTCTTACTACTCATTCATCAGACCATGGCCTTGAATCACAATTATGATATTGCATTCTTGGTGCTTCCCAACAAATCTTTCCGCAGTTTGAGTCGGGTGCCAAAAGGAACCCATGCTTATTAACATTAACACTAGCAACCTCCCTTTGTGCCTTCATATATTCGTCTAGATTACTATTATTTTTATCTCTCGCTGGCGTCTCTTGTGCTACGTGGCTTTTCAAATCATTCCGCTTTTCCTCTGACATGCTTTGACGACCCTTTTGACGTGAAACGTCTATCCCGCAGAGCGACGAAGAAACAGGAGAAATGCGAAAAGTGAAACACTTGAAATTCCTGTAGCTCGGAAAGTATAAAGTAGGGCTGTGACATCGATGTCGATGTTTGTTTTGACATCGATGTCTTAACATTGTCGATGTTTTTACGTTGTCGATGTTTTATTTTTTGAATGAAAAAAGAACCATAGTAAAATTAAGAAAATAACCGTGCAACTAAGTGATGGTGACATATGTCCCATCAGAAACAATTTTTTCCTAACTGGAAGGATAGTTAGTGGAAAAGAAGTCACCTGAAGGGGGAGAAAGTTAACAAACTTATTTTTTTACAAATTGTAAATAACAAATATTGGGGCATATAATAATTATTGGCCCCAATATATTTTTATTTACAGTAAATAAAGTCGACCAACCGGTATAGTGGTTAAGGCGTCAGCCTCTAGATCGGAAGGTTCCTGGTTCGAATCCGGGTCCGGGCATGGATGTTTGTAAACGTATGGTGTAGAGGCGGCTGGTGCACCTTAAATCTGTCGTGGCCGAATGTCCTCACTTTGGGTTGGCGTGGAAGTTTGGAGAGTGGGGTGCCAGCTCAGGTGTTGCTTCGTCATCTGACCGTGGTTCAAAATTACGAGGTGTTGTCCTCGGATCTTTCCCTTAAGGGACTGATCCCGGACCGTCGTCAATAGCCCGTTGTGTTGCTCTAGTACGACGTTAACTAAAATTACCAAATTACCAATTACAGTAAATAAAAAATAAGTTTGTTATGTATCCCCCATAAGAGTTGAGAAATAATTAATAATAACTAACAATAATTATTTTTATATACCTACCTATAATTATACTTATAGTTTGTAGTGCCTATGCCAAATGGTTGTAAATATTATTATATCATTTATAGTATTCAATTTCAAAATAAAATATTTGTTAATTTTTCTGACTTTGTTTTGGCAGTTAAAATAATCTTAGTTATAAATTAATGAACATAACAAATTACAAATTAAATCTTCCCCCGGGGCGACATTAATGTTTGAGGTTACTAAGTTTTAAAAAAGTTGGAGGAATTTTAAATACACTGATGTTTAAAAACATCGATAGTTTTTGGACGATGTATTATCAATATCGATGTTTTAATTTTGAACATCGATATTTTGTTGTCGCATCCCTAGTATAAAGTCAACGGGAATACTTAATATGCCATCAGACAGTAGAGGTTTCAAAGTACATAACGGAATCAGTCTGACTGCAGCGTGCATGACGTCATCGCAGAGGTGACGTGTAAATCGAGACATTTGGCTTAAATATGGCCTGAGCTAGTAGTACGAAGTAACCAAATTAATTATATTACAACATCAAAAATCTATCAAACGACAATCGCGCGCGTGTAAGTACTGTATCCATTTAACTTTTTATTAATTTTGATCAGATTATATAATAATTTGAATATTTTATTCAGACAGGGTTCGCGAATTAATGTTTTGACACATCACGTAATTATGTTAGTGTGATTAATTTCCTGTATAATTAAATGTGTTACTTAGTACATTGAAGTTGCTGTGGTGTGGAAGTTTGGAGAGTGGGGTGCTAGTAGAGGTGTCACTTCGTCATCTGACCGTGATTCAAAATTAAGTGGTAGTGCTCTCGCATCTTTCCCTTCGGCGGTTGATCCCAGACCGGCACCAATAGCCCGTTTTGTATCTCCAGAGTGACGTTAATTAAAAATACCAAATGGGTATTCTGAAAATTCATGAGATTGTTTTTAAAACAAATAAAATCACTTTAAATCATTTGGATTTATATTTCCGTTGAGACATGAAGGTTAACGATACTATTATGATTTACGGATTCTAATTAGCTCTCAATAGCAAAAAATAATCGTAGAACGACGGATTAAGTCGCACTTAACGGATTCTGCTGGAAAAGCACGGCCTGTATTAAATAAAGTAGTGACAATGATACATTTTTATGAGTGCGGCAAGTGCTGTGATGAACATGAAGTGGTTCGTCGCAGGGCAGTTTATCATATTCATTGAAATGACATCGTGCCCAGAGAATTTGTGAGAAGAATTTTCAGTGTATATAATCAAACCAGATGAGAATTTTACTTCCCATTATCCAAATGCTCTCATATGAAACAAATTTGGGATACCTGAAAGTGTAGTTTATCAGCGTTTTGACGACATTTATCTATCCAAGTGACGTTGACCAAGTTTCTGTCATTTATCAATTTGGAATTCATTCTTTGCAATTTCTATTGGCGACGAGCTGAAACTGTATTCGATAAACAAGTCAAAAGATAACGTCACTTTTGTAATACTTACTGGAAATACATTCCACCGCAGAAACACTACCGCCACCTACATTAATCTTAAAGTTTCTGCCATTTATCAATTCGGAATTTCTATTGGCGACAAGCTGAAACTGTATTCGATATACAAGTCAAAAGATGGCGTCACGTTTGTAATACGTACTAGAAATACATTCCACCGCAGAAATACTTCCGGCACCTACATTAATCTTAAAGTTTCTGCCATTTATCAATTCGGAATTCATTCTTTGGAATTTCTATTGGCAACGAGCTGAAACTTTATTCGATAAACAAGTCAAAAGATGACGTCACGTTTGTAATACGTACTGGAAATACATTCCACCGCAGAAACACTACCGCTACCTACATTAATGTTGGCAGAAAATGCCTCAAACAATTTCCGATTAACCCTCCTGGTGGTTGTTTGAACGAGGTATCGAGGTAAAACTGACCTAATCTTGATGGACGATATTTCTCGTCATTAGAAGAAAACTGGCCAGGTCATAATGGGCGAGATATCTCGTAATTAGAAAAAAAACTGACCAGATCATGATCTTGTAACTATAAAAGAAATCGGCAATATCTTGATGAGATATTTCGCAATTTTTAACATTGATCAGACCTTGATGAATGATATATTTCGTAATTTTTAACATTAATCAGACCTTGATGGATGAGATATTTTGTAATTTTTAACATTGATCAGACCTTGATGGATGAGATATTTCGTAATTTTTAACATTGATCAGACATTGATGGATGAGATATATCGCAATTTTTAACATTGTTCAGACCTTGATGAATGATATATTTCGTAATTTTTAACATTGATCAGACCTTGATGGATGAGATATTTCGTAATTTTTAACATTGATCAGACATTGATGGATGAGATATATCGTAATTTTTAACAATGATCAGACCTTGATGGGTGAGATATTTCTTCCAAACGACTTGGTAGGTAGGTGGGTAGGGGAATCAACTTTACACTGGAACAACAAAACGGGCAAGTGGCGATGGTCCGGGATCAATCAAAAATGGAAATATTAGAAGACGAGATTTAGTATACGACACTTAGACGACGTAGTTTTGAACCACGTTCAGGTGACGAAATAAACACCTGATCTGCGCCCCACTCATCAAACTTCCATACCACGCCAACGTGAGGTCATATGAGACCACGACAGATTTAACATGCACCTGCCTCCACGTACACGACGGTCTGTGGTTGAATCGACATTCAAACTCGCAACCTTTCCGAAGCTAATATTACGACCGGGCAACCACTTTCCCGTATTTACCAAAACGCATGTTCTAGAATTGTGAATGGAGTGATTGTATATTAGCTTATACATCTTCATCGTGACAACAACCCCTAAATAACTCGACACTCATAACACAAATTCTAAAGCAAAAAGCTTCAGTAAATGGCATGCATGTCAAGAAATATGAAAAACAACTTGGGAAAATTAAATGAACAATAGGAATCTTGAGCTGTGGTTCCATCCATCATTCTATGCACAGTAACACATTTCCCATGTCAGTCCATTAATGTCAGTATTAATAATGATTATAGAGCACAGAAGAAGTAGTATTAGCTTAGTTTATTATTTAATGATTAATTACCACATTTATGTGTTATAACTTTCTTTTGGAAGCAATTTATAAAATGTTTTGCAAGAGCATTAAATTTTTCCGCCATTCCATATTTCCCCAGTATGTTAAGGATCGTGATTTTATGAGTACGATCAGGAAACCTCATTATCTTGTTCTATATATATACGTAGAATTTTTTTATTCATGTAGTAGTATATAGTTTGCGAAACTTTTCATGAATCCATTTACACATCGTGCAGTTTGTGCTACTTAAATTTGACTTAATGTACAAAAGAATGCTCTTTAATCAATTTGAACCACTGTGCTAAACTGATTCCTGTCGGTTGCATTTCTCGCTGGATGCAATTCTCCCTCGAGGCATTTCTCCCTGGATGCATTTCTTTTCTTTGTCGGTAAAAAGCTTTCGTTGTGTGCGTCTATTACTTTATATTGTACTAGCCCGGCGTTTTCCGAGCACGTGGTGTTGATTTTCGAATCAAACCAACACCACGGCAACGCAGAGATGTAAGGCATTAATGTGGTGTAAAATTTTCCGCCGATAACAAATCCGTTGTAATTTTTAATCTATCTTTAACGATTCCGATTTTACGAAAACGAACTTAACAATCCCAGTCAAAATATTTATATTTTTTTGCTCTCATTCGCTCAAATGGAATAGGGCATGAAAAGCAATCTGTTTCTTTTTTTAACGCGAAGGGCAAAAGATGCAATCTGTTTATTTTTGGAAAGAAAAAGTTCACGGTCACAATTTCTCTTGCGGAAATATAAGATATATTCAATTTAAAAATTATTTATTTAAAGAAAATCAAATATATAGGTATCGATCTAAATTAAAATTTTCCGCAGATTTCAAATCCGTTGAAATTTTTACTCTATCTTTAACGGTCTATGAGATAGATAAAAGAACTAAGTGACTCCAGTTAAAAAGATTATTTGTTTTTATCCTCTGACTGAAAAATCATTCCTCCCCGCAAAATCAAAACGGAAACGAAAAAAAAAAAATTAGAATCTGTCATCTCTTTTATCAACACCTCCTATAGCAGGTGTTGCTTCTATGCTGTTGCATTCAAAAAAGATTAAATTTCATTAAATTCATTTTAAAATGTTCTAGATTGAATTTTAAAACTCGCCTCGGCCCTAAAATTGCAAAAAATTTGGACTACCTGTGTGCCAAATCCCATTTCTGTAAGTGCCATGGATTAGTCAGGACTTTGATCACAAGAAACAAGCAAACAAGCACTTCCTTTTATAATATTAGAGATGAACGGATGGCTGAGTCAAGTTGTTACACAGATGACTCCCTTATTTTATGATCAACTAGCCACTGCGTGGCCAGTACGGCGTTGCCCGTGACAGTTATTTTCGCGGGGTCAGGAGTGACCACTGCTCGCTAACACTACAAATGATTGCTACTAATTCCCATTTGGTTTGTGAAATCCTACTGGATAACAGCCATCATGGCGTTGCCCGGGGTTTTGGTTTGCTTCGCAAACCAAATGGGAATTCGGTGTGACATCACAATCTCTTGCGAAAATATAAATATTTAATTGAAAAATTATCTATTAAAAGGAAATCAAATGTATAAGGTATCGTATATCTATCTGCTGTCAAATTTTCCGCAGATTTCAAATCTGTTGAAATTTTCAATCCGTCTTTAATGATCCCGATAAAAAAAAGAACTAAACAATTCCAGCCAAAATGTTTTTTATTGTGTTTGCTTTGTTTCGCTAAAATCGTAAGAGGGCAGGAAATGTATACTGTTTATTTTTTGAACGCGAAGGTTGACGTGACGTCAAAAACTCTTGAAAAAATATAAAAGATACATTCAATTTAAAAATGTATTTAAAGAAAATCATATTTTTAGGTATCGATCTAATGTGAAATATTCCGCAGATTTCAAATCCGTTGAAATTTTTACAATATCTTTAACAGTCTAGGAGATAGGAAAAAGAACTAAATAACTCCAGTTAAAAGCTTATTTGTTTTTTATCGTCTGCTGGAAAATCATTACTCCGCGCAGGCGTCAAAAATTGTCGAATATTTGCATTAAATGCAAATTAAGTGGTTTTACAAAGTTTCAACTGCGTATACAGCAGTGTTGGAATTTTAAAAAGATCTGTCTTTAGACTCAAAATGTAGAGGTAGATATTTAATTAACATCGCACTGGAGCAAGACGACTATTATCGACGTCCAGGATCAATCCCAAAGGGAAAGGTCCAAAATAAAAACGCCTCGTGATTCTAAATCACACAAAAATTACTGATTCTCACTCGCAGGAATCAAACTTTAATTCACCAGAATCAGGTTTCCCTTAGCAACTGACCAATTTCAATGTCTTGATCTTTCTCTGCTGACTCTGTAAAACGACTCATTACGCACAGCTGTATAGCATTCCAAGCATCGGTTGTACACAGTCCAGTCACATTAATGTGACCACCACCTACTTTCGACGTCAACGTGAAATAACCAATCACAAAAGGCAGGTGGCAGCACATTGCAGTGGAGTGTATATAAAGGATGTTCGAAGAGCACCAGGATGAGTTTACGGTACTCCCATGGCCAGCAAACTCACCGGATTTAAACCCAATCGAGAATCTGTGGGACCAACTCGATGTGGTTGTTCGCTCTATGAATCCTCAACCGCGTAATCTAGAGCAGCTGGCCACGGCACTGGAGTCGGCATGGCTCAACATCCCAGTGAACACCTTCAGAAACCTAATTGACTCTCTTCCTGCACGTCTCGCAGCGGTCCGCTCTGCCAGAGGTGGTTATTCTGGCTTTTGACAGGTGGTCACATTAATGTGACTGGACTGTGTAATTTGTTGCCCTCAAGAAAGATCAGCTTATTGAAATTCATCAATGTTGTCGAACCTGATTCTAGAGAATTAAATTTTGCTTCATGTGTGAAGTATACACTACATTAATTTGTGTGTCTTTGGCCAGGTTTTTAAAATTGCAGCGCGACACATATCCAGCTGAAATTAATGGCGCCGTTGTTCTTACGCAGTTAAAACATGGAAATTCCGTTTCGTCTGCCGTAGACCAGTTAGAAGAGCAACGGATTAGCAACCGAAGGGCTCAAAATTCGGTCCAGCCAAAGACCGTAGGGTAAATGCTTAACCTTTACGCTTCGGCGCTTAGATTTTTTCAATCGTCTCACAGAACGGCTCTTTAGCCTGCATGTCCGACCCCTCTTACCGAATTATCTAACTTGAGCTATAGAGACTTGAGTGGCATTTACGACTGACTCTTTCCTTTCATAGTATTGTGTGGCATATCGTTTAGCGTGAGATAGATATCACCGAAGCGAGACCTTCTGCGTTCCCCCTAAAGCGTTCACACCTCACGGTCGACAAGGTAGGCTACCGAACAAAAGGAGGAACCCTCTAGATAGTCATTCAGTGACAGCTCGTAAATAGTGATCAATGTCAGCGGTCACACTTAAAAGTGTATAACATCCACAGTACACAGATCTATACCATTATGCCGGTGTAATAGAAATTGTAGTGGTTACAAATCACTACCTACCGCAGCGTAAAGGTTAAGTCGGTCGTGACCTCAAATCTAGTCACTTTGGCACGGTGGGGAAGTATTAAAATAGGGGTGCCAGCTCGAGTGTTATTTCGTCATCTGAGAGTGGTTCAAAATTATACGGCGTTGTTCATAACGACGGACTGAGATCAATCCCGGACCTTTACCAATAACCCGTTGTGTTGCTCCAGTGATACGTTAGTTAATTACTCTACTTTCCTAATTTTAGAACTAAAACTGTTTTCTGCGAAATATATCTTCATTTCTTCAAAATGTCTCAATACATAAGTTGATTCATGTCCGTTTATTCCACTGATGCCTTCAAAGAGCAAAATATGCAATAACAACACCCTGTGTATGAATTGTTCTATACACTCGTGGTTTTTTTAAGTCTTAATTTTTGAACTATATTAAAAACAGTATTCTACAAGACTTTTAATCTTTCCCTTCAGGGGCCGTCTCCAATAACCCTTTGTGTTGCTCCAGTGCGACGTTAATTCAACTATCTACCAACCAACAAGACTACCAAGCAGAAATAAAAATCCTCGGTTGGTAAATTAGTTATAATTATACAATCTCTGATTTCGTTTTCATTGCATTATTACAATTATTCGGTATAGAATTAATGAATAGGCGCTCAGGTGTTGCTTCGTCATCTGACCGTGGTTCAAAATTACGAGGTGTTGTCCTCGGATCTTTCCCTTATGGGACTGATCCCGGACCGTCGTCAATAGCCCGTTGTGTTGCTCTAGTACGACGTTAACTAAAAAATTACCAATTACCCGGACCGTCGTCAATAGCCCGTTGTGTTGTTCTAGTATGACGTTAACTAAAATTACCATAACCATTGCCATTAATGAATAGGTGGACTGTTATAAAAAAAAAGGTGATTTCAATATAAATTAAGAATTTTGATTGAATTATTTAACACATAGAAGAGGGATGGGTATTTCAAGGGCTAAAAAATAGTATCTTTTTTAAATATCATATTTTGTAAATATTGCAAATCCAACATTAATATTAGTTTTGCAGGACATAATAAATAGAAACTAGGGCTAAATTAACTTACTACATGGAAGAAAGAATATATGAATATTTTTTTCACGCGGTGTATCGACAAGAAGTATGATTCATTAAGAGTAATATGCTTCAAAGGGTCTACATAAAATATATCAAGCGTAAATTAGATGACACAAAAAAAAAATTCTGATTCAGTGAATAGTATCGAAAAATATGTGTTCATAAAAGTTTTCCCGCTTTTAATTGAAGTAAAAAAATAAAAAAAGTTTTAATTTTATTTAAAATATGTTATTGGTATACTCTGACAAACCAGCTTAACAGATATTCAATAACTTTCAATTTCTAAAACCTTTAATTTGTTTTTTAAACGAAAATATCAAAATAGTGGTGAGCTTGTGGGTTGAATTATTTTTTGACTCTCAAGGTGCAGAATGGTTGGTCATACACGTTTGTGATATGATTCGTTCTCAGTTAAAACACTTTTGGCAGTCTAAATTCTAAATTTCTAGGCATACTAAATCTAATAAAAAGAGTTGTGGATGATCTTCAAACAACCACTACAAAAATATACCAACAATACAGTAGTATACAGACCCGTATAATCTCACCATGAAATACTTTTGGTAGTCAAACATTGTATCGCACGTCTTGATGCATTGGCGATTGGCAGACGTAATCATGAACATGCGCACTTTTAAAAACGAGTCTGATTGCGCTTCTGAGACAAATATCAGATGGCGCTCGAAACAATCGAATCCATGGGTGTTTCACGGTAGCAGTTGTATTGCCCATACCATCGCAATCGTTTTCCAACAACTGTCTGATGCCCGCTACAGACACTGCTTCTACTCCCATCACGGCTTCACTCATCGTTGTCACTCATCCTTCTTACGACGCCTCACGCTAGGCTGCCAATGGCAACCCAGAACAGTTCGCGGCCGCGATCATCCATTGCGCGACCACGCATACTGAAGTGCACCCGTGATCTAAATACATCTCTCACGTAATTGGAAATCTACAATTGAGGGTAACATCTATCGAATTCATTCAATGCTAAACTCTAAAGGAGTATTTTGGTGAACTTAGACGCCAGTACAAAAATTAACCCTGCAAGTTGTATCGACGAGATATCGCGTCCATCAAGATTTGGCCAATTCTGCTATAGGCGAGGTATCTCGTCATCAAAAATGACGTTGAATTCTGAATGATGAAGATATTGTCGTTTTTTGATAATGACGACATCAAGATCAGATCACTTTTTCGATGTCAATATATCTCGTCCATCAAGATCTGGTCAGTTTTGCTAATGACGAAATACTTCGTCGAGACAACCGTCAAAAGGGTTAACTTACAATACAGTAGTATATGTAGCAGTTTAACTTATCTCCACCATGAAATACTTTTGGTAAACAACTTTCACTGCCTTTCGCACGTCTTACTCAACGTTTATAAAATTGACATCATACACTAGCGTGCAAATCTGGAGTAGTAATATTTTCAGCTGTTAGTTCGCAGTGGTGTTATCTGGATGTGTGAAAATGGTACAAGAGAGGGTCACCGAGCCGATGAGCTAACAAGAACATAATCAGGTCAAGAGCTTTGAGCTGGCACTAAACTGATATACAGGGGTTAAACAAAAATATGGGAACACCTTGTGAAATGCATGCTTGAAAGGAAAAGTTTATTCTAGTGAAATAAGTACATGGCGCTGGGATTTTCGCCTACTGACGCCACTTATACAACGTCGTAAATACACTGCGCAGGTCAGTTGTTGCCGGGGCATTGTTCTGTGAAGTTGTAATTGCATCATGTCAGAGCTAACAAACTTCGAAGGTGGGCAAATTGTTGAAGATCGTCTGGTGGGTGTTTCCGTAAGCAAGATAGCCGAAGTGTTTAGTGTTTTAAGAGGTACTGCATCTAAGATTTACTCCGCATATTTGAAAAGCGGAAGAACATCATCCGCTAAATCATAGCGCGGACGAAATTGTGTGTTGAGTGATCGTGACAGACGATCATTAAGGAGGATTGTGACTGTAAAAAAGAAGACCACAGCTGCAAAAGTTACTGATGAAATGAATGTCGTGCTCAAAAACTCAGCGAGTACCAAAACAATAAGGAGCTCCATAAGCAGGGTATTTTTGGCAAAGCTGCAATTCAAAAACCATTCATCATTGATTCTAATGCCTGTAACATAACAAAGTGGTGTTTAAGTCATAAAGCCTGGACAATGGAGCGATGAAAGACAGTAGTGTAGTCGGATGAGTCTTGTTTCTCACTGTTCCCACTTCTGGTCGAGTTTACGTCTGGCGAACGCCATACCAAATCTATAGTGCAGACTGCTTGTTTCCAAGAGTGAAACATGGCGGAGGTTCTGTGATGGTTTGGCCAGCAATATCGTGGTTTTCTGTACACCCCATGATTACTCTGCAAGGGCACATTAAGGCCAAGTATTATGTGAACATTTTGGACGTTCAAGTCCATCCCTTGGTTCAAACTTAGTTCCCCAATAGTGATGCTGTTTTCCAAGACGACAAAGCCCCTGTTTACACAGCTCATATAGTCCAGGACTGGTTTTCTGAGCACGAGGATGATTTGTCACATCTCCCCTGTCAACCACAGTCACCAGACCTCAATATTATTGAATCTTTGTGGTCTACATTGGAGAGGAAAGTGTGTTTTCGCTATCCACCGCCATCATCGTTACCTGAACTTGCCACCGTTTCGCAGGAAGAATGGTACAAGATTCCCTTGGAAAACATACAGGCACTGTATTTATCCATTCTGAGAAGACTGGAAGCTGGTTTGAATGCCAATGGTTTTCCTACACCATATTTGGCAAGGTTACATGTTTTTTTTAGGTGTTTCCATATTTGTGTCCAACCCCTGTATCATTCTTATGTTAGATCATCGACTGATTAATGAAATAGACAAAGCAAGTGGGCTGAGTCGATGTTGTAAGATTTCAGAAGAGTAAAATCACGTGGGTTAACGAAATGACTTGGATGGATTGGCTACCAAAGCACAGACTAGTGTTTTAATTTAGTCACTATGTATAATCACTTTAACCAATCACTGAATTATTCTCTATTAGATTTCATGCTTTTTTCTCACACTCAAGTGACAGATCTTCAAACCAAGCGATCGGCTAAAAACATAACATGAAGTTGTAAGTACATACTCCGTGTATTTCAGTAGAAGGTCGACAGATTACAGCCTCTGACGTCACGATTCCAAAAACATGCACTAGATTTCTAGTGAAGTACCACGGTTATTCAAATCGCCTCCGCCGGTTTCGTTTATTTTTGAGGTTGAAACCTTTAACAATAATGGTGTTATTTAAGTTTTCACAACAGTCTGGATATAAGTGTATATCGCTGTTATAATTTGAGTTTTTTTTCAATCCCCTGTATGGCTTACATGAATTACAAAGTGAAATTCCAGGAACGCCATATTCTATGATGAGCGAAATTTTCAGTGTAAATATTTGAACACGATTAAATCTGTGGAATACGAATTTTGCAGTATGTATGTTTGCTAATATCTGTATAGGTGTGCAAATGGTGTCTGTTCGAACAAGTTTGACAAAAAATGCAGAGTATTTATTAATTTTTGTTCAACTCAGTGAAGGTAAAAGTATTTGTGAGTAAAACATTTTCCCCTATTAACGTTTTTTAAAGTTAAGAAAATCTAACAAATTTAAATCAGCAGATATTTTACATAAACTAATATAATGCACTCTATAACAAAAAAAATCGAAGGCATCAAGAAGGAGTCCGACTGCGATAAAAATTGCTGGATGTGAGGAAAATACACAGAAAAACAAACGATTAAAATTTCAAAACAATTGAATGATTTATTTCAGACTTTGTCCCTTAGAAAGGGAGGAAGTCAATAAGGCGTTGGTCCACTTCTGGCCTGGATGTAAGCTGTCACCCGGCGTGGCATAGACTGAAGAAGTTCCCTGACAGTGTCCTGTGGAATTTCTTGCCAAATTGTTTCCAACTGTCGGGCTAAATGGTCAACATTCCAGGATGGTCGAAATCGCCTTCACATAACGTCCCAAATGTGCTCTATGGGAGAGAGATCAGGAGACCAAGCGGGCCAAGGAAGTGTTGGGAAAGCTTGAAGACAATTCATAGCAACACGTGACGTGTGCGGCCGGGCATTATCTTGTTGAAAAGTAAGTCCGGGGTGTTGTCGCAAAAGGAACGGTAACACAACCGGTTGTAGAATGTCGTCTACGCACCGCTGTGCTGTAAGTGTGCCAGAAATGACAACCAAAGTGGTCCGGCTATCAAAGGAGGTGGCAACCCAGACCATAACGCCCTGTTGTGGGCATGTGTGACGTACGATAGTAAGAGCAGGATCCCCACGCTTCCCTGGAAGTCTCCAGACAGGTCTGTGGTTGTCGTCAGGATATAGTTGAGAACGGGACTCGTCACTAAAGACTATACATCCCTAGTCAGAGCCGTAATACAAGAGTAAAATTCTATGCCTAAGACAAAAAAATTCCTTTGGATACTATTATCCACGCCTAGCATTGTCACAGGCATACTATATTAACAACATTTGACAATCTATATAAATAAGAATGGAGTGTTTGTTTGTACATTCAATATTTTCGACCCATTTCAAGTTTTCTATCCGTTTTGGACCCTTCTGATGCCGAATCCGTCTTTTTCTCGTTTGGTGTCTGTCTGTCTGTCTGTCCGTCTGTCTGTCTGTCTGTCTGTCTGTCTGTCTGTCTGTATGTTGTGCCCTATACACGTCCACGCCGTTTAAGATATTTTCATGAAAATTTGCATACAGTGAGTACTTATCTTCATTTAGTGAGTGGCATTGGTTGAGAAAGTCTGTCTGTCCTTCTTTCTGTTCTATGCTCGATTTTGAGTTAGTGTGTTTGTGTAGACATCCCATGAATGGTATTCCAGATATTTGATTGCATTGTGTATTTTATTTTATACATTATCTATTAGTTTAGTGAATGCAATATTAAACATTTCTTTATTGTTATATTTAGTTGAGTTTCATGCTAAAACACCTGAGTAAGTATACTTAAATCAACCATAATTTGGTAGTTTTGCAAAAATTGGAATGTCTATTGAATATTACGATTACTTCGATTGCTTAACCAGTACTGCTGAAAAAGTAATTATTCTTCAAAAAAAAAAATTTATGGAATTTCATCTCTGATACTTCATTTATTTCGAGTCTTATTTTTATTCTTTGCGCAATGAAAACGATTTAAGAATATTTGGGACAGACGATATTTTTCAATGAAACGAGAATGAACAAGATCGCGCTAGCAGTGATATTTTTTCTGGTTCTTTCGCTCTGAATTAATTTCACATTTCTAAATTTTGTACACTTTTAGTTGTAAGTTGTGGCAACTGTGCGAGATCAAGAGATAAAATTGAATCACAAATTAATATCTTTAGAACAATTTTTTGCGACATCTTTTATTTTGTTTTACTTTGCTGTTTCCTGTTTTTAATATTTATTATTTTAATAAATGTGTTTCCTTCTCATCACACGCAACAGCACCACAAAGTAATAGACTTAAAAATGTTAGGTAAGTCAGTATAAATTTTCAGTAAATTTTAAGTGTAGTTATGCCATTATTTAAAGAATAATGCCGTTATTTAAAGAATAATGCCTTTATTGAAAGAATAATAATGTTTATTAATCCAAACTGGAACTTTTTCCAACATTAAAAAATTCGTTGTAATAATGACAGGAGAAGATTGCAAAATTTCACAATGTCGCATACCGGAGGCAAGAGTGCCACAAGTAAAAAAATATTGTTTTGTTCACTATGAGTGCGAGAGCACTCGCCGTAAATCGTAATTTTAATTAATTGAGTTGAACATGAAAATAACTTAAGAAAGGGAATTCCAAATCTTCCTATAAATCGTCTTTTATAGTAGTAACCTTAGTATCACCTTTCGTCATTTTGTAGCTTTGTCATACAGCAATTGTGCGATGTATGTGAAATGTATTACATGAATGGATATGCATGTGTAGGATTTGTGTCCAAAGTAAGTTGTAGAAAATATAAAGATGGCGAAAGATGTTACAATAAATTTTTATTCTACAAAAAACGTAAGTCATTATATATTTTGATTATCTCTTCAATCTAGAGTAAACCAATTCAAACCGAGTAAGGTCGGGTATTTTGCTAGTGAACTATATATCTATTAACTAGACAGATTGTTTTTTTCTTCTGTAGGAGAAGCGGTACTTCTTTTGGAAGAGAAATGGATCAGCAATCGAAGGATTGTGAGTTCGAAACTCTATCCAACGAAAGACCATTGCGTACGTGGGATCTGGGGCATCTTAAAAATGTCGTGGCCTCAAAAATCCTCACGTTTGGTGTGGAAGTTTGGGGAGTTGGTGTCAACTCAGGTGTTTACCTCGACCTCTGATCCGTTTGCAGTTATTTCACAGACTTGAGGAGTCGAATTGAATTATCTGTTAGTCTGTACCTCATCACGACATTCACTTCATCGATGGATTCAAGATGCTGAGATACTGCCGATTTGTCTGTAGACTCATCTGCCACGATTCTAAGATACACTAGTGACCGATTTGATTCCTTCCTGGGTGCTTTTCTGTCTTCTGGGTCAGTATAACTTTCTGTGTGTGTGCATCCATTTCTTGACTTTTTCTTGTGTTTGAAAAGGCATGGCCAAATATGGCCTTTGCACCATAAAAAACCAACCAACATGCTATGACATACACTAAAATAGTTCTTTCTCAGCTGGTTAATTCTGTCGAGAAGGTGGTGAGTATTTTGTTAGTCTATCTAAAGCATCCTTGTATTTTCTCAAGGCGGTCTTTGAGTCGCTAATTCTTTCCTGCGTTTATTTATCTCTTCTGTCTGTGAAATTTTATGTGTGTCCCTATTACTTGACGTTGTCTACCTTGTGTATGGTGCAGCATGACCAAATATGACCATTGCGCCATAAAAGCCAACCAACATCCGCTGGATCAACTGTAATGTAGTTATATTTTCCTCAGATGGATAATTTTGTCAAGTGGTGAATATTTTGTACTATGTCTAAAGCATCCTGGTTGTATTGCCTCGAGGCCGTCTTTGAATCACTAATTCTTTCCTGCGTTTATTTATCTCTTTTGTGTCAGTGAAACTTTGTATGTGTCCCTATTACTTGACGTTGACTATCTTGTGTTTGGTACAGCATGGCCAAATATGACCATTGCGCCATCAAAGCCAACCAACATCCACTGGATCAACTGTAATGTAGTTAGATTTTCTTCAACTGGATAATTTTGTCAAGTGGTGAATATTTTGAATTAGTCTAAAGCATCCCTGTTGTATTGTGTAACGTCGTGATAAAAGAAATAGACTTTTTTAAAGAATTAAAGAAAAATTTATTTACAATATGGTAGCGACATCACCGTTACAACTACCTCTCATCATACGTTTTAAACATAACGGCTGAAACATGCCATTCGAACACCGCACTCCGTCCACACTTCAACGAAGCATCCAATCGACTCTCAAAAGCCGTTACAAAAAAATATCTTTTCACCAACGTTATACATAAAAGAAAAAATGAACTTCCGGGAAAACCATTTAAGCTCACATAAATATGTCAAAAGAAAAGATATCCTTTCCAAGAGTAATAAGAAGTATAAATAAACACAGGAAGTATCACAATATCTTGGAATAAGGAAAAAGAAATACTATAGAAATACATTTAAAAGATATTCCGGAAGTGTACGTTACAACTCTTCCCCCCTTAGAATAACTTTTTACCCTGTAAAAAGTTACCATAACTTTTCAAAAAAAACTAATTTCTACAAAATTTTATACAAATATTTTCAAATATACATACAACTGCCAAGTTACCTACAAAACTATAAAATTAAGCTCAAAGGACATTTTGGTAACTTAGAACAGTCGGCTAAGGCTGTCAGCATTCTGGTGTTTTCTGCCCTGACGATGGATTACCTCTTAGTTCCAGGGCTGCAATGCAAGAGCCCATCTCATGAGACGTGGATTTACCACAGAGTTCTTTTTTAACCATACTAGAGGATTATGATCAGTTTGGATAAAGAACTTGGTAGGTCCATCCAGGTAGCATCGTAGCTTCTTGACAGCAAACACAATAGCGGCACATTCCTTTTCGGCTTTCAAGATCTGCGAATGTCGGACCGACATTCAATATGGCTTCGCACAGAGGGACTTTATTTCAGAAAGTTCGATATCAAACTGGATACGATCTGTGAGGCCAGGCACGTTTGAGAAACACTTGAAATATTTACATATAATACAACTGAGCTGGTCAATCTGGTCGTCATCCAGTCTTCCTTTCACTTCACTGTTTCTCAATATCTCCTCGAGATCAAAAATATTGGGATTGTTTTCCACGAGCGGGAATTCTTCTTCCAACTCTGATTCTTCATCCTCACAAGTAGTGACCAGATTTATGAATTCAGGCCTCTGGTAATAAGGTTTTAATAGATTTACATGGTAGATTTGTGACGAATTTTTCCGGTTAGGCAGGGCAACAAAGTAGTTCGTCTCCGAAATCTTGCTTTCAATGGTCCCAGGACCATGCCATTGAACCGCTAACTTATTTACAGGTGAGGGTGCCAGTACTAGTACTTTATATCCAACATTGAATTCACGTTTCACGGTATTTTTGTCGTACCATTTTTTTCTTTTCTTGGCAGCTTCCTCCATATTATCAATGGCTAGGCTGCGACATTTTTCCAATCTTCTGAGAAGATTGATGATATATTCAACAACTGAAGAATTTCCTTCTTCCGGCTGTAACCAGTTTTCATACAGAAGAGTGACGGGAATCCGCAAGTTTTTTCCATGAACCAATTCAGCTGGACTGAATCCGGTGGATTCATGAGTAACTGTCCTCAAGGCGAACAAGACTGCATGGACATGCTTCTCCCAATCTGGTCCTTCTTCGTTACACAAAACTCTCAAAATCCGTTTCAGGGTACGATGAAACCTTTCTACCGGATTGCTCTGGGGATGATACACAGAGCTAAGTACCACCTTGATGCCGAAACGTTCAAAAAATTCCGATGTGAGTTCGCTCATAAACGAGGTTCCCTGGTCGTGTTGAATCTCCTTAGGAAAACCCATTCGACTAAAAATCTGAAGGAGAGCATTAATTACGGATCTAGATGTTATGTTTGGTACTGCCACAGCATCTGGGTACTTCGACGACATACACATTGCCGTAATCAGGTATCTTTGGCCTGAGTCCGTCACGGGCAAAGGTCCTACAGCGTCAATATTAATACGGGAAAAAACTTCAGTAATCACTGGAACAAGAGTCAACGGCGCTTTTTTCTTGTCCCTTGCCTTTCCAGCTCTCTGGCAGGAATCGAAAGCCTTCACGAAGTCCTCTGCTTCTTTGTAACAGTTTTTCCAGAAAAAGTACTTGGTCATTCTGTCTTTGGTCTTGGTGGTCCCAAGATGACCTGACGTGCCTTCATGACACAATTTCAGTATCTTTTCTCGATACTCTATGGGCACGACGATGAGCTTCTTTTCGATACCACTCTTGTCCTCCTTGATCTTTACCAAAAGTCGGCCCTTCTCCAGTTCAAAATCTTTAGGAGGGTTTCCATTTTGGATTTGTTTTACTTGAGAGCTCATCTCTTCATCTTCACCTTGAGCCTTGATTAGCTGCTCAGTGTCCACTTTTAACAATTCAGTGATATCTTGATCTTCTGCCACCTGAGTGAACTCGTCACTTACTTCCCCTGTTTCCATTTCATTGTTTTCCAAGGTACTGAATTCTTCGGCTGGGATAGGGTTTTCGGATTCTTTAATTAAAGATTGAGAGAGAGAGAGAGAGAGAGAGAGATTCTTCCCTTTCTTTCACTTTTTTCTGATGCCTTGTCAGTACTGCATTTATTTGATCCACAGATTGACAATCTTCCCTTTTTAACAAGGCAGCAGTCCGATTCCCTAAAAGATATCGTCCGCGGTCTAGTTCATCTGGAATCACAGCAGCCCTAGTGAGTGTTTTTCCCAATTCACACTCTACCAAAACTTCGGCAAGAGGTAAACAAGTTGAGCTGGAGTCCAAAGGTTGCTGTACCCAAACATGTTCACCAGTCATGTCAGCTGAATTCACCAATTTCCGACACACAATGTCAATGGTCGCTCCGGTATCTCTTAGTAAATTTATATCCTGACCGTTTATTTTTCCTTTCATGATATACGGTTCCAGGTACTTCTCAGGTTCTATGTCCGAAATGTAATTTACAGTTTCCGAAGGTTTCTTCAACTTTGGACAATTTGGTCGGATATGACCAGGCTGATTGCAATGAAAACACCGCATCTGTCTCCTGCGGTCGAATTCCGGATTTGGGTCTTGTTCGGAAAATCTTCGTTCTATCTTAATCCCTTTACCATTTATGGTATCGCTTCTCCTTGGTGGATTATCGGTCTTTTCAAACTTGTTTTGAACTCGACCCTCGAACTTGTCTTTCGCAAAGACAGGGTATCGTTTCACAGTTCGTCTAACGTCTTCAAACTTCTCCAACAGTTCCACCAAATCTGTAGGGGAGTTTATTTCTGTCCATTCTCTGAGATACATATCTTTGAATTCGGATGGTGTTTTTTTCTTCATCTGATCTGTGATGATCAAATCTCTCAGTTTTTCAAAAGTAAGGACCTGACAACCTGCAATCCATCCATCGAAATAAGTAGACAATTCATGATAGAAATCCCTCCAGTTCCGATCAACTGCTTTATGGTGTGAACTAAATAACTGTCGAAATCTTTCTGGTGTTAGTTTGAACCTTTTTAACAGAATATTTTTGATGTGATCATAATTTGTAGCTAGGTCAGCTGGTTCACGGGCTATTATATGAGCAATCTCTTGGGGGATCAAACTTAATAGGTGAGATACCCACATTTCTTTTCCCAGCGACAGCAAAGTTGCCTGTCGCTCGAACAAGATTAAATAAAGACTCATATCATCTTTCATGTCGTATTTCGGAAGGATCTTGGTCAAGTCTCGATTCGATGGTCTAGAATGATCAACTGCACCTTGCTGGGTTTGTCTAGTTGCTTCTATTCTCAATTTTTCCAACTCATACTCTCGTTCTCTCTGCTTTTCTTTCACTTCTAGGTCTTCAATTCTCCGCTTTTCTTCCACTTCAAGGGCTTCAATTCTCCGCTTTTCTTCCACTTCAAGGGCTTCAATTCTCCGCTTTTCTTCCACTTCAAAGGCTTCATTTTTCTTTCGAGTTTCTATAATTCTACCAAAAAGTGCTTTGGTGAATTCCTCATCATATCCCTCACTTGAAGTAATAAGATTCACTAACTGTTTTATGGATTTTTCTACGGTGATTTCTAAATCTATCTCCTCCACCAATTTGATCAAGTCCTCTTTCTTTCCCTTAACTAAATAAGTCATGATTAAATTCTAAACAGTTTCCCCCTTTTGGACTCAAATATAACGTAAGGTACAAAATGAAAACTTTTCGAAACCGAAACCGTCCAGAATTCTGACTTACCTTATAGCCAAGCCACAAGAAATATAACTCAAAGATAATAGAACAATAGAAAAGAAATAAATGTACAAAAACCAATTTTGTAACCCAAAAGACCTTCAAAAGAAAATTAATTTAAAAAAAAAATTTTAATCAAAATACCATTTCAAATACAAAACAAATTTAAATTATTAATTAAGATAAATAATCATCTACGACAACTAAAATCTCTTAAATTTCTATTTCACATAAATTCCAAATCAATACTAATTTCTATTATAAAAGCAAAATTTGCAATTAAGAAATTTTTTTGTTTCGAAACCTGTTACGATAAATGGAAGTTATCACACAAAAACAGAAGTAAAATTGTACATTAAATATAATAGTGCATAAAACTTTAGATTTAAAACCGAAACCACTTATCTGGAACAGTTGCTTGATGGTACACAGGAAGTCCTTGAGCAGGAACCCAAAGTTCGAACTGGACTTTGCTGACGATGACAGGACGGGATGCCCAAAAAGTTCGGACCGGATGGCCCTTTCGATGCTGAACACACACGCGTTTCACACACAGGAACAGGACGGGATGTCCCAATTATACTGACCGGACTAAGCTTCGTTGCTGGACACACGCAGTAACAGGCCACGTTTCATACACAGAAACAGAACGGGATATCCAAAAACATCGGACCGGATGGCCCACTTCGTTGCTGCCGGACGCACGCAAATTCTCCACTCACGAGGACGGGATGTCCACAAACTTCGGACCGGATGGCCCCTTCGTTGCTGCCGGACGCACGCAAATACTCCACTCACGAGGACGGGATGTCCACAAACTTCGGACCGGATGGCCCCTTCGTTGCTGCCGGACGCACGCAAATACTCCACTCACGAGGACGGGATGTCCACAAACTTCGGACCGGATGGCCTTCTTCGTTGCTGCAGGACGCACGCAAATATTCCACTCACGAGGACGGGATGTCCAAAAACTTCAGACCGGATGGCCTTCTTCGTTGCTGCAGGACGCACGCAAATTTTCGCTGAACACAGGACGAGATGTCCACAGTTTATTCTCAAATCAGGACGGGATGTCCAAGACTTCAATTTAATGGGAACGATCACAGTGCATGGTAGCTGTAACGTCGTGATAAAAGAAATAGACTTTTTTAAAGAAATAAAGAAAAATTTATTTACAATATGGTAGCGACATCACCGTTACAACTACCTCTCATCATACGCTTTAAACATAACGGCTGAAACACGCCATTCCAACACTGCACTCAGTCCACACTTCAACGAAGCATCCAATCGACTCTCTAAAGCCGTTACAAAAAAATATCTTTTCACCAACGTTATACATAAAAGAAAAAATGAACTTCCGGGAAAACCATTTAAGCTCACATAAATATGTCAAAAGAAAAGATATCCTTTCCAAGAGTAATAAGAAGTATAAATAAACACAGGAAGTATCACAATATATCTTGGGGAATAAGGAAAAAGAAATACTATAGAAATACATTTAAAAGATATTCCGGAAGTGTACGTTACAATTGTCTCAAGG